>JACVBY030000489.1:0-600000 GCA_017589505.3 Metroxylon sagu | reverse complement strand
GCCTCACCCTATGTAAGAAAAGGCTGTTTCTATGTTTTGAATACATGACACCGTAGCAGTAATAGAGAAACCTTACTATTGTGCCAAGGCTCATCCTCTACGAATATATGTAAAGGCCAAATGGAAATAGGTGGTTCAACCACTTTGTTGCTAGCTTAATTTAAACTAGGCTTACAAAGATCATCTCTTCGTTCTCTTCATCATCATCAAAATCGTCATCATCATCATCCCTTTCCTTAACAGATGGTCCATCCCCAGCAGATGCCGATTCATTCTCATAAAATTTCCTCTCTTCTTCAGCTGCAAGCGATGCTGCCAACCTAAAGAAAAGCACAAAAAGTAATTTTAAGGTCCCCATTAAGAAAGACAGGATAATCAAGGATCCCAACTTTGTGGTACTCACAGCTCATCCAGACTCTCCTGGGTGGAACCCCCTCCAGCTTTCTCACCATGCCCAACTCCGTTTCCTCCCAACCCACTTTCCTCACCTGACGACAACACCTGCTTTCCCTTCGATTCATCCACAACCCTTTTCCCCTTCAAATCATCCTGCCGCCTGCTGTTCTTGATCTCCGCAGCCAATTCTTCGAGTTTCCTCGCCTTGAGCTGCAATAATCAACAACTAATCGAATGTCAAAAAAGGGAGAAAAAAAAAAAAAAGAACGAAATTGGGTAGACATCCCATCCGATGCTGCCCCAAAGATTAACAAGAAAGAGAGAAGAAGAAAACATTGATTTTGAGGAAGGGGCACGGACGTGATTGAGGAGGAGCTTCTCAGCGGTCTTGCGGATCTTGGCCTGGGCGTTGTCGCGATGACGGCGGCGGGAGGCGAGGGTGCGACGCTTGAGGGCGGGGGTGCCGCCGTCGAAGACGAAGACGGGCTTGGTGCGGAGGAAGAGGAGCTTGCAGATGCGGCGGAAGAAGCCGAGGAGGTGCGCGTTGCGGATCATCTCCCCTTTCTCGTCCCGCATCGCCTTCAAGAACTGCACCATCCATATGCTCGCGTCGATCGCCAGCTTCTTCCCCGCTAGGGTTTCCACCGAGACCCGCCGCCCCACGGGGGCCAACAGCTCCCACAGTCCATGGACTCCCATGGCGGTGGATTTCGATTCGTGATTGCTTCTTCTTTTTTTTTCTTCTTCTTTTCTCCTCCTCTCTTCTTCTCAGATTCCTGGCGTACAAAAGCTTTCTTGCCTCCCACTCTCCTGCTTGTTCTCTTCGGAGGTTGCCGCCAATGTCACCAGTTTATATTCTATTAGGAACCAGTGCACCGGTTCGGGTCCACGTTCGGTAGTTTGCGCGCGCGTGCCAAAAACGTGAGATAATTTTTTACTAGATGGATTTTTTTCCTACTTTATGAGTACTAGTGTTCGATGGGTTCTGGTTTAATTTAATTTTTTTTTTTAAAAATAATAATAAAATAAAAAAGTTTTAAAATTTTGAGATATTTCTTATAGGCTAATTTTATTAATTGACCTATTATTTTATTAAAAAGACATATATAATTTTCATAATTACAAGGTAATGATTTGATTTAAATTTAAAATAGAGAAATAAGATAAAAATTTTATTTTTTTTTGCACTGATTTGATTTAAATTTTAAAAATAAAAATAATATAAAAAGTTTTAGAGTTTAGAAATATTTTTTATAGAACCAATGCTATTTATATTATATTATTGTATAAAATAATATAAAATATAATGATGAAACATATATATATATATATATTATAATCGTACAGCATTGATTTGATTTAAATTTAAAAATAAAAATAGGATAAAAAGTTTTAAAGTCAAATTTTACATATTGATATATTATTCTATAAAATAATATGAAATATATCATTTTTAATAATCACATAAGCACTAATTTGATTTAATTTAAAAAATAAAAATAACATAAAATGTTTGAAATTTAGATTTTTTTTACATTGGTTGGATTTAAATTTAAAAATAAAAATAAGATAACAATTTTTAAAATTGAGAAATTTTTTATTTGCTAATTTCATAAATTGATCTATTATTCTATAAAATAATATGAAATATATTTTTTATAAAATAATTTAAAATTTTTATATTTTTTATATTATAAAATATTTAGAGCTCCAACATTAGCTTAGTCGTCTTGTAATCATATATTAGATAAATGTCAAGAATCAAGAAGCCATGGAATAGTGATAGAAATTTTTGTTGATGGAAAAGGCGGTGTGTCCGTAAGTATTTTGTTAGATAAAATGTTGCATAATATAGCTCTCCATGCAAAGAAAACCAATCCTTTTGGTTTAAGTAAGAAGAAATATCTCTAAAGAGAAAAAGTATGCATGTAAGGGCATTAAAAGGAACCTGAGAAGTGGCAATAATATAATAATCCTTTTAAGGGTTACTGCACTATATTAGATTTGAAATTGTTATAGATATCCTTGCAAATTTACTATCTATATGTTTATCTTTATAAATTATTTCCCTTTAATTCTATACCTTTACAAATTTATTAGTTGGTGTCATGTATATCTTTATAAATTATGTCCTAGTTAGTGTGCTAAAGTAGTTCTACAAATATATGAGAGATTTTCTATGAGATTCATCTAATAGCATGAGAAAAGCCCACCATCTTAGGGGGTGAGAAGATTTTTTTTCTTGATAAAAAGACATGAGATGCTAATGGTTAAGAACAAATCTAAACTAATTCTCTCTCCATATGATATGTTGAGTTCTCTCATAAGAGTTAAGTACGATAATTGACATATTGCATCCCCTCCTTATCCAACACATAGCAGATGAGCGATATGGAAATGGATGTGTGTGGTAGCAATGATCATTTTGTCCAATCTCATATGGCCATTAAGTGATGGAAGATACATAAGGGTGGCCTAAGACCAGTGGATTTTATGCATGCCTATTGACTCTTAGCCAGCTTTATGCTACAGCTTTGGATGGGCTTATAATGAGAGACTTGTGGATGCCAAAGAGAAAGGAGATTGAATGAGACTCTAATTAATGAAATATTTAGAGAAAAGATGGCCAACAAAATTCTTTCTATGGCTAGGAGTGAACAAATATTTTAAAACACTATAAGAGGATATGAACTAGCTATTTTGAAACTTTCTATGTAGGCTATTAAGATTATCAAGTCTTATGCTGTTGAAATCTCTTTGACAGCTAAAAAAGTCTATGGCTTCTATAAAGCAGATTCCATGACTCTCTGTACTATGTTTTCATATCATAAAGTGGCATCAACTAGATCGAGCGATAAAATATTTTGAGCAACTATAGTCTATCAACATTTCCAAGATGATGTACTACATGTGATCTGAAAGGACACTTAGATATACATTGGCCAGATAAGCATGGCCTGTGCATTGAGTTGGCAGGACTACACAGCCCACATCATCAAGAGGGAGCCTTTTCAGGAATTGTCATTCTCCTTGTATATAGTGATATCATTGTTTGAGTAGATAGTAGATTAATCTTATTGAAGTAGTGCTAGGGGTAGTGGTATGTGTTAGACAATTATTTTCTAATTCATTCTCATCTATTCATAACTAACTTCACTTTCTGTAAATTTAGGTCGATGGGCTTTAGACGACATAAAAGTAAAGTAATTTGTATGCTTAGCTATCTGCATTTCTTGAGATTAGGCCAACACGTATAACACTCATAGGTATAATGATATACTCCTATGTTTTGTTGTGATACCATCATACACATTTATATCGACACTTATGGAGATGCTTGGCCATGATGGTATACTCTTCAAATCCATAGAATCTAAAGGTGACAAATGGATACCTAGACTTTTTGGGAGGTGGATATGAGTATCATCTCACCCTTCTTGGTTATAGACACAATAGAGGTCATATATTCTGATGCCATCGACAATGCATATATCATCTCAACCAACATCTAAAGTAGTTAGTAGTTCATATCACTTATTCAAGTTAGTATCTAAAATGCCGTAAGAGCCACCCACCTCTATGTAGTTGCTACCATACTAGTAGATGATAATGATATCCCTCTCTATGAGTCCTTGGATGTAGTAGCAACACGAGAGAATATGCATGCTCATGCATCTATACTCAGTTAAGATAGAAGATGATAGTACAGTAGAGGTTGAGAATGTGAATGCAGGAGACCATAAGCAATTAATGACCTTCAACCACTTGTGCCACCATTGGAGGAGGATGCATCATAGATTTTGTATGTTTATTGATGCATAAGCTAAACTATAAGAGGTGGCCATGAACGTGTAGTACTTAATAATTCATATATTTTTATTAATGATTGGGATCAACATAGTCACCTTTTATGCATGTATTTTAGCTAACTTTTGGTTCATGTATATCCTATTGTAAAACTATTTAGTTTATATATATCATTTTTTTATCCATCTCAATTTTTATTTAGTTCCAATAGAGAGAATTCAGTTTAAAGGAATATTTAATTTAATTGAGCTACTTCATTGAAACATACATAGGATATAAGTTAAATATTTTTTTTAAGGTTAGGAAAAAATTAAAACTAAAATTATCACTTCATATGATAATTTTAAGCTGATATCATCACTTCAGGTGACAATTTAAAGTGAAGTAAATTTTAACTGAAGTTAACAATGGTTATCAACTTCAATTTGAGAATCATAAAACAACTCAAGTCCTCCACCTCCATATGGTTGTAACAATAAATCGTCATTCCAAATGATGATTTTTATTAATTTAAGTTTGAAATAAAGTCAACAAATCAATTATCAACTTTAGTCCAATGAAAGTCGGCATTTGGTTTTTCAACTTCATTCAAAACTTGAGCTAATAAAAGTCATCAATTCAACTAGCAATTTTTAAATAAATTATCAATTGGACCAACCATTTTTGGCCATAGGAATAATTAGTACATTGACTTAAAAAATAAAGTTCTAGCAACATGGCAACCCATATGGTAGAAAAGAAAATACATTATTTTTAAAAATTATTTTATAAATATTTAATAGAGTCAAACTAAACTGGTACTAAGTTGACATTCTATCAAAAGAGTACGTGATCCTTAGGTCACATCATCAGTACTTGTGGTGGCCAAATAATGTCAGAAGAGTATGACCTTTGAAGCTTCTAACCATTCCATTTGATAGAACTACAGATAAGAATAGACAATAACCATACCTATACAAATCTCTATGCCAAAGGATATAATCCATGATAGGAGGAGCAGTCTCATTCGCTGACCAACCTCACCACTACAATAAAACATACCACTACAATATAACCAATCTCTGGCTGATACAACTTAGGACAGCAAAAATAAGAGAAGTTTTGGTTTTTAAGGAAACTTTATCATGGGCATCTTTAAAAGACTTATTTTTATCCTATTTTCTTTAAGATAATTATCTTATTCTTTTTAGGAGTCCTATTTACTCTTCTTAGGAGTCTTATTTTTTATTTTTGTCTCTCTTTAGAAGACTTATTTTATTCTCTTTAGGATTCTTATTTTATTCTTTTTAGGAGTCATATTTTTGTTAACATTCAATCAGCTCATGATTCCTATCTCTTATTTTTAGAAGTATTTTGATTTTAGTCTGATTAAGTATTCTAATTCTAGTCTAATTTCTTTTGGACTAATTTTGTTCTATAAATAAGCTCCTAGTGTATTCTATTAAATCAATTAATTAAGTTATAAAGTTTTGCTCTATAAATAAGACTCATAAAGAGAATATGATTGATATAGTGAAAATCTTAAAAAGAAATATTAGGTAGTGAATGTAGGTAAGACTTGTCGAACCACTCTAAAAAATCTTGTGCCTTTTTTACTTATTTGCTTTTTTTATATTCTTGCATATTTACTTGTTCTTATTTGGTATCCTATTGGATATCTTGTGAATATCCTTAAAGTTTGGTATCTTTTGTATTTACTTCTTATTGTAACTAATTCGAACTTAGTTTTGGTTTGATACATTCATTACCTATGCTTAAGCTTAAATTGTTAGACTTCTTTTTAAGCACTTAATTTTTGAGTTTTAATAAAATCTAATTTATCCTCCTCTTGGGTTGTCCTAGGGCTAACACTATGAATATGCTTGGCTTTCCCTTCCTTGAGTTATTTCTCTCTTGTACATATATATCCTCTCATAGCTAACTATACGAAGGAGCACTGTAAACATAGGGAGGACCATGAGATAGAGTATGAGTGGGGTCTTGGGAAGGTATGGTCCATTAACATTTAGTCTTAAGCTTATAACAAAATTAAAAATAAAAATAAAATTTTTTTAAACCTATCATAATTTTTATTCATGTTAATAGGTTATCACAAAGTTGAGGTTGCTCAAAAAAAAAGAACCTCTTTGGGTTGGAAAAAGATCCGAACATATTAGGGCAACTGCTGAGGATTCTAAGGTAATATAAAAGGACTGCAAATATTTAATATATTGGGTATCTAAAGATAATTAAATCATACATGGTAGGACAAACGAAATTAACTCAAATGAATCACAAGAAGTTTTTATTTTGAGGGTTGATATTGAGGTAGGTGTTTTTTAAATGCATGATGATCTACAAGCGAACAATGAAGATGCTATAATGCGCTACTCTCAAATTCCTAAGGTAATTACTTTAATTAATGTTTATTATTCTAGGTATCATTAATGGGTGGCACAAAATGTACTCATAGTTATAAATGAACAAGACTTTATTGTCTATTTTTTATAATGTATGTCAAAATTTGAATGATAACAATGTCACCTAAAGAGCAAAATTAAACAAGGAATGTCCATGATGAAAGAGACGATAACAATAAAGAGTGATGCTTAATATTTGAAATATTATAGAAGATGTGATACATATTTTTGAAACATTTTGAAATCATTGGATTATACATTTTAACAATATATATTAACACTATTGCAGGAGATATTCATGAGGTTAGATCAAAAATCATCACATCATGGTGGTCAAAGTGTTGCCACTTATTCAATCGACTTGGATGTGGAAGTACAGCAAGGCATTACTCTATCATAAAATGAAAGGACTCCTGTACCAATAATAAAACCAACCGCATGAAAGAGGAAGAGAAAAAGAAAGAACAAGCAACAATATGATAAGAAGACGATGGCTTTAATTTCCAACCTTTGCCCTTTTTTTTCTTTTCTTTTTTTCTTTTTTTTTTCTTTTTTTTTTACGCTCCTTTTTTTTCCCTTTTTTTGGTTTCTTCTTCTTTTTTTTGTAGGCTCCTTTTTTTTCTGAAAACCAAAGATGTTTTAATTTTTGCTAAAATCCGACTATCTTTTAAATAATGTTCTTACTAATTACAAAATTATTCAATTTTTAATGAACTATCAAAGAAACACTATGCTCTGTTACCATGAAAAGGAATGATAACATATGCAGCTAATTGATCTAAGAGCTTGAGATGAATCATGAATAAGAATGAACCCACTATTCCTAGCAAACCATACTTAAGTAAAAGAATAAAAATCATAGTAATCATCAAGCTATGCATTGTAGTTATTGAGACCCAAATCCTTCGGTGCCGCAACTCCAGCACCCTTGCAACTCACATGGCTTCCCTTAGCCTTCCTTATGAGTTTTTCGACACCATGGACAAGAAGAAGAGTCCTGCTTTTCTCGATTCCTAACCATAAGATTGCAAATCATAAGACAAGATTGTCTTGCATTTGATGTGAACCAGGGAACTTCTTCAGTGCTTGAATTATTAAATCTCCAGCTCCATCTATTGCACGAGCTGCATTCTTTGGGGATCTCAATGAAAATACAGCTACAATAGATATCACCTCTTGTAGAATTGATGGATCTTCAGTAAATCTGAAAGATAATTTCATTAATTTATTCAGACCACCCTTCTAAATAATAGTGTTACTTGTTTGCATGCATCACTTCCGACCAGCTTAGACAACAAAGAACAACAAGCTCTAGCTAAAATCTTGTCATTATGTTCACTGCTGTCGTCTATAAGTTGAAGGGTTGCATCGATGCCACCATTTTCATATATAAACTCTGCATATTGCCTTTAGCCTACTCCCTCATTATTTGAATAAATACTTCTATCAACTTTTAAGTCCATGAATTCTTTCTTCAGAATTTCACTGCCTGTCGATGCTGCTGCAATGACAGCAAAACCACCATCCAACAATTTTAAACTTTTACTTCCATTCAAGATATCCACCACAATTTTAGGCCCACCACTTTGTTGAAATATTTCTGCACTTTGAACATCATGGAGAAGGAAATTCATTGCTTTTAAAGCTGAAATAAGAGGCATCTCAAAGTTGACCTAAAGCAAAAAACATATAGAGTTGAGGATCTCCACTCCTCCATTCCTACTTGCAACAGAAGCATTGTCTGATCCATCAATAGAGTACAAGAATTATAGTTTATCAAGGAGTACAACCAGATTATCAAAATCCACAGTCTTAGTAATGACCGTCGAATCATCTAACCTGCACACCATCAGATGATTAGCAATTTTCTTTAGTCCATCTAGTGCTTGTATCACAGGATTGTCCTTTACATTATTCACTCCAGGAATGCACTTAACAATCCCAGCGAGGTCAATGCCCTAGAGGGTTAGGATTTGGATGGTGTCTTCGAGGACCTTGAGGACCTTGTTAGCATCCATGCCGAGCTCATCCATGTTCTCGATCACAAGGGCATCGAAGGCCTGTGAGGGATGGTTCGATTGCCCATCATCTTCGATCATGCCTAGCAATGGATGATACTGCTACCGAATTGACAAGACCATATACCCTTTATTAATGTGACTTGTTGATATGTTTAGGGTAGTAACTAAAATCACCTTAAACAGTACTATATTATATTGAACAAATGGTACCATATCGATACTGAAATGATATTTTATAACGTTAATTAGTACATATGAATGTAATTTAGTTTTTGGTTTCATGCTCTAAAGAGTGATGAATGGTTTGTTAAATCGTCTTACAAATCAAAATCGATCGCTTACTTTATTGAATGAGGTAATTGTATATCTACGTTCATCAACTTATGTATTTTTTTAGTTCTATTAAAATTAAAATAATCAGTTATTAATTTTGTCTATCTATAGTTATTACAATGCATTCATTAGATTTCCTTCATTTTTTTATCTTATGATTTCTTGAAATATACTTATGTTTCTATATTCTCTTGTAAAAAAGGAATCAAGATGGCAATTTTAGGCATAGGATATTTACCTATACAGTTATGAAATTGTAAATGTGCTATTCATATGTCTATGAAAACATAAATAATAGGCAAATCATCTTCATCTTTTTTCCTCAAAAAATGATCACTAATTTAGGCTTCCTAAACAAATAGAATTAGCATTTTAAGTCACTCATGTGTCCAATGATAAAGATGTATCAATATAGTCGGATGTGCCAAAATGAAAGGAAAACCCTCATATGGTACAAGCAATTCAAACATACACTTATAATTATACATGCATGCCTGTGGGATGAGTATCAAATATGGATAATGGGCATAAATTAGCAAACTTACCTGCATGAGTGTCATTTACATGTAATAATAAATATGCAAGATTAGAAGTTTCACATTTGATCTCTAGTAAGGCGACCCCAGTTAATCGCCTTAATCAAGTTATACATGGAGTCTTTCTCAATAAGCCTCTAATAAATATAATGCCTTAAAATTTATTTGTTGTGCTTTTCAGATAAGAGTTTTGTGAAGAGGCAACGTATTTGTTATTGGGACATTTTGTTATTATACTGGTTGATTTTATTATATTGATAGAAACATGGTAGATTCTTTTTCCTATGTAAGAAACTTGATAAAAATTCTATTAGCTCTTTTCATATGAAGGGGCAGCTTCATTAGAACTATACATATGGTGAGATATAACTTTCCTCTTAAACATCATTATTGATACATGCTTCAAGGCATTCCTATCAAGTCTATTATGTATGTGTGCATGTTGATGTTGTTGAGAACAAGCCTATAGAAGCTGGTAACTCAAAAACTATGCATATAAAAACTCTGAAAGCAATGCATTAGGCTTGTCATTTTCAAACTAGCAGTTGTGTTTCCAACCTTAGGATTGTGGATGTCATCATGATCTTAGTAACACTTGGTAAATATATTAACATTCAGAGAGGGGAAAATCTTACTTAAAAATTCATACCGGTATCTCAATAACTATTAAGTCTATTCTAAGATTTGTCTATACTTTTCAAAATTCATTGGTTTTCTCCTACGACTATTAGATTAGTAAAATTAAAAAAAAAAAAAAATCCTTAGAAAGCATATCTATAATCATAAGGTACTAATGTAATATAATTAAATCAACCGACCATGTCCTCCATGTTCGAGGTGAAATGCCCACTTGTTGCTTGAACTTTATTAGGATAGTTTTCACATGGTCATCATTAAACTTTTATCAAATAGCAACCTTTGAACCAACTTTTTCTTGCAACGATTATTAACACTTCAAACCAGACAACATCTGCACATAGTCTAAAAAAAATTATTCTTTTAATGTAATGCAAGAACATAGCATATGATAGAAAATGATTTTGATACAACAAAATAAAAACTTCATTAACATGTGTAGCTATAAATAAAATACAAGCACCAATTTACATTCTATGTAGTTCTATTTAATATGTATATAATCACTTCAATATTAAAAAGAAGGACAATAACATTGTCAACCTCAATAGTCATGGAAAGGCAATAGAATCACCAGTTGCATCATCGTCTCAAGTTATAACAACCTTCTAACATACTATCATCTAACTAAGATAGATAAAATTAAAATGATCATTATAAACACTACTAAGAGTAGAAGATATATGTTACATCCATAATAACTAATATCAAGCCAATATAATCATCTTTGTCTACTTAGATGTTGCGTTATCATCCCATTGTCTTGAGAAACACTTCTACCATCTCTATGATAATCATTTAACTAAATGAAGCTTTTTGCATGGTCCTATAAAGTTTCATAACAAAGTTAGTAGAAAGGAATAAATGTAATGCACTTAAAAAATTAGCAATATCATATACCAACCAAGTAAGACAATGAAAGAATCATCGTCCATATGTCAATTTTTTCTTTGACATATATAGCTTCATTGGACTTCTACCACATGAATAAAGAGGCCCTTCACTTGCTATTACCTAACCACTAAATGTCCACTTAAGAAGAAAGTAAAGTAAGATGAATGAAGCCAAATTAAATAAGCATTTTATCTAATCAACATTATTATACGAAGAAAACTATATAAGCATCAATAATCATCATTATATCTACCTTATCTCCATCACATGAAATATGTAAAGATCTTGGTGCGTATGTAAACAGTTTAAAAAATCTAAATGAAATTAAACACCAAAGCTAAAAATACATGTATAAATGGGTGCAATGGAGATGAATATCATCGCCCTCAGTAGCAACAGAGAGTCAACAACATCACTAGTCTTAACACTAATAGAGGGTCGACAACATTACTAGCCTAAACAATAGTAAAAGGGCAAAAGCATAGCTGGCCTCAGTAGTATAAGGATAATAACATTAATGGCCTCAAGAACAATGAAAGGGCAACACCATCACCGACCTTAACAACAACGGAGGGGCAACACAATTGCAAGCCTCAGTTACAAAAAGGTAATGCCATCATTGACATCTACATCAATGAAAGAGATCTCACTTTGCTTATCATTGATCAAGCTTAGCTCCTTACTAACCACATGAGTACTGATTGACTTTCTCTCGCTATATATTTGAAATGATCATTTATCAATTTTTTTTACCATACTAGCCACATACATAATCGATTGAAATAGGATGATAATAATAAGTCTGATGCAAATTTATCTTATTAGGTTCAGAGTTAGGGTCAACAATATCACCGACCTTAGCAATAATAGAGGATCAACAACATCACTAATCTTAGCAGAGTAAAGGAGCAAAATTATCACCGACCTCAATAGCAAAGGAGCAATAGCATATTTGCCTTAAGAATAATGAAGTAGCAACACCATTACTAACCTCAATAGCAATAAAGAAATAAAAGCATTGCTAACCTCAGCAACAGAGAGGCAACAACATCACCAACCTCAAGAACAATGAAAGAGCAATACCATTATTGACCTCAATAGCAATAAAGGGGTAACACAATTGCAAGCTCAACAATAGAGGGATGATATAGTCACTGACCTCTGCATCAATCAAATAATGAGATCTCACTTTACTTATCATCGATCAAGCATGGCTCTCCACCAACTACATAGGTAATGGGTAACTCTCTCTCACTACATAATTGAATGAAACAAGATAATAACGAGATATCTAATATAAATCTATCCTATTAGGTTTAGAGTTAGATTTATATTTACGGGCTTTAAATGCCTAAGTAGTTTAAGTGTTATCCCTACAAGAAACAAAAATATTGTCTTGCATGGCCTCTCAAGTATGTCTTTCTCTATTTCTTCCTTTGTTTTTGCCTTCTGATCATCCATCCTCCTCTTTGTTATCAATTCTTTTTCTTTATGTTCCTTTTTTTTCCTTTCATATTATAACATGCTCTAATTCTTCCTATGCTTCTAAATCAGTATGTATGATGTAATATTAAAACCATTTTGAAAACCAATCGTAAGTCTCTATACATATGCTAATTCAATTTTTCTCAATTCTTTTACTGTCAATACCTCCTTCAAAGCTCACTCTTCTTTGAAACCATTAAAGTCAAAATTAAATACCAACTCCAAAATTGTGTGAGCCCTTCACTCTTGCTCCAAGCATATATATCTTTGTAATAATGACTCCAGAACAATGATCCTTCTCATCAAAATCTTCCTCCTCTTTATCCTAAGACATGAGGTTTTGTTCCCTCCCTTTATTCTTCAACAAATAATCATATCACATCATTCAATCCAACTAACACAAATCAATGAAAATAGCAAAAAAAATTCCATACATTCAGAATGAACCAAACAATAGAAAACATAGATGAAATTAAACAAAATAAAAAAAATGAAACCCTAACTACAAACCATAACCCCCAATACCCTATAGCAATAAACCTTCTTGGACCATGGGAGAGGAGATCTAAGGGGTGGGAAGGTTCTAGTCTAGAAATAGAAGAAAGAAGAGAATGACCTTTAAGATAGGGCGATGGAGTAAGAGAGAGCCCTCATCAGCTCAATTGGATGGGAAGAGATATCACCAATAGCAAGATTAAATTAATAGTAAACTATAGGAGACTAACCTTAATAGCTGGCAGTAGTAAAGAGAGGAGAAGCAGTAGGAAGGGAGGGAGATGATGGATGGGAGGAGAGGACAGCAACGAAGGCAAACAGAGGATGATACTTTTTCAAATGAGAGAAGAAAAAAAAAGGATGGTGCTTTCCAAATGAGAGAAGGGATAGAACTATTTAGAAGAGCGATGGAAAACTAAATTAGTCAGTTATCCAATAGACTTTCCCTTTTATCAATGGCTCTGATTTAATTCCGATTTCCTAAAAATACATTAAAAAAATATTCTAGATATTTTTTTTTGAAGAAAGAGTCCTTCTTTATACGTACATCCACACATGTATAAATAATATATTTTTTAAAATAAATATAATTTTTTTTTACTAGGCATGAAAGTAGGAGCGCATTTTAATATTTTTTTATTCATGCACATAGTATATATCCTGGTGCTAGTATATGGAAAAGAGTATGGAGAAGGAGATCAATGTGAAGATTAGGAGGCTAAGAGGGCTTTGAAGAGATAGTGAGGAAGCAAAGGGAAGGGGGTGGGAGAGATAGGGAAAGAGACGATATGGTAAGGGAGAAGGAATGAGGAAGATAAAAAGGATGGAGTTATCATAAATAGAACGACAAGTCCTTCCGTGCATCTTTAGACACAGAAATATCGAAGAGAGGTGGCATATATTTGGACTATGGATGAAGTTATTGCAACTTAAGCTAAAGAGTAATCCATGCCTTGAACTCTTCTACCACTTTTAGAAACCATCATCCAAATAGATGGATCGCATCGAATGCAGCAAATCGAGCTTGAGGGCTCCAAATAGGCCCTAAGAAGCGGTACAAAAATAAGACTTCTGCCTAAAATTTATCATATGAGATCACAGCCGTCAATGACACTTCTTAATCAGATCCTCGCATCCAACCCTACATCTGCTCTATACCGCTAAACAGTGTACTGCATCATCTGGTTGAAGGACTTAACAGCGCACATGGTACCCTGCGCTCACTCTTACGGACCGAAAAAAAAAAAAAAAAAAAAAAAAAAAAAAAAAGAAAAAAAAAAAAGAAAGAAAGAGAGAGAGAATTCTTAGCCTTTGCAGTCCCCCGGCTCCGAGCTGCAGTTTTCCTCTCACGCGTAGACGCGCATAAAAGGCGACCCGGAGCGCCCCGCTCCCCCGCGAACCCCACTCCTCTCCCTTTTTTTTCCCCTTTTATCATGTGGGGGCGGTCCCAACCCCTCTTCCTTCGCCCTTCGCCGATAAGCGCCGCCCCGTAGATGCCCGCATCCGATTCCCACCACCCCTGTCGCCGTCGCTCTTCCGGTGAGAGGAGGAGGAGGAGGAATCTGCCGCTCTTGCTGCTCCGATGATGACGATGATGCCGGCCACGGAGCCGAGCGCCACCGCGGGCGGGGACGAGGACCCGTCGCTCTCGAAGCGGGTCGCCGACCGTTACCTGAAGCGCGAGGTCCTCGGGGAGGGCACCTATGGCGTCGTCTTTAAGGCCATCGACACCAAGGTCTGTCGGAATTCCCCGGTTCTGTTTGCTTCTTCTTTTTTTAACCATTTTTCTGTAGTGTTGATGGATGAGATGTTAGAGACCGGGATTCAGGGTTTAGATCCGTTTTCGAGGCTTTATTGGGTGAAAATTGTAATTGTGATTCGATGATTGGTATCGTGATTACTCACATAATCAGATGCAGCGAAAGGGTCCTGAGTTTTTCTTTCTTTTTCCCAGTACCTTTTAATGGTTTATGCTTGGGGTTTCGAGAGCATGGTCATCGGAAGAATTAGGAATGGAATTTTGCAATACCATTGATTGGATTATTCTGATAAGATCAACTCACAAGATGTTTCTATTTAATTCTATTTTTGAGGGTTGCTTATGGATGGCCCCATCATATCTCCTCTCTCTGCTAAGATTAAGTTTGATGTTTCTCTGCTAAGACTATGTTTGATGTCAAGCAGAAAATTGAGTTCCTATAATGTGATTATGCTGATTTTATTTTAAATTTTGTTGGTTTGTCTGCACTGGTTATTAACATATTTGGTTTGATCCCAACTTACACTTAAACATCATCAGTTCATGCAATCCTGCAGTATCTCAAATAATAAAAATACAAAAAGGGCAAGAAAAAGAAGAAGATAGAACCGCCTTGAGGGGATCTGGATCTCCTATAGACACTTCATGCATGGTTAGCTTCCATTAAAAACATGATTTCTCTTCATTGATAGTTCATGCTCTCTGGGTTACATATTTTTAGGCTAAAATACCTTGACTTAGGAAGGGAAGACCTTATTCTAATAAAAATAGGAAATTAAATAAATTTAGAAAATAAACACAGATTTGTTGCAGGCTTCCTTTTTAGGTCAGGGATTGTATTGTTTCTCCACCCTTTAAATCAACCTTATCCTCAAAGTTAAGTTGTAATAAAGATTTTCCTCAGTCAAAAGGCACGGTGATGTTTGCTTCACGTTTCTCCATCAATCTGGTTCTTTGCTTTGTATGCTGGCATGATGATCAAGCTGCTAAATTGCTAAGGCTGTTGATTTTGACCTTTACCCTTATCAATCCAAAGCAAATCAGAGATGACATATGCTACTGGATCTGTATAAGGAACAAGAAGTGGATCCTTGTTTTGCTAAGATGTGATCTCCATCTTTGAGCAAACAAAATTTGTTACTTCAATGTTTAAATCTACGTAGCTCCTTTTCTTTTCTAATAATCAAATCTTTCATTATTAATTAAATCTTGCACAGTCACATCATCTACAACTCCATTGTCAGTCAAATCAGAAGCTAATGAATCTTCGATGGTCAAACTCTCAAATTCTTGATCTTTCACAATAAAACCTTCAGGTGAGTTATTTTCAATCTCTTGATCATTGTTGATCTGATCATCAATAAGTGAGATGTTTGTCTTCAATTTTGTCTCCTTGAGAGTCAGCGTTGGCCTAGTAGGACTTGTCTTTGGAAGATGGTGTAGGGTGATCAGCCACTCTTGTTACAGACAAGTGAGACTGATACCAGCTGTCATCAAATTTGGGTGAAAGACCCAAAGTTCATGCTTTAGCTCCTCCTTCAGGCTACTAACAAAACAACTCTCAAAGAAATTCTTGGCCAAACTTGTAGTGTCGTTGGCAGTTTGTTCGAAGCAGGCTTGATACTCTTGGAGGGGCCTTAGTGTAGCTTCATAAGTTCTCTCATATAATCTTCGTACATGATTCCAGTCTCCATGTTTGCTGCATTAGAAGCTCGAGGTATATATTTTGCCTTAAGATGTTGGCTATTATTGCATATGTCGTGATCATACCAAGTATCACTACTTTTCACTTAATACTTGAGATCTTGTAAACATGTCTCCATGGTGAGGATCAAAGGCTCTTGTACTAGTTGAGAAGGGAAGAAAGGGAAAAGATGGATTGCCTTGAAGGGATGTGGGCCTCCTAGAGACTGTGTTTCTCTTTTCACATATTTATAGGCTAATATACCTTGACGAAGGGAAAAAAAAAAGACCTTATTCTAATAAAAATAGGAAATTAAGTAACTTTAGAAAATAAATACAGTTTGGTTGTAGGTTTCCTTTTTAGATTAGGGATTGTATTGACTTGATACATGTTATCCTTAAGTACTTTTGTGGATCAGTTTGGGGTTCCATCAATTATTTGTATTGTTATCATGGGTTTTTCTGTATGTTATAAAAAATGCTTTTCTGCTTGTTGAATTTCATGGGGTTTTGATACATCACTTCAAAAGCTTTTTGTGCTTGTTGGCTTGCAAATTATGTGGCCTGGGTTCAGGCATTATCATGAATCAAATGCATTCATTTAGGCAGCTGTATAAATCCTTCAATATTCGACTTAATATTTATTTAATGGATGTCTAAGACCTAAATGCTGTGTACTTTTTTTCCATCTTATAGCTTTTGAAATGATACACGTATTATTATTATTTGTGTATTTGATTCCTATAGAAAAAATCTAGTGCTTTTAATTTTCTTTGACACCTCTAGTGAGCCTTTGACTTTGTTCCTTGAGACTCCATCTGTAAGGCTTTCTATCTGTATCCCCTTCTTTAATAAAAGTATATCCCAATAAGTTCAGCTTTTGCTATGCTTCAGCTAAAAGGGGGAGCGCATTTATTAGGTGGGAGGATAACAACAATTAATGCTTCCTCTCACATGTTCACAACCGTTCATGCTTCACCTAATGTGCATTTCACATCTACAGCGCTAGCACATTCTAATTTCCAATTTACTTACTGAAGATATCCTCAGTTATCTAAATAATATGTTTAAACCAAAAATGAATTGCATTGTTTTGGAATTATGTATTAGAAAATATATTCTGGAACTTTTGTATCTTATTGGATGACTTTGAGGCATATTGCCATGTGCTATGATGTGCTAAAGTGGACATGTCATGGCTACTGCAGAGTGATATTGTCTGGTACTTGCTATATGTAAACCACCTAATTTATGGTGTCTTTCATTGCAAGATGAATCCAAAATGATAATTTGAAGGCTTGGTCTTGGTTTTAATTTGTGTAGTCTTTGTGGTGCAAGGAGAGATGGACATCTTGATCCTAGAACTAAGTTACCCAAGTTTTATAATTATCAATTGTTTCATAAATAATGGAACATTCATCGGTCTAGGTCCATGTACTGATCAAGACAACTCATATGATAAAATGGAAAGATATGATTGCCATTAAAGCTGCAAAAAGTTAAGCTGTTTGACTGGGGCGTTTTTTAATGAGGTGTAGAGCTGTCAATGATTGGGATATCTCATTAAATGTTAGGGAGCTCTTTGCTTATTTTTCATATTAAAAAAATCCTTTTGAATTCTATAATATTTTTATACGGTTGAATTGATTGTTTGAAATAGCAAGAGCAGATTCTGCTATATCAACAAAGGGCTGTTTGGGTAGTTTAGCTGTTCCTTTAGCGAACTGCTTTTTTGAAGTGGAGTTGAAACCGTTGCCACATAGTTCTAATTGTGCAAAAAATTGTGGCTGATTATGGCTTTAAGCTTATTGTTTGGTTCTTTGGTAGAGCCATTGATGCTTTTATGCAGTTAAAATTTTCCAAATAAAGCTTTAGTTCTTGTAGATAGCTAAATTTTGAAAGATTAACTTGCACTTCTTCATTTTTGGTGACTAAAAATGCCTTGGCTCCATCTTTAACCAAACTCCATAAAAGAGGAAAGAAAAGAAAAAAGGAAAGTGGCAACAAGTAAAAGTTGGCTTAGAGGTACATTACCTTTGAAAAATATTCAATAATAAAACAAATGGCTGCTTGGAGAACCCAGGTTTTGGACATTTTTCTTCATGAAAATCTTGCCAGTGCTTCAATTTACATATTATTCCCTTGTGTTCTGGTTCCTGTTATTGTTTTCTAGTTGTCGGATGATGGTGGATTGGGGTCATTCAGCTGTAGATGGGTATCCATTGATTGGACTGTAGGGGACTGATAGCTGCTGCTTGTTGGACCTTAGCCTGTTACAATTAGTACTTAAGGTTGGTTTATTGCAAGGAGGTAGGGCCGACCTTGGATTCACGAGTGACTTCGAACTGAGGAGGGAAGTTAGGAAAGACATGAATATATGAGATTCAGTGCCTGCATCTTGATGTATGCTTTTCTGAATTCAGCTGGAGGTTTATTCTGACATGAGCAGAGATTTCATTAGCTAAGGTCAGCAGCAGCTTTCTTTGAAGAAGGCTAGGTATAAGAGTGGACTGTGGAGTGTGATGGGTTTACCCAACAAAGTCTAATTTTAACTGCTATATACTGTCTAGACATGTTCTAACTACCAAATACATAAACACAAATAACTACTAGAAATCTTGAATTATAAATCATTGTTGATTGTTGTTTAACATGTGAATCAGATATTTTCAAGTAAATTTTCATACAAATTAAATTTGATGACTATTTTTGCTCATAGCATCATAAATAATCTCAAATTTGTTACGAAAAAATTTCAGAGGACATGCAACTATGTTTATGCATTAACTATATATTGGCAGTGTCCTAAACCTTTATCCAGTACTATGAAAAAGCATACTAGTGGTGATACAACAGGATTATCTTGATATCTATTTTCTGATGACTTTTTCCATCATCATGCTCATTCTTTAGATGGTGCCCTCAAATCCTTTATTCAAAAAGAAAAAGCCCAAAAGTTAGATGAATGGTGAGGAGATCCAGATTATTGTGAATAAAAATGAAACTCCTTGTGATGGATAGGCGGGAGATTAAAATATGAATGTGGAGAAGCATAGATTGCTGTGTCTTTGCTTTTTTGGTGCATGTGACTTTGATATGCATTGATGTAGGCTGACAGATGCCAAAATGGGTTAGCTCAAACAGAATGGAGGTAAATCCATCACACTGTTCTGATACTTTTCAGTGCATTATGGATTGTGGATAAACTACAATATGGGTGTTGACTATACTCCATGGATACTTGCTGATTTGCTAGTGTTACGATCATGAAAATAATCTTGTCAACATAGTGGCCAGTTTAGATATTATTCATGTGTACTACACTGTAAGGTTTATATCATCTGCTCTTTTGTGAGGTACATGTATAGTATCTTAACACAAAACTTCCTCAGTTTGATGATGTAATATTAGTTATGAAAGATTCAGATGCTGGTGAAGGTCTGATATTTTGTTCAAATTTTTGTGCGGTCTTTTGATTTAAATTTTGCTCTTTAGCTCTGGAACCTTCTTTTCCTTGATAACACTTTTCTATCTTGATAAGTTAGGTTGGCTAATATAGAAAGTCTGATTAATTTTGGATTTTGTGTAGGGATTTGACTGAAGATTTGGAAGTGTTAATCATTGGACTTTTAGTTGTAGGATAGATATAATAGCTAATTGATGGTTAATCAAACCAACTTATTTGCTTGAATTCATGATTTCTGATTAGATATGTGAAATGCAATTTTGCAGATGGCACTTGTAAGCAAAGACTAACGACTGTGTCCCTAACTCTTGTATGTCACAGTGGCTTGTACAATACTGTCCGCTCTACAGTGTCATGCCAATCACTCACCTGCCCACATGCCAAGGCTCATAGATAGAAAGTAATAAAAGAAGCAAAAAAAATGCTCATGCCAGTTCGTTCATACCAGTCCATTCAAATTCATGCTAACCGGTATACCACTATGCGTTGGCATCAAATGGCACACATAGGTAGCATGATGCAGAGGTACTTAACCTTGTGTCATGTCTGTGCATTGTGGATATCATTTGTGCCATACAGCATTGACCATTACAGCATGGTACTTGAATCACAAGATCAAGGCATTTTGGAGGTAGTGTGAAGTAGATGGTATTCTTTTCCTGAAGGGATTTTCATGAAACACCAACTGTAAACCCATTCCTAAATGACCATGCTGCTTATACTCCATGTTATTTCAGACCCTTTTCTTTTTTACTTTTTATGAAAGAGATAATTTTAGCAGGTGACTCTGATGTAACTAATGCTGTAGTATTACTTCTGTTGCTAATATGAGTTGCAGTTTTCCTTCTTTATCTCAATTTCAGTTGTATTAAGTTTTCACAATTGCATGTAGCTTCTTCTACCCCTCTCTATTAGCATTCCTATTTTATTTTGTGATATTGATGCTACGTGCTAACAATTCTAGCACATTGGCTGTTTCTTGTTCGATGTTGTTGAAGGAATATTTCATGGGCTTGGTTATTTTAAGTAACTAATCTAGGTTGAGTGAAATGCTAAAGTTTCTCTTCTTGAAAGGCCAATTTATTTATCTGGTAATCATTATTTAATATGAAGGAAATCCATTATGTCCATTGAGCAACTTCTTCATGATTTTGTTGCTTGAACTAATATGCATCAGGATATTTGCAGACTGGGCAGACAGTTGCAATTAAGAAGATTCGGCTGGGAAAGTACAAGGAAGGTGTAAATTTTACTGCTCTTAGGGAAATTAAACTGCTTAAAGAGCTTAAGGACCCAAATATTATTGAGTTAATTGATGCTTTCCCTCACAAGGGTAACCTGCATCTTGTATTTGAGTATATGGAGAGTGACCTGGAGGCTGTTATTCGCGATAGAAATATTGTTCTTTCGCCAGCTGACATAAAGTCATATCTTCAAATGACATTGAAAGGGCTTGCATACTGTCATAAAAAATGGGTTCTGCACAGGTAACTTATCTTATGTTTTTCTTTCTTTTTTCCTAAAACAAAATTTGACTAATTCCGGCTGATGTAACAGGGATATGAAACCCAATAACCTACTGATTGCTGCTGATGGACAGCTTAAGCTTGCAGACTTTGGTCTGGCGCGCATTTTTGGCAGCCCAGATCGCAAGTTTACTCACCAGGTATCTATCTATCTATTTTTTTATTTATTTATTGTAAGGATTGTTTAATGTGTTAGAAAACCATTCAAACACATGATTATCTAATTCTAATTAGCATTTCTGGACTTTATATGAGCTGGAGAAGGATACAAGATAAGTGAAAATGGGGGAATTGTAGCAAAACTGAATGAATTTTAATGCAAATAGAACAGCTTGGAGTCTCATAGTAGTAATTTCTGAGTTAGACATGACTAGGACAATCAGTGTATCATTTCCTCAAGTGTGGACAGTTACTCTCTGGTGTCATGCAATACCTAAGAACTTAACTAATTTTGAGTTGAAGAATGTTATTTTTGATGAACACCATATAATTCTAATGAATAAAAAGTGTTTCTAACTTCAAAAACAAAGTGGAGATGATATCTCATTGTTGGTGATAGAGTTAGACATATCTTTGAGATATTCACAGTAAAACATTTTTTTTCTTTCTCTAGTTACCTAACATGTATTTACAAAGCTTCACCACATCATATTCAAAGGTTCAAATATTATATTATTGATGGATCCCCAACTTTTCCTTATGTCAATAGTTATTCCACATATTCACAAGATATGGTTCAAACTGGCTTGCTGTGACATTTAAGAAACTCCAGATGAAGGTCAATAAATGAATCTAAGAGGCAAGGTTTTTTAACTTATTTTAACAATTAAAAAAATTGTGCACCAAGGTATATTTTAGTATGTGCTAAATTGGTTATACTTCTTTGGTGATACAAAGGGATGTGGATTGATCTCCTGCAAAAGTCCTTGACTTAAAACAAGGGTCTACATCTGAAATTAATGGTTAAGTTGCCTGAAATCTAGCAATTGAGGAACAACAATGTGCTCAGCAATGTGCTCAGCAGATGATTACTCGTGCCTCCACATGAGATTATCCAAACATTATTGGAGAATAGTTTATGGAAAAGAAAATGAAGAAGAAAATGTATAGAAATTCTTTGTTAAACAGAATCTAATTGCTCACCCTTACATTTCCACTTTTAAAACCTAGGGGACAATTTAAATCTTGTGGCCGCTAGATATTCATCTTCATTTGATGATATGATTTAGAAGAAATTTATGATATCCTTGGGGATTCTTGGTTGGTAGGTGATAAAAATGTTTGGTTCCTTGCCTTTAGCCCTAGATGTGTCTTACAATCTTTCAACAGTTGGGCATGGTTCTCGAACTATTTAACTGGCCATGCATGGTTATGTGGGCTACTCCAGCTGCTACGATGATTGCTTGGTTGGAAACATGTTGACCATGTCTCCAGTCTGCCCACAGTTGAATGATGTCAACTTCAACAATGATTTTCTTATGCTTGTCTTTCTACTGCACTCTTGGTCTCTTGATCTATCATGTTGCCTTGGGAAGTCTGTACAAACTCTGAGAGGTGCCTTATGGGTGGCATGCCTCTGAAGCTCCTTATTGTTTTGATAAGCCATTTTGTTAGATGGCATGCCTCTGAGAGGTGCTTTTTTAATGGTATGCAATGGTAATAGTGTTATCTCAAATATCAAATTTCAGAAAGAATACTTTGCCACCATTGCCACCTTTCCCTTGTATATTTCAGCATGCAAAAATAGCTCATAGGATTCCCATGAAATCATCCATGCTGTCATGCCTTTGCTGAAGCCTGGTGAATTTTAGATTGTTTGTACTTGGTAGTTTATGTGGAGGGTTTCCTCTTCTTACTTGTATCAAGCTCATGATGCATATGAGAGCAAGTATAGAATGTGGTAATTTCTGTCTCAAGTTAAAAATTCCTAATGTAACTTAATAAGTTGACTCCTGCTTACTGAAAGTGCATTTATGTTTTCTCTCTTTTAGGAGAAGTGAGGTTTTTCTATTAAAAGATGGGAGTAATTATTAGATGTAGGGAGTGAGTATTGGAATCCATGAGAATGAGCTCTCAGTGCCTTGATATATTATATTTAAAGCAAAAACAATATAGCAGCCTCATGATCTTCAACTCACAATAGTTTCTGTTATAATAGCACATATGTGAATGTCTTGCCTTTGTACAGCACACAAGACTCATGGGTGTGGATGTGTCACTTGTCTGTGGTCCTTGCATCTTTGAATGGCAAATTGAACCTTCCCTCTTATGTTAATGGTGAGTGACAATAGACTTGATGCTTGATACCTAATCAAGTTATCAGGAGTTTTTTGGATTCTCATAACTGACATCTCTAATTTGACATCCTTATCTCTTTTTTTGGCATATCTTGTGCATCCTTGGTACTCTGGTTTCCCATAGGTTGCCCTTTAGAGCCATGACAGAAGTCAGCATTTAATGGATTGCCTGAAATACCTGGTTGCCATCATATATTTCTGTAAGAGCTTGCTAACCAAACCTTTAAACAAGCTTCAAAAGTCAAAACACCCCTTTTCTTGTAGAAATTCATAGCTGTATATCTGCTTCCCATGAGGAAATTAATTAGCACATGCTGATTTCAAATTGAGAAATTGCTGTCTTAAAATCTGAAAATCAGCAAGGCACTGATGTTGGTGGATTGATTTGCATGACCATTGGGTCTATTTGATGATATTGAGGCTTTATCTTCTACATTTCAAGATTCTTCAATATGGTCATCATATCCTAGCATTGGGCCAATGTCCCATCCATCTGCCAATTTGCTGATCCATGTGGAATCACATTCCCATCATGTTATAGGAGCTTGTCTTCTCATTTTGAGTCCGTCATGATTGTATAGAGGGGAGACCCATGCTTTTGAAGATGGGTTTGAGGCTCTGACAAATGATGTTGAGGGAACTTAAAATTGACTTTCCACAAACCCCTATTTTGGGTTTGAGATTTTGGATATGAAGGATGCTGTCTCAATAATTATGGATGGGAAGAGGATGTCAGAAAGTTTGTAAATTTATCACAATACTGTAACATCTGATTTTACTTATTTCTCCACTATAAAAATCCTACTTGACTTGATTTAATCCTTATGACTGCTAGACATCCTCCTTCACATGAAGAAATTGATTAAGAGATGGAGAGTTGCCATGGGAGGTTGAGTTCAAAGAGATGGGGCAGATGGCTGGTTGAGATGCCTGGCTCTTCTTCTTTATTTTCCCCCTTCTTGTTGCGTTCTTTCTCTCTTCTTTCTTTCCTTTTTCCCCTAGTTTTCCTTTTCCTTTCCTTTTGCATCCATTCCCTTGTCTGCTATGCTTCCTAGGAACTGGTCATCTAAGAGTTTGAATGCCCTTATGATCTTTCAAAAAGGGGTGCAAAGACACAGTAAATGTAATGGGTAACCATGATTGAAGTGGATGAGTTTTGGTTCTTTGTATAACTTTGGGATTGCAGCGACTATAAGGGCTTATGACTAAAACTTAGGTTATAGCAAAGCTGTTGGACCAAGATTACTGGAAAGACTTGAAAGGTCTACTAGAATGTGAAGCAATGGAAAGTATACTTACAGGTTTCCTATCACGCCGCAGATTCGAGGATGGATTCAAGACATAACAATCCACCGCATGAATTAAATCTCACGAGATGCAAGGCGTCTTTTCATATAACTAATACATTTGATCAATAAGAATAAACTATTTATTCATTAAATCAAATTATCAAATTGAGAAACAATATCAATAACTAAAGAATTACATAAGGTGCTAAAATCAAACACTAAATGTTCTACAATAAAAACTAAAGCAACTTGGGCCAACTTCCATCTGGTTCCCATCCCTTGTCTTAATCTCTAAAAAAACAAACAATATTTTTATGAGTTAATATTTACTAAGTAAACGCTAATCATATTTAGAAGGATCAAGTAAGCACAACCAATAAAATCTCTATTTATATGTACATCAAAAACACTTACATTTATATAGTAACTTTTAAATAATTTTTAAATTATTAATATATATATAAACAAATATATCAAATCTTTGCAATGATAATAAGCATAAAACAATATCAATTTACTTTTACATTATATTTAATACATTTATATTAAGTCAGTAATTACTTTACTTTGACAAAACGCTGATCATATTTCAAAACTATGATAAAACTCAATAGCCAATAGAACTATGATCACGTATAACCCTTGTGACAGGGCTAGTAAACAGGAATGCCATATTTAATCTCTGCAGAGTACGTCCTTTAAATGCCGTATTTAACTCTTGCGGTATAGGTCCTTTCATACTTATGGTTTTAGAATTAATAGTAACCTTTGTACAAATCCCGATAGGCTGGGTACACTCCTGCACAGTTTGACGGAGTCTATAACTTTTACATATATACATTACATTTTTTTTCTTGTACAAATATTTTAGTAATTACATTGAAAATCCATTTGCATATAAACTTTTGTAGACTATAACAATAAGCCACTTACTTGATCTAGAACTTTCATATAAACTAGATATACTATCAATTTACAAAATTTACAATTTATCTTTTATGTCCAAATATCGTATTAATTACATTTAACAACTACTTTATATCTAATCTTTAAATTAAATGCCATGCATTTTCCAAAAATATAATTTAACAGATTTAACAAATTCATGTATATATATCTTCAACTATGCCAGAATTTAAACTTGTTCAATTCAAGAATTTCATATAAAATAAGCATACAAAATATTTTATAAAAACAGTAAATTATTATGAGTCATAAACCTATATATATATGTATGTATGTAGCCAAGCCTACATCCAGTCACCTCCCCCACACTTGGATCCATACAACTCATAGATTCCAAAGATGAAAAAGTGAAAAAGGTGGGGTGACTTTGGGATACATGTGGATCAAAGGGTGAGGGAGTTGATCGAATTCTGGTGACCCTACCCTTGGATCCATATAGTTTACAGATCCCAAAGATGGAAAAAGTGAAAAAGATGTGGCTTTGGGATTCATATGGATTCAAAGATAAGGAAGGTGATCAGATCCTACACTTGGTTACATTCGAATATAGCTAAGCCTATCTATATATATTATACACACACTTCAACTATAGCAAGGTTGCTTATAGAATTTTGAAATCGAAATTTACATAATTTTAGAAAACACTCTAACCATGATCAAGTTTACTTACCTCTTTAGATAAAATTGCTAGTACTCAATTTTTAATGCTGAAGGGCTACATCATCCTTTTTGATCCTTCAACTTCTACCTTCTATACCATTAATTTGATAACAAAAGATCTTTATTGAGCCTTATATATAGAGAGATTTTGTGAAGCAAATAGATTTTCTATTCTTCATAAGATATTATTCTCTTAAAACCAATAGACTTCTAAGTTCTTGTAAGATACTGATTTCTTTAAGAAAACCAAAGAGATAAATATTCATTAAATAATTAAAATAGATTCTTGACTCAAAACTAATTTCTAACTCATTCATCATAATTTTGAAATATAAAATTCAAAAAAAATAAAAAATCGTTCTTATTACCATCAATGGCATTTTTGTAATTTATCAAAAGTTCATCAGCACTAATATATGTTTATGAAATTGGTTCTAACTTCCTCAACTAAACTCTGATTTGAGTGATTCAAGATGCATTAGAAAGCTATCTCAATACCGAACATTATAAATATAAGTTTAATAAAAAATTCTAATTATATTATTTTTAATATTTTTTTAACTCAATCTAATCAAATTGGATTTTAATCTAAAGTAAGCTAGCCCAAAAGGGTTATGTCTCACACTCCCAAAATATATTCTTATAGTTTAAAATTAATCAAATTAAAGTTAGAATAGAGCCCTTCAGCATCCATTGTTGCATATTTTGCTCCAAACAAAATATTGCATTGAAACAGATAGGGGAACCAGATTCATGTTAAGGTCTTTCATTATGATTATTTCTCATCCAAACTACCCAACTAATTTCAGGATTTTAGAAAAATAACATTTTGAAAGCTAATTCTATACGTACATTCTTGATCAATATTTGAAAAAGAACAAAACCTTACTTTTGACTTTTTTATAGTATGTCAAACTCATTGTTGGAGTCCAACTCTTTTCCAGTTTTTAAAATTTGACAGATATCCAAGTGTTTGATGCATAATCTGACTTTAATTTGTCTCTAACATGAATCCTAGGAGGTGGACATGAGTGTCCAGGTAAAGCAGCTCCAAACTATGATCCTTGGCATAGATTGCATCATTTGGTCAATAAATTTTTGGACTAGTGTTCTAATTTAGCCATCATTGACATGAATTAGAGAGAAAAAGATAATCTGAATCAAAGATGATCTGAACACTTCCATGCAGGTCAAAAATTTTGATATTTATGTTATTATGAACCCAAATGCATGTCAGAAGTGATCATAAAAAAAAAAATGTAAAAATTGCTATTCGATGTTATGTGGATAATTGTGATATAAAATGTACATTCTGTAGGAGAATGAAAGAAAGTAGTGGCCCCCAAAAATCAACATAGCATAACCCAGCTACTTATATCACTAACACAAATGACTTTATCTAAACTTGCGCGGACCCTTGTTTCAGTAACCTAGAAATTATATGGTTTGCAAATACACAAAAAGTATGGGTTTTGTCATGTCGAACTGCATTCATTTTATAGGTGAAAATTTCTAATATATGAGAAAAGTATAAAGTAGATAGTTGAATTAAGTATATTAGAAATGAATGCATGTGATTAATCTGTAATGCTGAAAAGTTCTACCTGACAGGATAAGAGGCATAATCCCCATTAGAAAACATGGGAGTGGCATACTTGCTATGGAAAAGCGAATTATTATAGCTACTGGTTTTAATTTCTCAAGTCAATTTCAAGTTTTAGATGGGACAGGCAAGGGAGGATGATCAGGCCATGTATAAGCACATTACCTGCTTCTGAAGATTGACATGAACTGATGGATACTTCACATTTTTTAGTTTATAAATTAGCTATCCACAAATTTCATTCCTTGTATTTAAAATAGTTGAAATTTTTTATTATTGGTGATGTGAGTATATTTTTTCCTTATAAATAGTGCTCCATACTAATGAGTAAATATGAGACACCAAGCATGCCTTTGTGACGCCAAAGTGAAATAGATGCAAGATAGAGACCTTATGAGGCTGAGCAACAAGACTACCAAGTGTAAGTGATCTGGAGCACATCAAACTTCTCAAACATAATTTGCTGCCATGTTATGATGTCAACAGCCTCAAAGGAAAATCTAGGGCTCTGGATGATTATAAATAGCTGCCATAAATGACCAGTAGCAAGAAGGAAACAGCTAGAGACGGCAAAGTTTATGTGGTCTAGTGGGTTGTGTTGCAAAGAAAATAACGTGCACTGAAGGAGGGTTGGATAGCATGACTGTTAGTTTGGAGGACATTGTGAGTGACAAAAGGCTACGGAGTCTAATTCTGCAATCTGTAAGAAACTATTGACATGAATAAAGGGGCATGAAACTGTAGTAAAATTAGGTGAGGTGGGGGAGGGCATAATAGAGAGAAGTTTAATTGTTGTTGGAAAATCAAAGATGAAGCTGTCATACCAAGCGGATGTAGGATAATCAAAGAGACAATATATTAGTGTAGGAGGATACGGGAAACAATATCTTTTGGATTTGATAGGTTCTAGGAAGGCAAGTGCTGAGAAAAATAGTTGAAAACTAAAACAAGATTCGGCTTTTGGAGAAAAGGAGCTAGAAAGAAGGTTTTACCATGAAAATATGACAATGATTTATTAGGTCACGAATGCTTCATGGAAGAGCTAGCTAACTTTAATGTTTGCAGAATTTAAAGCATCTTTGTATTTTGGTCAGAAGGAAGTTATGATAAAGAAGTGAAAATATTGCATGGAGAGGTGGAATAGTCATTAGCATGTATGGAATAGAGTGTTGTAGTTTTGTCTTTGATCTGAAAGGTTAATGAAAGTTTCTAGAGGAAGATTAAAAAGGGTAAACACACTTGCTGTTCATTTTATATTATTTTGGGACTGCAGGTGGGGCCTTCTACTGGTGCTTTTATTATCTTGGCTGATATGCGCACATGTTGCACATCAAATGTTAAATATTCTTTCTCTAAGTGCTGAACTAAAATAGTTGTTGTTGGGTTTTGTTGGCTGAAATCAATAATTGGTACCTCTCAGGACATTCAAGTAGCATGCCTGTTTTTAAAGTTCAATGATGATAACCTGAATTGCTTTTATGCAGGCAAAACAATATGTTCGTGACTGGACAAATGAATTCATTTAGTGTTTACAGTTACCTATTTTATGGCCAATTTAACATATTGAACCCTTTTGATGAACTAAAATCTGTCTTTTGAGCAGCAATGAGTATATTGTGTCATTAAATCTGCAAAGTGTTTAGATGTTAGCTTCTGAAACTTCTATTTTAAGATATGGTGTAAATGTTGCCAATAATCATGTTTGAATCCATATGTAGGGTATTTACTGAAAAAAGGAAAATCAGATGTAAGGTACCTATGTCATTCCTGTCTGCTTGATTGGTGGATCAAAACGTGAATTTCAATAATGTCCCATTTTGTGGCTATGTTTTCACAATTATCATTTCCTTTTTATTTTCATTTCTGGTATCCTTGTTTGCATGACCGATGATGAATAGTTCATTTCTTTTCTCTAGGTTTTTGCCCGTTGGTATAGAGCACCTGAACTGTTGTTCGGCACCAAGCAATATGGAGCTGGGGTGGATGTGTGGGCTGCAGGCTGTATATTTGCCGAACTCCTCCTTAGACGGCCCTTTTTGCAGGTTTCACCCTTTTTTTTATGTTACTTTGATGTATGATGACATTTCTCTTTAGCTTTTGCCAATATAAGTTAATAATTACTTATAATCTTTTAAAACTTTTCTTCACTGAATATCCCATTCAGCATGAGAATAATATCAAGGATGCAGTTTAGAGAGCACCAATTTTAAGAAATTCATAACCTGATCTTAATTTCCTTTTCTTGGAGGGTTTGCCATAGTTTTTTCAACATTGGCTTTCAAAATTTTAACGTGCAGTCTTATACTGAAGTATAAGAGTTTTGTACTTTGTCATAGGTCTTTTAAATTTCTTATACAATAATGAATTTCCTATGCAATTATAGTGCAGTCCAAGTAGCTTTTTCAAATGCTTTGAATGATGCCAACTTTGTTTTTAATTTTTTTCCGTCTAAAAGTAACTTATGCTTCTTTCATAGTTATAAAAACAATAACAAAGCCTTAATCTCAAACTTGTTGGGGTCAATTTTACAATCCTTTTTCTCTATTTCGCACAATACCATACTTTCTATAAGATGTAAAGATAACAAGTCTTTATTTACTACTTTTTTCCATGTGATTTTTAATTTATTTCTATCTCTCTTTCCTTTTACATGTATTAGATCACTTCGTACCAGGGCATCCCTAAGCTTCTGTTGTAGATGCCCAAATCATGCAAGTCATTCTTTTCTCAATTTATCCTCAATTATTGCTGTTCTCACTTTTTAACTTATGACTTCATTTTTTATTGTATCTTTTCTTATATTACCATCCATCCATTTCAACATTTTTATTTCGATCATACTCATTTTATGCCTATATTATTTTCTAACTGTCCAACATTTTGTAATGTAAAGCATAGTTAGTTTTATGGCTGTCTTATAATTTTTTCTTTCAATTTGATATGTATTATGTAACAATAAAAAGCCTTAATCCTAAACTAATTAGGGTTGGCTATATGAATTCTTTTCTCCATTCTATTTGGTCAAGAGTAATTTGACTTGTATTATATGATTACATAATATTCTTGTTGTACTTCTCTAATTTTTTAATCTTTTTTTATCAAATAATTAATCCTAAATATTGAAAATGATCACATTTAAGAACTTCATAATAATCACTTTTTACTCTACTTTTATTTCTATTTGTAACTTTACTAAAATTGCATTTCATATATTCTATCTAGGTTTTACTCAACTTAAAATCATTGTGTTCTAATGCAGTTCTCTATAATTCCAACTTATGATTAACTCCGACCTTATTTTCTTCCACTTTGCAAATATATGCATCAAGGAATGTCATCTTGAATGTTTCTAATAAGCTTATTCATAACTAGCTTAAAAAGATAAGAATTTAATACAAATCTTTAGTATAAATATATTGTGATTGGAATTTACTGGTATTGCCACCAATAGTTCTCATACTAGTAACCGTTTCATTATACATATCCTTAATTACATTAATATTCTAATGTATATATTTTTTTAATATAATAGCTATCGACTTTTCTAGTAACTTTATTGTATGCTTTCTCTAAATTAATAAAAATCATATGAAAATCTTGTTACTTTTCTTAATACTTCTCTATTAACTACCAAGAGAGAAAAATAACTTTCATAATCAGTTTTTGTGGCATAAAATCTAGTTAATTTTTTGATACTTTTGTGTCATAATTCAATTTATACTCAATCATTCTCACCCAAAGTTACAGAGTATGGCTTCCAAAGTTACAGAGTATGGCTTATAAGTTTAGTATTATGATGATTTCTTCATTTATTAGGTATCATCTTGATCTTTAAGATCTTATTAAATAAATTAACCAATCAAGTTAGTCCATATCATAGGATTTCATTATTTTCTTTTCATCTTTTTTATAGCCTCCTTTATTTCAAATATTTTAATTCTATGAGTATGCTTAATATTTCTATCATTAATGGAACTAATAAGGCATCGTAAATTGTCTAATTTCTCTTTTTTTTTATCTCATCCTTAACTGAAATTTTTTGATCTTCATCTTTGATACATATAATTTGAGTCATATATCTAATTTTTCTTTCTCTTAGTCTTGCATTCTTATATATAACTTCTTCCTATTCTCAGTTTTTAACTTATGATTTTACTCATCATATGCTTTGAATCTAGCTTGTCGAGTGCTTTTTTAGCTTTATTCTTTACTATGCTTTCATATGCTTTTTTATTTCTACATTAAGTAGTTTTTATGGTGCTCTCTTTTAACCTTAGTTGTTAATTAAACTTTTTTATTCCGCTACTAAGTTTTATCAGTTTTTATTTGATTCCTGTAATACATCTCTAATTACTTTTTTAATACTATTAGCTATCTCTTCACATGTAGTATTATTTTTTCCATCTAGATCCTATTTTTCTTCTTTCAACATTCTATCCTTAAAAGGCTATTTCTCTCTCCTTTTCAATTTCACCACCTAGTTTCTATACTCTTTAGTCCTCTTTCATTTCTTGATACATACATCTATAGCCATCAATTTACATGGGTGGCCAAATTGTCTACTGACATAACCTTACAATCTTTGCGCAAAACTTAATCATTCTTTTTGATAAGGAAGAAATCTATTTGATTACTATTATGCCCACCTTTGAAAGTTATTGGGGATCTTGTTTGAAGTAGGTGTTGGCTAATGTGAAGTCATATAAAATAACATCTCCTTACTCATCCTATTTGTAACATTGTAACCTCCTTGCACCCTTTTAAAATCTATATTATATTTGCCACATGCCCATTCAGTTCTCCTTTAATAAATATCTTTTTTCTATTAGAAATCTTTTGAATTCTTTCATCTATATCTTATTGGAAGTGCTTCGCAAATTGTACTTAAGAAGTACAAGGACTAATGATGCTAACAGACTCTCCTAACATCAATTTAATCAACATTATTCAATCTCCTACTCACTTAGTATTTGCAAGCTCATCTTTTAAACTCTTATTTACAATAATTTATACTCTGTATTTATTCTAATTTTTCTTTATATGTCAAAGTTTATAATCTATCTCACCAATTTCCTTTGCTTTTTTTTTTTTTCCATATCAGCTTAATCTTTTGCGGACAAGCTATGTTAATTCTCCTTCTACTCATTATGTCTACTAGTTCTATAAGTTTTCCTGTCAATGAGCCTATATTCCAAGTTCTTTAATGTACCCTACTTTCATGGACTAATTTCTTTACCCATACATGTCTGTCAAAATGTGAGAAACTTTGCTTACCATTTACCATATTTGGGCACCATTGTGGCACATCGCTCCTAGAAATGCCTTAGTTAATCCTTGCCCACTTTCTACCACATTCAAGGTTTGATATAGCACGTCACAAGTAGGAAATATCGTGATGGTTCTCTTATAAATTCATGTTCATAAGATGTGACTAGAGTTTTATGCTGATTATCAATATATTGCAACCTTTCTCCTTGATTCAGACTTGGTACCATCTATGTACAAAATATAGGCAGAGTTATGCTTCTTGTATGATTGTTTAGTCAAATAATAAAGAAAGAATGAGAGATGACCTCAATAGAAAGCATATTGATTGTTAATATATACAGAAAGACCAATGTTATCAAAGGCGCGCCTTATTATGCCAAAGGCACAAGGCGCAAGACATCAAAGGTTAAGCGCTTCTTATATCCTAAGGTGCACCTAAGACGCAAGTTGTGCTTAAGGCAGGTTGGGCACTTCTTATACCTTAGGCGAGATATCTTTAACTTGGTGCATATAAGATGAAAAAATGTATACTTTTAATCTAATTTGAGGCGCAAGAAAGGTGTGTCTTTCTTCATAAGCTATATTTGTAATATATTTTTTAAATCTATTATATTTATTAAATCATGTTGATTTTATGATGTACCATCCCATACATAATTATTTTCTTTACCATATAAAAAAGCTAAAAATTAAAAGATAAAGAGATGGAATATTAAAATTATGCTATCATTTAAGAAAGAGGAAGAAAAATATTAAGGAACTACAAATTTTAGCTTGAAAAGAGGAGGCTTTCCATTGAGCTAATGGGATAAATATATTATTATTATGATTTTTTTAGCTTTTTTTTAATTGTGTTATAAATTTTATTTATATAAATTATTTTATTTATTTATAAAATATGCACCTCACTTCGTTCAGGCGTGAATCTATGCTTTGCGCCTTGCGCTTAGACTCCAAGAGCCCTTCGCGCTTAAGTACATATAGCGCTTCTAACAACACTTTAGGAAGATGTAATAAGGGATGGATTGAGGTGATCGTAAAATCATTAATAGTTCCTTTATGTTAAAAGGTATGTAGCTATGTCTTAGAATAAAATAGGCAGACAATCATTTGTAAATCCAAATTCTCATAAATGATGTGGTATTCTTCAACATAATGTCATTTTTTGCTAATATGGAATTTAAATTATGATATGTTGTGCCAATGCATACCATATCATATTGATCCAAACTAAAACTCGATACTGAGGGTGTACCGAAGTTGAACCAACATGCGTATCAAGTATACCAACACTGCACAATGTGGTCCAAGTATAGGATCTGGTATCAAGATGAGGAACCTTGCTTTAAATAATATCAAACTGGAGAGGTTGATAGTACTGGAATTCTGAATACAAGTGTATGAGACTTTTGGGCTGCTGAGACATTAGTAGATGAGTTGGTTAGGGAACATGGGGAATTAAGTAAGAAGGTAAAGAGTTGGTAAGATAACATGGGGAAGCAAGGAACGCGTAAAATCACACATTCTCGCATGTTCAGAAAGCAAACTTGTAAAGCTTATATAGAAATTGATTGCTTATAAACTTCAATCCCCTAACATATATCTCTCACTTGGGTTTTTGCATATAAACAGTCACATGTAAAGATCCCTCTTTTTCCACATTTATATATTGACCCCTCCCATGTGCTAAACTTCCCTAACAAGACCCAAGTAAACTTTCCATTTGTCATAATGTAACATTTACCACATTCCTGTCCGTACCTCCCTTCACCCAACCCTTGGAACTTCTAGCTAGTGATCTACTTGTGCTGCTCAACACTACCATCATTGGGTTTGAGCTCCTCCCTACCATTATTTCTAGAGTTGAGATCTTGATTATATCTCAATCATAGCAATGATGGCATCAAAGAGCATGAGTAGCTCACTAGATAGAAGCTCCAAAGGGTCAAAGTTTGGGGAGAAATAGGAGAAAACATGAAGCATATTCCATTAAATGAAGGGAATATCTGGGCTAAGGAGCTATCGATTTGCGAATATGTAAAAAAGGAGTCTTTATATGTGATTGGTCTATCAGAAAGAAAAGGAAATAACTTGTGTTTTTAATCGCTAATCAAGGCGTTCTAGTTTTCTGCATTTGAATTTTGTAACAAAGTAGAATTCCTCTAGCCACCTGTTGGAATCAAAGCTGGAATGTACATTCTAATATTTAAGAAGATATTTTGGGTCCTACTCCATCAAATTGGGCTTATTGGGAGGTAATGAATTTAAGTAATGAACCTGAATTCATATTGAGTGAACCAAGGAATCAGGTAACACAGTTTGCAAGGGTTGTATGGTCAAAACAAGCTAAAAGAGTAGTTTAAGGAATTGAAAAACATTATCTTAGGCTCTTTTGGTGTCTCAATGAAAAATCTATAATAGGATTTTAATATAAATTCTGTTTTAAAAAATAAATTGCTTTGTCGTGTGAGGACCTGCCATCTCTCTATCTCTGCCCCCTCTCTCTTCATACCCTTTATTCTTAGTTGTATGCAGTAGCTGTTCAATGGCTTGTGTTGGCCACAAAGTGGAAAACGATTATTGTGCAGTCTTGAACCTTTATGACTGTTCGTATATGTTTACAAACCAATGATCATATTTTGTGGGGAACAGCCAATACTCATTCCTGATTGCTATTCGTAGCAGAAGAGGAGGTATTGAAGGCAGTGCAGACCGTGACCTTAATCTGATCTGTTTATTGGGTCACCATGCAAACACTAATGTTTGCAATGTTGTATGATTTTATTGACAACTTAATAAAGTTTATTGCATAGACCAATAAATTTTGATTTAGTTCAGTAATTAAAATGACAGTGTCGCATTATCTTTGGCCACAGATTTCTGAATATATCATGAATGGTGTGTAAAGATAACCTATGTTACTGCTTTTGTTACTCAAGGAGCTAAATATGGCATAGTGTAATAATATAGTAGTTGATAAAAAGGAAATTCTCCCAATATCTATTTGTAAAACCTAAAAGAAGCTATATCCTCTAGTATATTTAATCATATATAGTACTTAAGTCTGTAGATTACATGTAAAATACAATCAAATAGATTTGAATTTACTACAAGTTAAAGGGCAACTTCTTTAGATGGCTGCTTGTTAACTCATATTTTATCAAATTGTGGGAATTAATGAAGTAAATCATAAGAGGTGCCATTGATATAAACCTTTGTAGGGCTTGGAGGCTGTTGTTAGGGCCTTGAAATGTTTCAAATTGGGAGAAGATTCTTTGATAATAACCTCATGTTGATCTCGTAGGGTTATTTCATGCTTTTGCCTTTATATGAACATGATTTAACCTTATGTATTGTTTGTGCTATTTGAACTATCCATGAAGGTTTTAAATCCACCCCATCTCAAAACTTAGGATGGGATGTCCCAAGACGTTTTGTTCGGGACGCTAGGATGATGATGGGATGGTCCCAACCCGATACTTAGGATGACAACCCATCTCAATGTCTTAGAGAATATCCCATTCAAACTTGCAACCATGCTATCCATTTATTACCACTAAATGCATAAGTGGTGCACATATGCAAATGATCTTTATATCATATTATTTTTTGTTAGTAAGCAGCTTAGAGATAATATATCACATCCAATGGTTTGAATCATTGGCATCAAGCCCTTGGTCATCCACTCTAAACTAACCTTATTTGGATTGTTCCATGGACACCCACATATTAGCTCAACTCAAAACATGTTAGCTCGACTCTTGGAGTGGAGCTACTATGTAGGCACCTAGACAACAACCCAAATAAGGTTAGTCATGACTTGATAATGTCAAAATAATGTGACTTGGAGATTTGTATGCATTGCTTATGCACTTAGTGGTCAAAAATGTATAGCTTAAATAGCACAAAAAATGCATATTTTTTGACTATTGGATGCTCGATGCTAATTCCATGTATGGAATTTCACCCTATCTATCTCTTGATCAATATTAGACTTATCATCCTATGTAAGTGCATGACTTGGGCATCAAAAGACAAGTTCAGTCCTTTATTGTTAGCAAAAGTTTAGTTGTTACATTATCATCAACATATGGTTTGGATTTTTGCAGTTATGTTTAATTTCTCAAAACATGTCAGTATGCAATTAGGAGTCAAAAAGAATGAAACAGTTTGTAATTTTTTGTTCTGTCACTTAATAGAATAGCAAGACAAATGAAGCTCTATTATTTCTCATTTTCAAATATCCAAATTTTGATGCCTAACACTCGATAAATAGTTCAAATTGTATAGGAACAATGATTAATTTTGGTGCGAATTGTTTGTAGGGGAACCCTACCTTCTCCAATCCATCTGACACATGCAATTTCTTTTCCGGCATACACCCTACAAGTTAAAATAAAGGAATAAACTAGTCTATCTTTAGCTTTTTTTCCTTACTAACCACTTTTACTAGTTTATTGGTGGCTCATTTTTTGTGAGAAATTGCTGAAATATTTCAGTAAATTCGTATAGGGTTTGGTTGTTCTTACACGTGCGCTTTTTGAGCAAAGAAAAATTCTGGAAGATTCTGCATGTATGTGGATTACTCATTAAATAATTGACATTTGTTTGTCAGGGTTCCAGTGATATTGATCAGCTAGGAAAGATATTTGCAGCTTTTGGGACTCCAAAGCCATCTCAATGGCCAGATATGGTTTACCTTCCAGATTATGTGGAATACCAATATGTTCCTGCACCCCCCTTGCGATCACTGTTCCCTATGGCCAGTGATGATGCTTTAGATCTACTGTCAAAAATGTTCATTTATGACCCCAAAGCAAGGATATCTGTGCAGCAGGCACTAGAGCACAGGTGCTTGCAGTGTAATTGTTGGTTGGATTTTGAGCAGCAATTTACAGGTTATTTTGTTATATAATCCTTTTATTTTCCATTCAGGTATTTTTCATCTGTACCTCCACCAACAAAGCCATCATTGCTTCCAAGGCCACCTCGTAAGGGTGACTCTCTTGGTCACAAGCCATCAGAGTTCAATACACTGGAAGGCCCTCTTGTTTTATCTCCGCCAAGGAAGTTGAGGAGGGTGACCGTTCATCATGAAGGATTGGAAGGAAACGTATACCAACAGGGTAAGGTTGATGACCATCTGGGGGAAGAAAGACATGGTGAGACTACTGGTCCGAGTGGTAACATGCCAATGTCAATAGACTTGGGAGCAGTGTTTGGTTCACGTCCGATTCCTAGACCTACACTGAACAGGTAATACTCAGCAGGCAGTAATGACAGATACTTGTACATATTTTTGTGGTTTTCTTAAAGCTTTTAATGTTTAGTCTTGTACTGATATTAAGAAAGGTCATTAAGATTTTTTTTTTTTTTTCCTTCCTTCATCCAGTGCTGATAGGTCACATTTGAAGAGAAAGCTTGATTTGGATGCAGAATTTGAATAGCTCCAATGAGAGTCCGTGAGAAGACATGCCCATATGCTGCTAGAGAGTTCTGATAATGTCATATTGAATTAACCATTTTTGAATATTGTTCACGAAAAGCTGAGTGGCAGGTCCCAGCAGAGGTACAAAACATGTGCTTCAGATGGAGGCTTCATTTGATCAGATTGGCATGCATAGAATGAGTAATAGGAATTCCAAATTTTTGCTTTTACAGCTGTACGCACTATCATAAGACGACTGCCCTCAATTCCAAAGGTTTGCTTTGGACATGTAATTTTATTTGATCTATTTTTTCTTGTGAAAATAGTGAAGATAGTAGGACATTGGTCTGAGCAATGGTTTGAATTCATGTTGAACGGTAGAATGAAGTGTATGCTTCTTAAGATTAGCTTGGTGCTTGTTACCTATTAATTGTTCTACAGATGTTGAGGATAAATTGTTGGATATTGATGTGAGAAATGGCTTATTCACGTTGAATTTAATAATAGAACAAAGTCTTGGCTTTTTAAGATTCATTATTATTATTATTATTATCACGGTAATCATGGAAGGCCAAGCTTCACTGCAACAACATCCTTTGTTTTTACTCTGAGATCAAACAATTGGATATTGCAAGTATTGAAATTGGTGTCTCAAAAGCTATAACTTAAGAAGACATTATTGTTCAGCTCAATAGCTATGCTAGTGAAATCTATGAAAGTATTTAATTCCATTCTATAATCATAAGAGCATTTATTTGAGTCTCAATGGAGAAGATATTTTTGATACAATCAAGTAAGTCAAATTGCATAGGCATTATATGAAGCATTTTTATTTAAAATGACATGAGGTAATCCATCAGCTTGTCAAGAGTCACATGAGAGGATCCTTCTTTTCTAATGCATGCAATTGTTTTTTGTTTCAGATCTTCTGCTCTTTTTGTCATATCATCCCCTTCTTTCTCGATCATCAGTCTTTTGATCGCTCTCTCGATCTCTCCTCTTTTCAGCTTATTCTCCAGCAAGAAACCCACCTTCCAAACCTCACTTACAAACCTTGCATTGAACTTGCTGCTGTGGGGCCCATTTGACTATCTTGGCTCTATCCCTAGTCTTTTCCATAAACCCTTGGGGCAGTTTGACTTGTGCTGAACCATCCTGAATTGAACCTAATCGAACAACCCAAAGGAAAGGCTGGTGGCAATTGGCCAAGCTCCAAGCCATCTCTTCAAGCATTTCCTTGTCCACGGAGACTAAGCTTCCAAAGCTCACATATAGAACAGATTGTGGAGCTTGCTTATCTAACCACTCTAAACAACTATAGTCTTGATCCATCATGCTACCTTCAGTTTTGGGGGATAGCTTATGGAGAGGACCTATGGCAAAAATAGGTACAGAAAACTCCTTCCCAACTTTTTCTAACTCATTTCCTTCAATGGAGACAAAGGTGTTAAATATGATTCCCAATGATATCCTTGCTCCTTCAGCAACTCGATCTGTAAATTGACGTAAATCTTATGGATTGCTTTGCTCAAAGTATGGTAAGTCTCTCACTCGAAGGGGTGCAAGTTCATTCACTAGGATGTCTAACTGAGAATCTGAAAAAGAAGACAAATTGATAGAGATATCTTACTAAGTTATATGATCAAAGCAGCAAACATGCAAGTTAGTAAACATGGCATGCAATCAAATATTTGATAAAATAAAACTCATAGAGTTGGGGGCTTGGGTTCAATTATTTACTCAGTACATATAACGATACAAAGAACACAATGAAGAGATATAATTAGTGGTTATTTCATCAATATATATTTCTTCGTAAAAGACATGTTGAAAAGATATGACTATTTGATCAATAGATATACGACGCTTATCTTCATAAGAGACATGATGAAAAGATATAACTATTTGTATCACGAACATCTCTTCATAAAAATATATGATAAAAAAGCATATTCATGACTCCTTGAGTTGAAGTGGTGCAATGAATATATGTATATATATATCATGAACATCTCTTCATTAAAATATATGATAAAAAAGCATATTCATGATTCCTTGAGTTGAAGCAGTGCAATGAATATATATATGCATGATTCTTTAGTTTCATGGAAAGGCATGTGGATGCCTTATAAGTTCTAACATATGGTACACTTTGATGAAACCAATTCTTTCTACCACTTGCCTTATAAGTTCTCCTCTCTTCTCTTTCACAAGTTCCTTAATATGTTCAAGGAGCATCTTTTGGAAAATAGAATTCGCAAAATGCATATCCAGTCTAATGACGATAAATCTTAACCACTAGGACCATCATTTACAACATGATTGGACTAATTTTAACAAGAAGAGGGCAGACAAATCTTGTGCATCTCAATTGCCGTTGCACAACAATTAGGAGGTGTTATGATCAATTTAGGTGAGTGCAGCACTGTATAATGTCATTCTGTTCTCATGGATGAGAATTTTCGTAATTTTAAATCATTCTTATTGTGGTATAGATACTTAAATTAACCTTCAAGATGGGGTCGGCGCACACGCACCTCGGATCGGTAGGTAGCCCTTCTGCCAGAGGGCTGGAAACGCTGCAAGCATCTTGAACTGGGCGGCGCTGCTGGTCGTCATGAGCAGCGTGGGCAGCCCAAGCCGCTTGGCCACCACTTGTATGTTGTACAATAAGGGATCTACGATCAAGCAAGGAATCGTTCCATCTGAGCTTTCCGACAGCAACGTAGTCATCTGGTCGCGGAACGGCACCTCACAGTCATTGAGAACCGTGAAGAAGGCAACAACGTCGTCCATGGTAGGATTCTCTGCCACCGGAATGGACACAAAGCCGTAGTCGGGGTAGTTGGTCGGGTCAGGGAAGTCGGAGAAGTTGTGGAGGAAAAGGGTAACCGAGAAACCTCGGTCATGGAGGATGGCAGCAAGCTCAAGCATTGGGATGATATGGCCCTGGAATGGACATGGGAACAACACCACTCGACGGCCCATGGTTCGTCGTCGTCTCCACCACACTACGTTACGTTGCTATGGATCTGGATGGATCTATTTCTAATGATGAGCTCTTCTATTGCAGTCGCTAATGAAAAGTAATGAGAGATAGGGGGCGGATGGGGGATGGAGCTTTTTATCATCGGTTGGTCATGTGAGCATTTCATTGAACACCTTTCTTGCTCTAAAGCTGGAGGCTGTGGCTAAGGGTAATAAAATGGAGCCAAACGTTACCAAAGGCCCCCCGACTATGTACCTCTAAGAGGCGCTGTTGGATTTGTGCCCTCCTTGTTGACTGACCCCTGCTAATGGAACTCACTCGGTGCTGTGACAACGGTGGAGATGAGCGCCCACATCTTCTTCTTCTAGGCCAACTCCTCCACTCATGATGTTGGTCTCCTCCAACTAAGGTTCGGTGTTGCTATAATGCTCCAAGCTCATTTGTTGATTCAATTAACTTGTTAGCGGATTAAAATCACTTAACCTAAAAACTCAAGCGAAAGTTAATAGATAACGGGTAAATTTAAGTTATAAACACTTAAACCTTTTTTTTCGTATATGATGTGAGACTATTTTTTGGTTATTACAATCTTTCCCCTTATAATGGGTCATACGTCATAAGCTAGCCAGAATTTACCCTAAGCCGAATCAAAACTTGAGTTATAAGCACTTAAATCTTTTGTAAGCTAAATCAGAACTTGAGTTATAAACACTTAAATTTTTTTCTCGCATGCCACAAGCTAATCAGAATCTACCCAAGTTGAATCGGAACTTGAGTTATAAGCACTTAAACCTTTTCTTTTGCACGTCGATTATTTTTGGGTATTACAATATTTCTTCCCTTATAATGGGTTGCATGCCATAAGCTAGCCAGAATCTATCCTGAGCCGGATCAGGACTTGAGTTATAAGCACTTTAATTTTTTCTTTCGCATGCCACAAGCTAGCCAGAATCTATTTCGAACCGAATCGGAACTTGAATTATAAGTACTTAAATTTTTTCTTTCCAATCCGATATGAGACTATTTTTAGGGTATTACTTTTGAGAGACTATTTTTGGGGTATTAGAGTCTCCTCTTCGAATTGGGTAGTTGATGCTGTAAGGGTGGCTCTATACCATGGCTCTGATACCATTTGTAACGCTTCAAATCTTATATGCTAGTCCAATTAACTTGTTAGTCGTTCAAAACTATATGGTTCAAAAACTCGAATGAAAGCTAATAGGTAGTAGATGAACTTGAATTATAAGTACTTAAATTTTTTTTTTATTTAATATGGATTATTTTTGAGGTATCAGTTACCCGCAAAACTTGAGACTGAAAGAGGACGGGATGATAAGCTCTGCTTCCGCTCGGCCAAATGGGACCTCTTCTAGCGCGGTGAATTCTCTCGAGGGATCCGCCGGACATGGTCCACAAGGCATCTCATTTTCTGTCGTTCATTGCCTGGATGGACGATCCTCCGAGCATATTAATCCTTCATCCGATGAAGCCACTTGCCCGTCTTTCTTCTGATCCATGCTGGGCACACGCGAGCGAGCAGTTCACCTTCTCCTCTTGTTTCTCATCCACGAACTATTTAATTTGGAACTGCTAAGAAGCCAGCAACCCGAGTCTTTTATCTACTATCAGAAGACTTCTTATTTTGTACAAAATAGTTGTTTATGTGTTATTAGAGAGTAGATTGGTACTCTTGGAGCCTCAAATCCATTGATGCTGAGGGCCTCTCTGGCAGTCTTCTCGCTATAGGGAGGTCTGATCTGGGTAACTTTGATTTTGTCCACCATTCCAACCAATGATTTTATTGTGTTTGTTCTAGGGTGACAGGTGCTCCATGGATAAAAATAAAAATAAAACTCAAATATTTGATGCATGTAATCAAAGTAGACATATCTTTCTTTACTGATGCACATGATATGTATTCAAATATTTGATAAAAATAAAACTCAAAGAGTTAAGAGCTTCGATTCAATTATTTTCTCAGTACATTGACATTGACAGTACAAAGAACACACTGAAGAGATATAATTAGTGGTTATTTCATCAATAGATATCTCTTCATAAAAGACATGATGAAAAAATATGGCTATTGGTATCGTGGACATCTCTTCGTAAAAGTATATAATAAAAAAAGCATATTTATGACTCCTTGAATTAAAGTAGTGCAATATATATATATATATATATATATATATATATATATATATATATATATGCATGATTCTTTAGTTTCATGGAAAGGCATGTGGATGCCTACGTAATTCTAACATATGGTGCACTTTGATGGAACCAATTCTTTCTCCCTCTTGCCTTATAAGTTTTGTCTCTTCGCCTTTACAAGTTCCTTAATAAATTCAAGGAGCATCTTTTGGAAAATAGAATTTGTAAAATGCATATCCAATCTAATGATGTACAACATTATTGAACTAATTTTAATAAGAACAAGGCAGACAACCTTGTGTATCTCAATTGCCATTGCTCAATAATTAGGAGGTGTTATGATCAGTGATGTGAACTAGATATGAGTGTACCATTGCATATGTAATTCTGTTCTCATAGATGAGGTCCTTTATTTGTTCAAAAGAAAGTTTTTATCTTCATCCTTCATTTAACCTTCCATCTTATGTTAGGGTTTCTTGAGCATGCCTAAGAGTGCAGTGGAAGCACATGGATTTTACAAATTTCTTAATGAGATCTATTTATATAAAACCCTTAATAGCCAAGATCTTTTTAATGGTAACAATCAAATGAATAAATAATAAATGTAGGATAAGAAGAGTACCTATAATGCTAAATCCAATATATTGATCCATAAGGTGCCCAAGTGTTCACCCTCCAATGTTGATCCATGCTGGAATTGGGTTCAAGACTTTAGCTCTTTCAAAACTTTGATCCTTAATGCTTAACCTTCCAAAGGATTTAATTGCCTTGTTTTCTTTCCCTTCTAATTTTTTTTCTCTTACAAAAAATCCTTCAAAGCTTCTTGTCCTGAAGAAAACCTCCTTATCTTGGTTTAGGACAAGATAGCCTCTTGTCTTGAAAAAGACCTTGTCTTGGTTTAGGATAAGACATATAAGAGAAATAATATGAGAAAGAGAGAGAATTGATTTCTCTTCAAATGGATTCATATTTTTTGAACCCTGAGGAGCACTCCTATTTATAAAAGGCGGAGTGATGCATCACTAAGGGACACATCCCATCCACACGCCTTATCATGATGAGGCATGTCCCAAGGGTAGCATCTCATCATGATGAGGTTCTAAGGAGCGCATTTGAAAGAGAGCGCAAAGATATATCCGCTCAAAAAACTTATCCGATAAGCCTTATCCATGTGCCATTAGCCTTCTCACGCTGATAACCTCACCCCACACTTATTTCATGATAATCCAATGGTCCAAATTAAGACGCCATCCAATGGTCCAGAAGCAAGGCACCATGACCAATGGTCCAGATTCAGGTGCCAACCAATAGATTCAGGCAATAACCAATGATCCAGGTCCTTCATCCAGGGAGCCATCCAATGGTCCAGATTGAGTCGCTGACTAATGATCCAGATCCATTATTCAAAGAGCCATCCAATGGTCCAAACAAAACCAATTGGGTTCCAACTCTAGGCCAACCTACATTAGGTTATGACCTAATCATATTAGATTAACCTAATACAAGAATCAGATTCGAATCCAATTCAAATCAGGAGCTAGGGTTTGCAACACATGCTAGCATGACTATCCTGCAAACATGATCTAATCCAATTAGACCTTTAATCAGTTCCTTTATGTGTGACCCATTGGGTTCCACATCTAGCCAGCAGTAGGTGTGAGTGCAAGTTAACCTATCATGATTAGAACATTTCTAATCCTTATAGGTTCAATTAGTACGATCTCGAACTTGACAATTAGAACCCTTTCTAATTGTTGATCAAATTAAACTCTTTAATTCAATCAAACCTACAAGACAAGACTAATTTCTAGCAACGTATCATGTCTACCCGAAAGATATGAAATTTGATGGACATACCAAACATACCCTTCAGTGGCAAGTTACCCTGCAATTCAATCCTTCAATCATACTGTATTCCGAATAAGTATATGAGTATGGATCAATATCAAATTCAATTACTTATTCATATCTCTCTTAATCTTCTAAGGATAATTCAATTAATGAAATATTAAAAATGCTTTCTAATTTTTCATTTCGCTTTGATCAAAGACTTCCTGAATCATTATAAGACTAGAGCAAGTAGAATATAGTCTTCTCTTACTAGAAGTGATTGATTCCTTGCTGATCCACTCACAATTTTTGTACATATTCCATCATATCCAGAATACCTCGTACATAACTTAATGTCGTGAATGAGTGTAAATCGAAACATGGATTCATGTGCACAAGATACTATAGTGATCTCAGGTCTAAGGATCACTTGCACAACTCCCACTTAGAGAATCATCTTTTGACAAATAAGAAAGCATCTATAAGATATTCTCTTGGTAGGTCAATTCAGTGAACTTATTCCTCTAATGAGCACCCACATCTTTGTATTAGTGTCTCACACAAGTGATTGTAAGATCAATCACCCTCTGCATCGAGCATACATAAGATGTGCCAGTCTTTCTGGTAACATTGATCCCCAACTCAATGTACCAATGACTGAAAATTTTTTTAGATTAGGGTTTTAGGGTTTTAGGTCTCACTAGTATGACTCATCATAGTCCTAAAATCATTGCTGTAATCTATGGGGTTCATGATAATTATAAGAAATAGCAAATGATGAAACATAATGCCTTTTATTTATTACCAAAATGTTATGTACATGATTTCAAAGAACAAAAGAAACCCTATCGCAATACAGATTGCGATTGGCTTTTGGCAGACAACTCTTTCATCTTGTTCTTCGTATCATACTAATCCTTAAGGTAGATTAACGTCTTCACTGACTTAGGCTTCAATTGGCTTTGGCTGCTCTTGTCATCAAGTATATGACCTCATATACTGAAACTAGATGTCGATGCTATTGTGAATGCCAAAAAAGTTGGTAGAATAGATTACAAGCCATGGCAGCAAGTATAGGATAATTGATCTTATGCATTCATCACCGAGCTAGAATATCAAAATTGTCCAATTCACCTTGAGTTAAGAAATTTATAAAATCATCACTCAAATAAAAAGATAATATATTAGATGATAAAATTATATATTTTAATTTTTCAATAAAAATATTTCATATTTTATTAATACTATTGCTCCTAATACTACCACCTCAGGCTAGTTATAAAGTAGAAGACCTTTTATCTTATTTTGTTTTTGATCATATAATATATACATTTCATTTAATAAATTGGTAATTTTATCTTTAATTTTACTTGTGTCATACATCATATTATTATAAATTTCTTTTATTAATGTTAATACACCATCTAATCTAAATCTAGGATCCATAATTAGAAACTAAATAATAAAAATGTAAAATTTCTTACCAATATTTATTAAATTTTAATTTCATCGGTTCAATTATTTTTTCCTTCTACATTCCTATAAGTTGCAAAACAGTCAGTAATGCTATAGATTGATCACAAACTAAGGGAGAAACATGGGATAATAAATACGAGATAAAATATTGGTTGCATAATAAAAATGGTCTAAAAATTGCACAATAATATTACAAGTATTCTAATGAAAATCTAATAAAGGTTTATTAAGGAAGTGATCGTTATAAAAACTAGTAACAATATCTTTATATTCAAAACATGATTATAATATTAAATAAATAGAATTTTATCTGTATTTTATATCTAATAAAAATTATTAAGATTTTTTACCATAAGCAATACATGAATTTTTAAAATTTTATTTTCTAGCTCCTAAAGATGTTATATATTTAATGGCATCTCTAATTTTTACATGCATTGGTTCAATAACTTTAAAACTATCTTGTATGATTAGATTTAAGTATGAAATGCATAGCTTACATGATGTAATTTTCTATCTAAAATGTGACATAAGTGTTGTTTGAGTAAATCAATAGCAATATTATTGTTAATAGCATTATCTATAATAATTGAAAAAAATTTATCATTTATATGATATTCACGTACTATATATATGATTAAACTTGAGATATTAGCAGCATGGTGTAGAAATTTGAATAATTTAAAACTAAAAATTTGTTTTTACATAACTTAGTCACGATCAATAAAATGCTCTTAATACAAATATAAGATAAATTAAAAATGTTAGTCCAGATGTTGAATGTAAATGCTATTCCACCATCAAAATTTAAAAAATAAGAATCAAATTTTATTTATATTTAGAAATTATCTAAAAGAATCAAATTTAGTAGTATTTCTAGGATTTTTTTATAAGCAAGTTTTAAGGCAAATTTTATATATTTTTCAAGATATGTATTTTTAGCAAAAGAAAGGGGCATTTCAGAATCTATAATTAATTTTGATAATTCTTTTATATTTACCTTCTGAGAATAAGAAACTCACCTCCTACACCAAATTTAGGTTGGGCATGGGTGGAATCATTAGCACTTTTATACTTCTTTCAATGCCAAGCTAAGTGATAGATTCTCTCTGAAGTGTCACAACTATGATCCTTCTTGCAAATGATACATACAGCTTAGATCTCCTTACCAACAATCTTCTTAATGGTGATGTGCTTTTAGATGTCAGAGTTTCTACATTTAGCTTTGGACTTGATGCTCGAGATGACACTAGTGGCAATACAGGAGGTGGGAATGCTGGTTTTCAATCTATGATTGTAATATACCAAGATTAGCCCTATAATAAGCAAACTTCACTACACCGATGTTAAGCTTGAAGATTTCATGAGGTAGAAGAGAGCTAGCAACACCAAACGTTGTAGAGACTAAAGAGATTACGAAAGTTTCTAGAGAAATTAAAAATAGTTATAGAAAGATTAGGACAACTTGTTAAGAGACTAAGAGAGCTTAAGATGATTTTGAGGGCTTACAAGAGGATTAGAAGGACTTAGGAGAGCTTAGGGGTCATTTAGTTAGGGGAAAATGGGGGTAAAAAACTTTCTCACCCTCATTTTTCATATTTGGTTGGAGTAGAGAAGAAATTTTACATAGCGCTCACATACACTTTCCTACCTTGCACTATAAAATAAATACCAAGGGGAGGTGGTAATTGTTTTTACTCAAACAATTTTCTTAGAAAAATGCCAAAGCACTTAAGAGAGCTTTAGAAAGCTTAGAAAAGCTTAAAATTTAATATAGAGTGAGAAAGAGGGGTTAGGGGTATTTATAAAAGTTGGAGAGCCTTTAAATGTCCTAAATAATTTTGAAAATAAACTGTTTATGACTATTGGGAAGGTAAAATAGGTCTTTTTGAATAATAGATGAGAATATCCTTAAAAATTAGCCATTTTGATTGTTGAAAAAAGGTAAAAGGGTGAAAAGAGGCAAAAGGATCCTTTTTTGAAGAATGGATAAAAATACTCTCAAACTAGCCATTTTTAATAGTCAGGGGGCATTTTGGGGGTTTGGCATGATGAGCCAGGCCTGACCCTTTACATATCATCCTGGGCCGAGCATGCGCAGGCTGGGTCATGCTAGTCGCCATAGGTTATTGTGTCAAAATGACTATTTATAAAATGTAATTCTATTCTCATGGATGAGGATTCTTGTAATTTTAAATCATTCTTATTGCGGCATATATACTCAAAATTAACCTTCAAAATAAAAGGTTCATTAGCTCTATCAATTTCTTCTTCTACACTAAATAGGTACGCACGCACCTTGGATCAATAGGTAGCCCTTGCCCTAGATTACTGGGAAGCTCGATCTGAGCTTAGCTCGGCCCAATGTTTGATCAACTCTATTTCTCACCTACCCTACACCCACCTCTCCTCCACTTAGGCTACAATCCAAGGGCTGAGATTAGCCAAGCTGCTGCTAATGGAACTAGGGGTTTGTATGCACATGGTCAAAGTGAATGTAGACATCTCTTAAATCAAATCTCACTCCTTGCCAAGTGGTAAGGGTTATACCATCTACATTAAGGTTTGGCAATTGCATCATTATCTTTGCATAGTAAGATTATTTAGTTTACCTAAAAGTTTCATCCTTATTTCATCCACCTTTTTCTTTTCTTTTATCTTTAAGCTTAATTTTTAAGCGGCTTGGCATGCATGATATTGGCTATGCTAAGATTTGTTGTTCATTTAAATGACTATTGGTTTGGTCCACCAAATTCATTTTGGCCTTTCTGTCATTCGGGACTAGAGACTGTTATGCCTGATATAGATTATTGATACTTTTCTTATTAGTTAAAGCTTTTGTGATTAATTGTTAACTCAACACAATATTAGAATTAATTGTTGATTTAATTATTTTAGTTAGTATCTTAAAAATTCAAGCTAATTGGTGATTTGAGTTGCATGTGAGGGATGTTGTTCACCCTTACTCCTTATTTGCTACCAATTGGTTATGAGGAAGCAATAGGCTATGAGTGTCTAAATAATTTTATTAAAGAAAGCGAAAGCAGAAAAGGGCATATTAGGTCTCAAGTTTCGATAGATTTTACAAAGGATAGTTTTAATTAAGAAAAAATACGATTGAATTCTTTAAAATACAAAAGAGAAATTTCACTACGCAAGAATTTGATCTTAAGATGGTCCGCTATAGATTTATTGCTATAGTTTCATATGAGCATCTTGGTTTTGGCTAAGTATCTAAATAGACGAGTGGGCTCAAATTTACACTCAAAAAAAGAAAAAAGGTGGAGGATGCCATAAAAATTGAGGTGGATCGATCCCACGAGTACAAAAATTGATGGATGCGAGCACCTCTCCTTAAGTTGAACATGAGATATTTGAAAGCCAGAATAAATAATCTGGATAACATAATTCTCGCTAAACAAAATAAAAGAAATTAGAATTTGTCAACAAGTGAACAAAATAAATAATGATGGAGTAAATATTTATTATTATTATTATTATTATAGTAATCATGGAAGGCTAGGCTCCATTGCAACAACATCCTTCATTTTGACTCAAGATCAAACAATTGGATATTGCAAGTATTGTAATTGGTGTCTCAAAAGACAACTTAAAAGACGTCATCATTCATATCAATAGCTATACTGGTGAAACCTATGAAAGTATTTAATTCTGCTCTACATTCATAAGAGCATTTGTTTCAGTTTCAATGGAGAAGATATTTTTGATAGAATCAAGCAAGTCAAATTGCATGGCATTATATGAAGCATTTTTATTTAGAGTGACATGAGGTAATCCATCAGCTTGTCAAGAGCCACATGAGATGATCCTTCTTTTCTAATGCATTGAATTATTTTTTGTTTCAGATCTCTTGCTCTTTCTTTCATGTCATCCCCTTCTTTTTCGATCATTAGTCTTTTGATCGCTCTCTCGATCTCTCCTCTTTTCAGCTCATTTTCCAACTGGATACCCACCTTCCAAACCTCACTTACAAACCTTGCATTTCCCATTTGGTCCGTGAAGAAGGGCTTACAGAGCATGGGGATCCCATTGCTTATGCTCTCCATGATTGAGTTCCAGCCACCATGCGTCCAGAAACCACCCACGGAAGGGTGGGCCAGCACTTGCTGCTGTGGAGCCCACTTGACTATCTTAGCTCTACCTCGAGTCTCTTGTTCAAACCCTTTGGGTAGCTGGACTTGTGGTGAACCATCCCGAATCAAACCTGGTCGAACAACCCAAAGGAAAGGCTGGTGGCAATTGGCCAAGCCCCAAGCCATCTCCTCAAGCACCTCCTTGTCCATGGAGGCTATGCTTCCAAAGCTCACATATAAAACAGACCGTTGAGCTTGTTTATCTAACCACTCCAGGCAACTATAGTCTTGATCCATCATGCTACCTTCAATTTTGGGGGATAGCTTGTGGAGAGGACCTATGGCAAAAATAGGCACAGAAAACTCCTTCCCAACTTTTTCTAGCTCATTTCCTTCGATGGAGACAAAGCTATTAAATATGATTCCCGATGATATCCTTGCTTCTTCAACAATTCGTTCCATCAATCGGTGCAAGTCTTGCAGATTGTTTTTCTCAAATTGTAGTAAGTCTCTCATCCGAAGAGGTGCAAGTTCATTCACCAAGTTGTCCAACTGTGAATCTAGAAAAGAAGGCAAATTGATAGAGATACCTTACTAAATTATATGATCAAAGTAACAAACAAGCGAGTTAGTACATATATTTCTCTTTGCTAATGCACATGACATCTAATGAAATATTTGATAAAAATAAAACTCAAAGAATTAGGGGCTTGGGTTCAATTATTTTCTTAGTACATGTGATGATATAAAGAACACAAAATGAAGAGACATAATTTCTGGTTATTTTATCAATAGATATCTCTTCATAAAAGATATAATGAAGAGATATAACCATTTGTACAAGATGCATCTTTTCGTAAGACACATGATGAAGAGATATAACTATCGGTATCATAGTCATCTCTTCATAAAAACATATAATAATAATAAAAAAAAAGCATAATCATGACTCCTTGAATTGAAGTGGTGCAATGAATATATATCTATATAGATATAGTTTCATGGAGAGGCATGTGGATGCCTATGTAATTCTAACATATGGTGCTCTCTACGAAATTAATTCTTTCTCTCTCTTGCCTTATAAGTTTTGTCTCTTCTCCTTCATAAGTTCCTTAATATATTCAAAGGAGCATCTTTTGAAAAAGTAGAATTTGCAAAATGCATATCCAGTCTAATGATTTACAACATGATTGAACTAATTTTAACAAGAAGAGGGCAGACAACCTTGTGTATCTCAATTGGCATTGCTCAACAATTAGGAGGTGTTATGATCGATTTAGGCGAGTGCACCACTGTATAATAATGTCATTGATGAGGTTTTTTATATATATTTTTAAATCATTCTTATTGTGGTATAGATACTTAAAAATTAACCTTTCAATTATGATATTAGTTTGCCAGCTCAGCCGATTTCTTCTTCTACGCTATAGATGGGTAGCTACCACGCACGCACCTTGGATCGGTAGGTAGCCCTTCTCCGAGAGGGCTGGAAATACTGCAAGCATCCTGAAATATGCCGCGCTGCTGGTCATCATGACCAGTGTGGGAAGCCCAAGCCGCTTGGCCACGACTTGCACGTTGTACAAGATGGGATCTACGATCAAGCAAGGACTCGTTCCATCATCTGAGCTTTCTGATAGCAACGCAGTCATCCGGTCGCGGAACAGCACCTCACAGTCATTGAGACCCATGAAGAAGGCAACAGCGTCGTCCATGGTAGGATTCTCTGCCACCGGAATGGACACAAAGTGGTAGTCGGGGTAATTGGTCGGGTCAGGGAAGTTGGAGGAGCTGTGGAGGAAAAGGGTAATGGAGAAACCTCGGTCATGGAGGATGGCAAGAAGCTCAAGCATGGGGATGATATGGCCCTGGAATGGACATGGAAACAACACCACTCGACGGCCCATGGTTCGTCGTCGTCTCCACCACACTACGTTACGTTGCTATGGATCTGGATGGATCTATTTCTAATGATGAGCTCTTCTATTGCACTCACTAACGAAAGTAATGAGAGATAGGGGAGGAAGGGATTTTTCTTTTTTTTGGGGACGACGATTGGAGTCCATGATCAAGATTGGCTGCTGGGGAAAGAGAATACGATTGGTACGAAATAATAATAATAATAATAATAAAAAGTCTTCGTTTGGTGCATCCATGGCGTTAAATATTTACTGCTTTCGAAAGTCGGCAACAAAATTTCGTTGACTTCACCGCATGACGCGCTTTCAATTAATTTATTGCTATTCGCATTGCAAGGCTTTCATGAGATGGAAATGCATGGTTTACGGTCCCATTGCATGCGCCTCTCTCTCTCTCTCTCTCTCTCTCTCCCCCTCACACACACGCACGCACGTGCACACAGCTACAAGAAAGTCCGCAAGCCTAGAAATTTAGTAGCAATATTTCTGTTGAAAAAAAATCTAAAAAGTATTAAAAATTTAAATTATAATATACTAAAATTTAATTGTAGAAATTTAAAATAAAAAAGTTGAGAATCGTGCCTAGACTAAGATATATTAGACACTATTTTAGGGACTAGTTTTCGTTCCTTCGTGCAGATTGTAAACGATCTATCTGCAAGGTATAACGATCCGGTTCAATCCCAACTTCCTACCACGAGCACAATCATGCGGAGGTGCAACCCAATGATTCCTTCATATGCCTAAAAATAAGGTCAAAATTAATAAATTAATAAAAAAAAGAAAAAATAATAATAAAGAAAAAAAATGAGGAAGCTCTATTTTTTAGCAGGGCTTTTAAGATACAAGCTTTCTTCTTAACACAATCTTAGAAAGTTCAAAGTCTCATCAGACAAAAAAAAAAAAAAGGATTTAGGCTTCAATATCTTACAATCCTATATCTTTAAACCTATTTATAAGCTCAGTTCAAGTAATTTCCAACAGCTTAACCCTTTATGGCTTTAAAGACTCAATAATCGTTATTCCCAAGTCACGCAAGAAAATAGTAAAAAACAAAATTATTTGAAGCTTTTCTGAATGCTCACGAGCATTATTTACACTTGCAGCGAGCATTCACGAGTGCTTGTAAGCAAAACACTCGCATGTGTATGTGACCAATTTTTTTAATTTAAAACCCTTTTTTAAAAAATAAAACCATAAAAATGGTCAGCAATTCCTTACAAAAGTTTTAAATTTTAAAAAACTAGTAAAATCAACATAATATAAATTTTAGGGCATCTTATACAGTACAATAAATAAGGTGTCTAGTGGACATGAACCCCACTTAATGTTGATTGTATACATCTAAAGAAACCATAGTGAATTAGATCTTAAACTAGGTCCTTAACTCAGACTTCTACTAATCACATATAAAGTATGGATCAATTGAGTTTAAACGATCAGCGTATATAAAAGCCTTACTCTTAATACCTTTGTTTTTTATGAGAATTAGGGTTTGCCCAAAACCTTAGTCACGACCTAATATAACAATTCTCACATAAACAAATCCTCCAAGGGTATTTGTGACTAATACCCTGCAGATAACCTACCTCGGATCCATTAAGAATATAACTCAACCTTACATAGTTTTATTTTGTCATTTTATAAGAGTACTCATCATATGAATAGAAGGAGAAATTTTTTGAAAAATTGTACTCTAATACGATTACTCAATCAGCTTTGTTTCTACCACATTGAACCTCTTTCATGGGATTTCGAATCACAAAAGTTGGGTATCCACTGCTGGTGACCAAATAATGGGCTTAAGCCCCATCCCCCTCGATAATTCTAGAACTCCATTCCTAAATGGTCCTTTGGTTAATTGATCCATCAAATTCATTTTGAATTTGACAAATTTCAAGGAGATAACATTATTTTCCTTATATTGTTTTATAGACTTATGATGAAGCTGTAAATGTCAATTCATCTTTTTATTGGTATTCTTCTAAATAGTCAGTTCGATTATGATCTTATTATCACAATGGATTGATATGGCTGGAACTAGCTTAAATACTAAAGGTAGCTCTGATGTTAAATTCCTAATCCACTCTACCTCATTACAAGTGGTATCCAAAGCTATTAACTCGGCCTCCATGGTGCTTCTAGAGATGATAGCTTGTTTAGATGATCCCTAAGTAATAGCAGCACTGTCGAAAAGAAAGAGATATCCTATGGTTGATTTAAGATTAGGAGAATCGATGACCCAATTAGCATCATTGTAAACCTCAACTACCTTAGGATATCTAGTAAACATCAAAGAGAGAATAAGTGTTCTCTTTAGATATCGGAACACTCTTTCTAAGGCTGTCCAATAAGATTGATCAAGATTTTAATTATTCTACCAAGTCTCCTTACAGCATAAGCAATATCAGATCTTGTTCTATTTACCATGTACAAGAGGAATCCTATGATTTGAAAATATTTTAACAAATCTATCGAGTCGCCTAAATTTTTCTTTAGGTGAAAGCTAGGATCATATGAAGTAGATAATGATTTAAGATCAAAATAACTAAATTTCTTGATCATTTTTTTTATAGGGTTAAAAAGAGAGAGAGTTATCCCTTCATGAGATTTGATAAGCTTCATCCCTAGGATCATATCTACTTTACCTAAATCTTTCATGTCAAACATAAATGAAAGAAAATATTTAATTTTTAAAATAATTTTAAGAAATGTTTCAAAGATTAGGATATCATTGATATATAAGCAAAGGAGTACACAATCATTATTGATAATTTTAAAATAGACACACTTATCATGATTATTGATCTTGAATCCAAAGGATAAGATGATCTAATTAAATTTCTCGTGCCCTTGTTTTGAAGCCTATTTAAGACTATATAGGGACTTAACAAGTTTACAAACCTTACTTTCTTAACCCTTTACAGCAAAACCTTCAACCTGTTCAATATAGATCTCCTCCTTGAGATCTTCATTAAGGAATACAATCTTCACATTCATTTGATGAATGATTAACTTATAAATGAAAGTAATAAAAAAAAGAGATTTAAAGGTTATTATTCTAACTACAGGAGAGTGGGTATCTAAGAAAATTAACCCTTTCTTTTGGTTATACCCTTTAGCTACTAATTTAGCCTTATACTTTTCTATTAAACCATCAGGTCTAAGTTTCTTCTTAAATACCCATTTACATCCTAAAGATTTTGCTACCAGGGGTAAATCAAATAAGATCTCAGTTTGATTTTGTAAGATTGAATTATATTCAAAAAGAATGGCTTCCTTCCAAAAGGAGTGTTAGGTAAAGATATCACCTTTGGAAAAGAGAAAGGTTTACCCTCGACTAAGAAGTAAAGAAACCTTTACCAAGTTATTTTCCTTCCTTGTCCTTAAACTTCTTCTAAGTTCAAAAGGTCCACTTTCAAAATTAGATCTTTTTCTTTTCTTTAACTCATTAGAGGACCCAGATTCAAAAGAATCGGAAACCAAGAGAGGATTAGAAGAGACTTGATTTGTAACTTGGTTCTTAAAAGGGAATATGTTTTCAAAATAAGTGGTATCTCTTGATTCAATAAGAGTATTATTTAAGATGTCACTTATTTCAAAATTTATCGTAAGGAACCTATTGGTACTGCTATCCAGAGAATAACGTATAAAAATAGCATCTATTGTTTTAGATCCTATCTTTCTTCTCTTGGGTTTAGGTATACCTACCTTAGTTAGGCAACCCCATATTTTAACATAATCTAGCCTAAGTGTTCTACCTTTTCAAAGATCAAAAGGTGTTTTAAGGTTATCCTTAAAAGGTATCATATTTAGGATATAGTAAGCAGCTAAAAGAGCTTTCCCTCCATAAGTTTTCAAGTGCGCCTGAACTGATTAACATTAAATTAACTATATCCATTAAGGTACTATTTTTTCGTTCAGCTACACCATTGGACTGTGGAGAGAATGGTGGTGTAACCTCATGAATAATCCCATATTCTCAACAAAATAGGGTTATTTTATTTGAGGTATATTCACCACCTCGGTCTGACCTAAGTCTCTTAAAGTTTTTCTCAATTTGGGTTTCATCTTCAGCCTTATAGATCTTAAACTTATTTAAGACTTCATCTTTAAACTTAATCAAATATGTGTAACAATACAAGGAGAAGTCATTAATAAATGTTGCAAAGTAACGACTTTCTCCCCGAACAGATAACTTGGTAGAGTCACGGATATCGCTATAGACCAAATCAAGAAAAGTTGAGCTCCTATTTACTAATTTAAAAGGTTTTCTAGGACTCTTGGCTTAATACAAATCTCACACCTGATCGTCCTATCAATATGGGTTTTAGGGATTAGATTAAGATTTGTCATATGAAGAATACGATCAAAATTTACATGACCAAATCTACCATGCTGAACAATTGAAGATTCAATATTAAAAATAAAAGGACTTTTATTAAATAACTTGAAAATTGTATTTAGTTTGAAAAGACCTTCAGAAACAAAGCCTTTTCCAACAAACTCGTTATTACGAGTGATTGCAACTTTATTTGATTTTAAAATGATTTTATATCCTCTAGATGCAAAAAGAGATCCACTAATCAAATTTATTCTAACATTAGGGACGAACAGCACTTTGTGAAGGACTAGGGTCTTCCTAGAGGTCATCCTCAGGTTCACTCATTCTTTTCCAAGTACATGTGTCAAAAAATCTTTCCAAGCATTACACCTCCTTCACTTGATTCCTAAAAGGTAGAGAACCAGAAGTGATCAGAACAGATATAAACATTAGTTCTTGAATCAAGCCAGCAATCACAAGAAAATTAGGTTAGCTTAACCAAGGGTTTTAGATTCATTGACCTGAAAAAAGGCTTGGCACCACTTTCGACCATATTAACTTAAGGTTCGGTTGCTTTCTTCAGTGGTTTGGTCTTTCTATGATAGCAGTCCTTCGCCATATGATTAGACCTTTTGCACATGAAGCAAAATGCCTCTTTATTATTCTTCATCTTCTAGTTTGATCGATTTTGGTTTGGTCGGTTTTGAAGAGGTTTGGATGATTAGTTGGGTCTAGATTAGAAATTCTTCTTAAAATTAACCCAAGGTTTAAATTGATTTGGGTTGAACTTGACTCGATCAGGTGGAACTAGGGTCCAAAATCAGGCTTTTGCTTGAGCTTAAGCCGATGTTCTTCCTCAATCCTAACAGAGTTAATCACTTCTATTAGGGTCAAGTCACCTTGCTTGTGGCTTTGTTCTTGCGAAAAGGTTGACCAAGAAGATAGAAGGGCATCAGCTAAGGCTTGGACCTTATAACTTTTAAAAAATCTACAGTCGATCAACTCAACCTTTATAAGAAGATCTTATAATTCATGAATTTGAATACTAATAGGTTTGGAATGCACAATTGCATACTTTCAGAATTTTAAGATGGCGAACCGGTCTAAACCGATATGTTCGATCCCATACTCAACCTCTTGGTAGAAAAGTAAATATTATAAAGGTCATCTGAAAGGGCACTTAAAATTCTATGTCTATAATGAAAATCTATCTTTTAGGGGATTTTTGATGCTGAGGAGGAAGAAAAATCAATCGGACAAAAGGAACTTGGTTGAGAACTAGATTCAGGATTCCAAAATTTTATGGAAAAAAATAATCCTAAAGTGGTAAGCTAGTATTTTACTTGGCTTTACCATCTCCTAAAAAATAATCCATTAAATTTTTTGGGTTTAATTGCATTAAGGTCATCTGAACCTATTTTGGAGCCAAGACTTCTAATTTCTTCTCTGCACAATCTCACAAAGTTTTGGAGCCTCAGCAAGACAAAAAAAAAAAAAAAAAAGGATTTAAGCTTTGATATCCTACAACCTTATATCTTTAAGCTTATTATTTATAAGTTCATTTCAAGTAATCCCAATGGCTCAATCCTTTATGGTATAAGACTTAGTAGCCGTTATCTTCGAGTCACGCAAGATAACGGTAAAACATAAAATTTTGTGGAGCTTTTCTGAATGCTTACGAGTGTTGCCCACGCTCCCGCGTTCGCGCGGAACGCTTGCGATGAGTGCTCGCGAGCGATTTTTTTTTTTTTTTTTTTCAAATTTGAGACTGTTTTTTAAAAAAATACGAAACCATAAAAATGGTCAGCAATTTCCGCAAGTACTTCGAATGTTATCACGGTGGTTTTCAATGGTTGAACTAGCTGAGAGGTCCGTGGTGCCTTCTTTTTGCATCAATCAACAATAAATCCCATCTATCAATGGCTTGGCATATCACAATACTAGAAAATAAATTCTAACACTAACTTCAGAGAATAAATTCTAAACTAACTTCATGCACCACCCTCACCATGGTGCACGAACACTGGAACACTTCCCTCGTACCTTCGGTGATCAACATGTCAATCAAACAATAGCCCGGATAACTTTCCTGCAACCTCATTTAACTACAAACTTATGCGATGGATAGACATGAAGTGAATCTAATGTTATGGCAACTTTCAGATTTTTTTTTTTTAAAAAAAGCACATTAGCAAGTGCTCACTTCAGAAAATGTAAGATGGACCATGCCGAGATGACACGGCTCGCCAACGGAGTGGCCCGTCCAAATCTTATGCCATGCTGGCCTGACATAGCTCCTATTAGGCTCGGCTCACATGCAAACGAAGAAGATGAGTCGGATCATATTGGATCATCACGAAATATGGGACTTGTCGACACGGCCCAACTAATTTTTTTTTTTAAGAATGGCAATGGGTCGAGGCAAAAGCAAAGAGCCACTCCCCCTTCGTCTTTACTATTATTTTAACTCCCATCCCCATCCCCACCAATAGAAATGATAAGAACTACCCTATCGTCATCTTCATAAAGGCCCCATCCTCACTCACCTCACTTTTACTAAGATCCCAATTTTTATTCTCATAAAGATCTCAATCCTGTCAGGGACCCTATCCCTACCAACCCTATTATTGACATTCAATTATTTATTTTTTTACTTAGATTCTTACTCACTGCATCTCAAAAATAAATTAAGTTTCATATAATAAACGAAAAAGATTCAAATAAATTTACCACAATTGTACATTTTACAAATTTATTCATAAAAAGTATATTAAACCATAATGTAGAAGATCTTAATAACACAAGCCTATAATCGTAAGCTACTTCATAAGAAAACAAAGAGATTCAATCATACATCTCAATAAATATAAAGAGAATAAGTGCATGTACACATAAGATATGTTAGGGTTCTATACGAGACTATATTTGTAATATTAAAATAATATAATAGTATTTAAGTAACATAAAATATATGAGAATCTCATGGGACAGAGATCAGAGACTTCATAGGGTAGGGAGTACCCTCTCCATCCCTGCCCCCATCCTGTCCCCATTTATGGCAATTAAATTTTTTCCATCCCTATCCTCATGGAGAGAAAAATTTTTTCATTCCAATCTCATTCAGGATGGGTCTTGCGGAGATCAAAAAAAATTAGAAAAATTACCATCCCCTACCCATAGAGCAAGTGGGGCGAGTTGTGTTGGGCTAACACAGCACGTGAGCCTAGGTATCGACTTAACAATATGGCCCAAGTAATTTTTTTATTTTTCTAAATATTTTTTATATTGGCACAGTGGGTCAAGCAATTTTATTTGATTTTTAAAATAATTTGATAAACATTAGATAAAATAAATTAAATATTCATACCTTTATTTATAGGTGGGCTGGTGGCTTATTATCACGGTCGCACTTGATCCTTTTCTTCCTTTTCTACTTGTCCGGAGGGGAGCTTTCATATCCATCCTTTTATCTAGCATGGCCTAGACCTTAGGTTATCGGACGCAATGGACCAACCTATCATACAATTTTTTTTTTATTTTTTGATTTTAAAACTAATTTTGGAGAAATTAAGTAAAATAAATTAAATATACATATTTTATTGGGCTTGCTGTTTGTGTGACTCGTCATGGTCACTCCTTTCGTTTGGGCTTTAAAACCGCAATGGTTCATGCTATCTTCGATCTCTGATCTTCTATCCTTCTATTCGTTCAGAAGAAAGTTCTCGTCTTCATCCTTTATCTAGCCTTGCATCTTGTTCTCTGCATCAAACCAATCCTTAAGGCAGATTAACGACTTCACCGACTTGGGCTTCTATTGGCTTCTCCTGTCATCAAGTATATGGCCTTCTATACTGATACTAGATTTCAATGCTATTGTGAATGCCAAAAAGGTTAGTAGATTACAGACCATGGTAGCAAGTACAGAATTATTGTTCTTATGTGTTCATTCCAGGCCAAAATATCAAAATTATCAAATTTATCCTGAGTTAAGAAATTTATAAAATCCTTACTCAAATAAAAAGATAATTCATTAGGTAATAAAATTATATTTTTAAATTTTTGTTAATAAGAATATTTCATATTTTATTAGTACTATCGCTCCTAATACTACTACCTCAAGCTGGTTTTAAAGTAGAAGACTTTTATCTTATTATATTTTTTGTCCATATAATATATACATTTAATTTAATAAATTAGTAATTTCATCTTTAATTTTACTTGTGTCATACATCATATTATTATAAATTTCTCTTATTATTGTTAATACACCATCTAATCTAAATCTAGGATCCATAATTGAAACTAAAAAATAAAATATAAAACTTTTTACCTATATTTATTAAATTTTAATTTCATCGGTTAAATTGTATTTCTCCTTCTACATTCCTATAAGTTGCAAAATAGTCAGTAATATTATAGATTGATCACAAAATTAAGGGAGAGAGGTGGGATAATAAATATCAGATAAAATATTGGTTGCATCATAAAAATGATCTAAAAATTTCATAATAATATTCCAAGTATTCTAATGAAAATCTAATAAAGGATTATTGAGGAAGTGATCATTATATAAACTAGTAATAATATCTTTATATTCAAAATATAATTGTAATATTAAATATATAGAATTTCATCTACGTTTTATATCTAATAAAAATTATTTAGATTTTTTATCATAAGCAATACATGAATTTTTAAAATCTTATTTTCTAGCTCCTAAAGATGTTATACATTTAATGGCATTTCTAATTTTACATACATATGGTTTGATAACTTTTAAACTATTTGTATGATTAGATTTAAGTATGAAATGCATAGCTTACATGAAGTAATTTTCTATCTAAGATATGACGTAAGTATTGTTTGAGTAAATCAATAGCAACATTATTATTAGTAGCATTATCTAAACTAATTGAAAAAATTTTACCATGCATATAATGTTCACATACTATATGCATGATTAAACTTGAGATATTAGTAGCATGGTGTGGAAATTTGAATAATTTAAAACTAAACATTTGTTTTTACATAACTTAGTCATAATCAATAAAATGCTCTTAATACAAATATAAGATAAATTAAAAATGTTGGTCCAAATGTCGAAGTGCTATTCTACCATCAAAATTTAAAAAATAAGAAATCAAATTTTATTTATATTCAGAATTATCTAAAGGAATCAGATTTAGTAATATTTCTAGGATTGTTTTATATGCAAGATTTAAGGCAAATTTATATTTTTTTCAAGATGTGTATTTTTAGCAAAAGGAAGGGGCATTTCAGTATCTACAATTAATTTTGATAATTCTTTTATATTTAACTTCTAAGAATAAGAAACTTACCTCCTATTTCAAATTTAAGTTGGGCCTAAATGGAATCATTAGTACTTTCATGCTTGTTCCAATGCCAAGCCAAATGATCGATTCTCCCTGAAGTGTCACAACTATAGTCCTTCTTGCAGATGACACATATAGCTTAGATCTCCTTACCAACAATTTCTTCGATGGTGAAGTGCTTTTAGATGTCAGAGGTTCTAGATCTAGCTTTGGACTTGACACTCAAGGTGGCACCAATGGCAATACAGGAGGTGGGAACACTGGTTTTCATCTATGACTGTAATATACCAAGATTGGCCCTATAATAAGCAAGCTTCACTGCATTGGTGTTGAACCTGAAGATCTCATGAGGTGGGTGAGAGCTAGCAGCACCAAATATTGTAGAAACTAAAGAAATTAGGAAAGCTTATAAAGAAATTAAAAATAGTTATAGTTAGATTAGGACAGCTTGTAAATAAACTAAAAAAACTTAAGAGAATTAGGAGGGCTTAGGAGAGCTTAGGGGTCATTTGTTTGGGGGGAAATGGGGGTAAAAAACTTTTTTGCCCTCATTTCTCATGTTTGGTTGGGGTAGAGAGGAAATTTTACATAGGGCCCACATATGTTTTCCCACCTTCCACTATAAAATAAATACGAAGGAGAGGTGATATTTGTTTTCACACGAATAATTTTTTCAAAAAAATGCCAAAGGACTTAAGAGAGCTTTAGAGAGCTTAGAAAAACTTAAAATTTAATATGGAGTGAGAGAGAGGGGTTGGGGGCATTTATAGGAGTTAGAGAGCCTTTAAATGTCCTAAATAATTTTGAAATGAACCGTTTATAGCTATTGAAAAGGTAAAATAGGTTTTTTTGAATAATAGATGAGAATATCCTTAAAAAGTAGCCATTTTGATTATTGAAAAAAGGTAAAATGGTGAAAAGAGGAAAAAGGATCTTTTTTTGAATAATGGATAAAAATACTCCTAAACTAGCCATTTTTAATAGTAAAGGGGCATTTTGAGGGTTTGGCATGATGGGCTAGGTTTGGCATGATGGGCCGAGCATGTGTGGGCTAGGTCATGCCGGTCGCCACGGGCTATCGTGTCAACATGGCTATTTATATGATGTAATTTTATTCTCATCGATGAGAATTTTTGTAATTTTAAACCATTCTTATTACGGTATAGATACTCAAAATTAACCTTCAAAATAGGAGGTTCATCGGCTCTTTCATTCTCTTCTTCTATGCTAGATTGGTACACATGCACCTTGGATCGATGGGTAGCCCTTCTCCCATAGCACTAGGAAGCCCGATCTAAGCTCTGCTGGGCCCAATGTTTGATCAACTCTATTTCCCACCTACCTACACCCACCTCTCCTCCACTTGGGCTATAATCCAAGGGCTAAGACTGACCCGAACTATGGGTTTGTATGCACATGGTCGAAGTGAAAGTAAACGTCTCTTGTATCAAAATCTCACTCATTGCCAAGTGGTAAGGGTTATATCATCTACACTAAGGTTTGGCGGTTGCATTATTATCTTTGTATAATAAGATTATTTAGTTTACCTAAAAGTTTCATCCTTATTTCATCCACCTTTTTTTTTTCTTTTATCTTTAAGCTTAATTTTCAAGCGGCTTGGTTTGCATGATATTGGCTATGCCAAGATTTGTTGTTCATTTAAATGACTATGGGTATGGTCCACCACATTCATTTTGGCCTTTGTGTCATTAGGGACTAATATAGATTGTTGATCCTTTTCTTATTAGTTAAAGCTTTTGTGATTAATTGTTAACTCAACATAGTATTAAAACTAATATTGATTTAATTATTTTAGTTATTATCTTAAAAATTCAAGCTAATTGGTGATTCGAGCTGTATGTGAGGGGCGTTGTGCACCCTTGCTCCTTATTTGCTGCCAATTGGTTACGAGGAAGCAATAGGCTGTGAGTGTTTAAATAATTCTATTGAAGAAAGTGAAAGCACAAAAGGGAATATTAGCTCTCAAGTTTTGATAGATTTTGCCAAGGATATTTTTAATTAAGAAAAAATATGATTGATTTCTTTAAAATGCAAAGGAGAAATTTCATCATGCAAGAATTTGATCTTAAGATGGTCCACTATAGATTTACTACTATAGTTTTATATGAGCTTCTTGGTTTTGGCTATGAATCTAAGTAGACGAGTGGGCTTAAACTTACACTTAAAAAACAAAAAAGGTGGAGGATGCCAAAAAAATTGAGGTGGATCCCTTGAGTACAAAAATTGTTGGACGTGAGCATCTCTCCTCATGTTGAACATGAGATATTTGAAAGCAAGAACAAAGAATCTGGATGACATAATTCTCACTAAACAAAATAAAAACAATTAGAATTTGTCAATAGGCGAACAAAATAAATAATGGTGGAGTAAATATTTATTATTATTATTATTATCATGGTAATCATAGAAGGCTAGGCTTCACTGCAACAACATCCTTCGTTTTTACTCAAGATCAAACAATTGGATATTGCAAGTATTATAACTCGTGTCTCAAAAGACAACATAAAAGACATCATCATTCAGATTAATAGCTATATTAGTGAAACCTATGAAAGTATTTAATTCTGCTCTACATTCATAAGAGCATTTGTTTCAGTTTCAATGGAGAAGATATTTTTGATAGAATCAAGCAAGTCAAATTGCATGGCATTATATGAAGCATTTTTATTTAGAGTGACATGAGGTAATCCATCAGCTTGTCAAGAGCCACATGAGATGATCCTTCTTTTCTAATGCATTGAATTATTTTTTGTTTCAGATCTCTTGCTCTTTCTTTCATGTCATCCCCTTCTTTCTCGATCATTAGTCTTTTGATCGCTCTCTCGATCTCTCCTCTTTTCAGCTCATTTTCCAACTGGATACCCACCTTCCAAACCTCACTTACAAACCTTGCATTTCCCATTTGGTCCGTGAAGAAGGGCTTACAGAGCATGGGGATCCCATTGCTTATGCTCTCCACGGTGGAGTTCCAGCCACCATGCGTCCAGAAACCACCCACGGAAGGGTGGGCCAGCACTTGCTGCTGTGGAGCCCACTTGACTATCTTGGCTCTATCCCAAATCTCTTCCTCAAACCCTTGGGGTAACTTGACTTGTGCTGAACCACCCTGAATTGAATCTGGTCGAACAACCCAAAGGAAAGGCTGGTGGCAATTGGCCAAGCCCCAAGCCATCTCCTCAAACACCTCCTTGTCTACGGAGGCTAAGCTTCCAAAGCTCACATATAGAACAGACCGTGGAGATTGCTTATCTAACCACTCCAGGCAACTATAGTCTTGATCCATCATGCTACCTTCAATTTTCGGGGATAGCTTGTGGAGAGGACCTATAACAAAAAGAGGTGTAGAAAACTCCTCCCCAACTTTTTCTAGCTCATTTCCTTCAATGGAGACAAAGGTGTTAAATATGATTCCTGATGATGTCCTTACTTCTTCGATAACTCGGTCTATCAATCGACGCAAGTCTTGTGGACTGTTTTGCTCAAAGTGTAGTAAGTCTCTCACCCGAAGGGGTGCAAGTTCATTCACCAAGATGTCCAACTGAGAATCTAGAAAAGAAGGCAAATTGATAGAGATACCTTACTAAATTATATGATCAAAGTACCAAACATGTGAGTTAGTAAACATATCTCTCTTTGCTGATGCACATGATATGTAATCAAATATTTGATAAAAATAAAACTCAGAGTTAGGGGCTTCGGTTCGATTATTTTCTCAATAGATGTGACGATACAAAGAACATAAAATGAAGAGATATAATTAGCTGTTATTTGATCAATAAATATCTCTTCATAAAAGATATGATGAAGAGATATGACCATTAGTATAAGACGCAACTTTTCATAAGACACATGATGAAGAGATATAACTATCGGTATCATGAACAACTCTTCATAAAAACATATGATAAAAAAAGCATAATCATGACTTCTTGAATTGAAGCGGTACAATGAAAATATATATATACGTGCATGATTCTTTAGTTTCATGGAAAGGCATGTGGATGCCTATGTAATTCTAACATATGGTGCACTCTGATGAAACGAATTATCTCTCCCTCTTGCCTTATAAGTTTTGTCTCTTCTCCTTCACGAGTTCCTTGATAAATTCAAGGAAAATATCTTTTGGAAAATAGAATTTGCAAAATGCACATCCAGTCTAATGATTGACAACATGATTGAACTAATTTTAACAAGAGCAGGGCAGACAACCTTGTGCATCTCAATTGCCATTGCTCAACAATTAGGAGGTGTTATGATAGGTGATGTGATCTAGATATGAGTGTACCATTGTGTAATGTAATTCTGTTCTCAAGGATAAGGATTTTTGTAATTTTAAATCATTCTTATTGTGGTATAGATACTTAAATTGACCTTCGATTATGATATCAGTTTGCCAACTCAACCGATTTCTGCTTCTATGCAAGATGAGTGGACAAACACGCACCTTGGATCGGTAGGTAGCCCTTCTCCCAGAGGGCTGGAAATGCTGCAAGCATCCTGAAATGACCAGCGTGGGCAACCCAAGCCGCTTGGCCACGACTTGTATGTTATACAAGAAGGGATCTACGATCAAGCAAGGAATCGTTCCATCTGAGCTTTCTGATAAGCAACGTAGTCATCTGGTCGCGGAACAGCACCTCACAGTCATTGAGACCCATGAAGGAGGCAACAACGTCGTCCATGGCAGGATTCTCTGTCACCGGAATGGACACAAAGTGGTAGTCGGGGTAGATGGTCGGGTCAGGGAAGTTGGAGGAGTTGTGGAGGAAAAGGGTAATGGAGAAACCTCGGTCATGGAGGATGGCAGCAAGCTCAAGCATAGGGATGATATGGCCCTGGAATGGCCATGGGAACAACACCACTCGACGGCCCATGGTTCGTCGTCTCCACCGCACTACGTTGCTATGGATCTGGATGGATCTATTCTAATGATGAGCTCTTCTATTGCACTCACTAACGAAAGTAATGAGAGATAGGGGGGCGGATGGGGGATGGAGCTTTTTAAATGAAAAAAAGTCTTCGCTTAAGAAGATGAAGCGGGAAGAAGGGATTTTTTTTTTTTTTTTTTTTTTGGAGACGACGATTGGTACGAAAGAGAATATGGTTGGTACGAAATAAAAAAGTGTTCGTTTGGTGCATCTGTGGCCTTAATATTTAGTGGTTTTGAAAGTTGGCAACCAAATTAGATTGACTTCAAAAGTCTACGCTCTTTCAATTTATTTGCATTCGCATTGGAAAGCTTTCATGAGTTGGAAATGCATGGGTTTACAGTCTCTCTCTCTCTCTCTCTCTCTCTCTCTCTCAAACTCTAGAGGACAAAGGCAGCCACCAAAAGGACCGTAAGCCTGGAAATTCAGCAAAATTTCTGTTGGAAAAAATAAATTATCTAAAAATTACTAAAAATTTAAATTATAATAAATTTAAATTAAATGAAAAAAATTAAAAGAAATTTAAGAATCTTGCTTGACACTTGTTAGATATTAAGGATTAGTTTTTATCCTTTTATATAGGTTGTAGGCGGTTTGTTCTTGAAGTATAACGATTTGGTCCGATTCGTCCTATCATAAGTTCAATCGTATCGAGGTGCAATTCAACAATTTAATTACTTCTTCAAATATACAAAAATAAAATTAAAAATAATAAAATAATAGTTATAATAAATTAAAAAAAAAAGATGAAAAAGCTTTAGGTTAACGGTCCCATCATGGCTCTCTCTCTCTCTCTCTCTCTCTCTCTCTCTCAAACCCGTTGACGACAAAGACAGCTACAAGAAAGACTGCAAGTTCTTGAAATTCAGTAGCAAAATTTTGACAATTACTTTGAATGCTATCATGGTGGTTTTATGGTTGAACTAGCTGAAAGGTCGGTGGTCCCTTCTTTATGAATCAATCAAACAATAAATCCCATCTATCAATGGCTTGACATATCACAATACTAGAAAATAAATTCTAAAACTAACTTCAAGTACCACCCTCACCATGGTGCACGAACACTAGAACACTTCCCTCGTACCTTCGGTGATCAACATGTCAATCAAACAAAAGCCCAGCTAACTTTCCTTCAACCTCATTTAACTACAAACGTATCCGATGGATGGACATGAAGAGTACATTGTGAATTTAATGTTATGGCAACTTTAGGAAAATTTAACCAAAAAAACTAGCACATTAGCAAGTGCTCACTTCAGAAAATGTAAGATGAACCGTGCCAAGATGACATGACTCGCCAACCGAGTGGCCCGTCTAGTTCTTGTGCCATGCTGGTCTGATATAGCTCCTATTAAACTTGACTCACAAGCAAGCGAAGCAGATGGATCGGATCGTTCTAGGTCGACACGGGATATAAGACTTGTCGGCATGGCCCAACTAATTTTTTTAAGAATAGTAATAGGGTGAGATAGAGGCAGAGAGCCACTCTCTACCTCGATTGCTACTACTATTTTAACCCCTCAATCCCCATCCCCACCAATGGAGACAAGGACTACCCCATCCCCATTTTTATGGGAACCCACATCCCTATCTACCTCATTTTTAATAAGGTCTCAATTTTCATTTTCATGAAGATCTCCATCTTGTTAGGGACCCCATCCTTGCCAACCCTATTTTTAACATTCAAATATCTATTTTTTTACCTTGATTCTTACTCACTACATCTCAAAAATAAAAATAAAAATAAAGCATTGAGTTTCATATAATAAATGGAATAGATTCAAATAAAGTTACTATAATTATAAATTTTCTAAATTTATTCATAAAAAGTATATTAAACCATAATGTAAAAGAACTTAATAACACAAGTCTATAATTGTAAGCTACTTTACAAGAAACAAATATATCCAACCATAAGTCTCAATAAATATAAAGAAGGTAAGTATATGTATGCTTAAAATATTTTATAGTTATATATAAGATTATATTTATAATATTAAAATAATATAATGGTATTTAAGTAATATAAATTATATGAGGATCTTTTGAAGCAAAATTGAGAACTCCATGGGGTGGGGAATACCCTCTCCATCCCCACCCCAACTTTGTCCCATTTATGGGGGTTGAATTTTTCCATCCCTGTCTCCATGGAGAGAAAAATTCTCCCATCCAGTCTCATTCAGGGTGGGTCCTGCAGAGATCGAAAAAAAAAGAAAAAAAATTATCATCCCTACCCATAGAGCTGGTGGACCAAGCTATGTTGGGTTGGCACAGCATGTGAGCCTAGGTGTCGACTTGCCAACATGGCCCAAGTAATTCTTTTATTTTTCTAAATATTTTTATATTGGCATGGTGGGTCAAACAATTTGATTTGATTTTTAAAATAATTTTATAAAAATAAAATAAATTCAATTAAATATCCATACCTTTATTTATAGTTGGGCAAGTGTCTTATTGTCATGGTCACACTTGATCCTTTTCTTCCTTTTTTAGTTGTTCGGAGGGGAGCTTTCATATGCATCCTTTATCTAGCATGTCCTAGGCCTTAGGTTGTCAAATCCAATGGACCAACCTATCATAATTTTTTTTTTTCGAGTTTAAAACTAATTTTGGAGAAATTAAGTAAAATAAATTAAATATACATTTTTTTTGGGGCTTGTTGTTTGTGTGACCCGTTATGGTTTTTCCTCTCGTTTGGGCTTGAGGGCTCGCACTATCTTCGGTTTCTGATCTTCTATTCTTTTATTCATTCAGAAGAAAGTTTTTATCTTCATCCTTCATCTAGCCTTGCATCTTCTTCTCCGCTTCATATCAATCCTTAAGGCAGATTAACGTCTTCACTGACTTGGGCTTCAATTAGCTGCTTATGTCATCAAGTATATAGCCTCCTATACTAAAACCAGATTTCGATGCGAATGCCAAAAAGGTGTCATGGCAGTAAGTATAGGATAATTGTTCTTATGTGTTCATCACCATGCCAACATATTGAAATTATCCAATTCATACTTTGAAACTTTGAAAGAGAGTAATTGAATATAGGTTGAGATGTATTACAAAAATATCAGAGAATCAATTTGGTTTTATACTAGGAAGGTCGAAACTATTTTTCTCTTTAGGAGATTGATGGAGATGTATAGAGCAAAGAAACAAGATCTTCATATAATTTTTATTAATTTAAAGAAAGTATATGATAGGGTCATTAAAAAAATCTTATGAAGGATGCTAAAAAAGAAAGGAGTACCTATTTGTAAGAACTATTAGTGGTAATACTAGTAAATTTCTTATTACAATAGGCTTACATCAGAGATATGCTCTTAATCCCTATCTTTTTGCTTTAGTTATAAATGCGCTTGCTAAACATATTCAAGATGACATTTCATACTACACGTGATTTGCCAATGATATAGTATTGGCAGATGAAACTAAGGCTGAATTTAATTGTAGTTAGAACTATGGTGAAATATATTTGAATCTAAAGGTTTTAGGTTAAGTAGGATAACGATAAAATACATAGAATGCAATTTTAGTAAAATTAGAAATGGAAATGAATGTAGAGTAAAAAATTAAAGACCATAAAGTTAGTAAAAATGATCATTTTCGATATTTAGGATCGATTATTTATAAGGAATGAGAGATTAATGATAATATTGTTCATAGGATTAAAGCAGGTTAGATAAAATAAAGAAGTGCAATTGAAATATTTTGTGATCATAGAATATCTACCAAGTTGAAAAAAAAAAATTTATAGGACAGTCATAAAACTATCTATGCTTTATGGCATGAAATATTGAGTACTTAGAAAAATATACGTATATAAGATGAATGTGGTAGAAATAAAAATGTTAAGATGGATGTATGGTAATATAAGAAAAGATAGAATAAGAAATAAAATCATTCGTAAAAAGGTGGAGGTAGCTCCAATCGAGGATAAATTAAGAAAAGAACGACTTAAATGATTTAGACATATGCAATATAGACCTAAAAATTCACTTGTATGGAAGAGTGACTTGATACATGTACAAAAAAAATAAGTAGAGGTAGACTGAAAATCATATGAAGAAAGTAATAAAAAAATATTTAAAATTTTTGCATCTTATAAAAAAATATATGACTCAAAATAGAGTTGAATGGAGAAAAAAATTCATATAGCTGATTTCAACTAATTTGGGATTAAGGTTTTATTGCTGTTGTATATCAAGATTCAAATTTAAAATTTAAATCACAAATTACAATGATATCTTTGTAAAGGTTGACCAAATCTTTATTCAAATGTGTCGTTTAAGACAAATTTAAAATTCAAATTATAATACGTTGAGAAATTATTTTTATATTTTTTATACATTTTATAAATTATTCCATCCCCCTCTATCTCTCTCTCTTTCTCTCTCTCTCTCTCTCTCTCTCTCACACACACACACATATATATATATATCATACACTTCTTTATTTTTAAATATTAAAATATAATCGATTAATTTTATTTTAAAGAATGTAAATATTTTATTAGCAATTGGTTCTAGTCAAATTAATGCACTAAAAAAAAAAAGTTAAACTTTATTAGTCAATGTAGTAAAAAGAATGTAGTAAAAAAGAATGCTTCAGGCACTGCTGTACGTAGTTACCGTAATGGGGTGTGGTGAAGAGACAAAATGCGGAAGCTCCGCTGGGTCCTTGGAATAAAAGATATAGGTTGCGGTACAGTGAAGAGCCGGCCGCTTACAGTGAGGAGGCAGAGACAATGGCTTTAGTAGAGGCTCTCAAAATAGAGGACTTAAAGTTTTATTGTGATGCACTTTTATAAAGGATTGCGATTGCGGTGAGGCTGCGAAGAAGGTGATGACTGCAATAAAAAAAAATGAAGGACATAACTATTCTATTAGATAAATAAAGAAAAAAGATAATAATCTGAGAGAAAACAAAAGGGATGATGGCTTTAATAAAAAAAATAAAAATATAAATACATAGACAACTGAGCAACCCTCACCATATTCTATCACGAAAGTTATATGAATGATTTTGATTTATTTATTTATTTAATAATTTAATTTATTTATAATTTTTTTAAAAATAATAAAGATGCACTATGATGACTTGAAATGAGGAGACTCCAGAAGAAACTCAATTTATATATAAAATATTCTTGTGCGGGTCAAGACTCAACTGCTACCGCTCACCACCTTCCTTCTTCCCGCCGTACCTGAATGGTTTTGATTTGTTTTTTTTTTTTTAATGATTCCGATTTGTTAATATTTTTTTTTTTTGTAAAAAATAAAGATGCGTCATAATGACTTAAAATGAGGGGGAAAGGATCTCAATCTATATATATATATATATATATATAAAATAAGGCAATTGACATAAACAAATATTCTCCGCCGCCCCCCGCCGGCGCAAACGAGGGTCAATCACTATTTATATATATAAAATAAGGCGCGCAAACGAAGGGTCAATCACTTCCGCTCAAAACCCAATTGACTTTTCTCAGGCATTCTGTCAGCACCCTTCCACTTCATTCTCTCCGCTTTCCTTCTCTTTCTTTCACTTGGCTACCAACTCTCTCTCTCTCTCTCTCTCCTTTTTTTTTTTAATCCTTTTAAAATAATAATAATAATAATAATAATAATAATTTCATGGAGTTGATTTCGGGTGGACGCTTTTACCGCTCCTCTTTTCGAGGGGAGTCGGGTGGATGCGGTCGGTTGCCAAAGAGTTCGACGTCTCCCAGACTGCCTTCCTTTCTCGCGCCACCTCCACCGCTGATTCAGACAGCGACGGTGTTCGCAACCCCAGGTTCCACCTCCGCTGGTTCAACCCCGTTGCCGAGGTCGGATAATGCTTCCACGGTTCGCCACTTTCACCTTCATGCCAGATTCAACTTTAATCGGTGTCCTTTTCTTATCCAAATGTATCTCATGGTGAAGTCTGGTCCTTTCTTATAGCGCGTTTGATATGGAGTTAAAAAATAAAAAAAATAAAAAAAAAAAGAAAAAGCAGAAAGAAAAAAAAAAAAAAAAAAAAAAAAAGAAGAACAAGGGGGTTGAAAGTTACAGGACTAACATTTTTCTCTATTAATTTTAAGGGATAATTATTTTTTTATTAATTATATTTGGTTATATATATATATATATATATATATATATATATATATATGAATGGAAAATGAAATATTATAGGCGCAATTGTTAATTATGTTTAGAATAAGATTAATATAAATAAATAAAAATATTATTAATATTTTATTAATATTATAATATAAAAAAGATTGAGATAGGAAAGAATGGTGGAATAATTTAATATTTTATTAGTTTCAACGTTTTAACCTCTTTTCATTTATTGATAATTTTTTTTCTTAATCCTATTAACCTACCATCCTTTACATTAAGGGTTTTAAAGGAATAAAAGAGAAGAAAATTATCAAAAAAAAAAAATTAACCTCGTACCAAATACCCTTAAAAAGAAGTGAAAATTTTTTTTTAACCCCCTTTAATTGGATACTAAAACACATCTTTATTATAGTAATGGAGACATCACTAAAAAAACAAAAAGGCCATGAAGGTATTGTTTAAGTTCTTGATGCTGTATAAATATCCAAGATCCTTCTATGGATGTAGAAAATGGATTGCTACTTTCTATACTTTGCAATTTGTAATTGATTGAAAATAGCACTTCAGTTTTGCTTCTTTAAACACATCTTATGTGCAAATTAGTTTATTCTAATGTCCCTTGATTTCTTTGCAGATCTATAGTTATCCATTTACAGTATAGTTTTATATCCTAACAAAATATCCTATAAGATATTGAGATAAGTTGCTATCTTATGTGTCGAAATTAGATCATCTCGCCAGCATTCAAATCAGAACTGGCTACATCCCATGAGATTTAAAATCGGAACCGGCGACATCCCACTGGCATCAAAGTACTTCAACCACTTGAAGTCTGACATCTTTCATAAAACTTTAGGTAATTAAAAGGATCCGGCTATGACCTAATTGTGTTAGTATAACATTGTACCATCATGCATCAGGTGCATACAACCTGCATATTTCAAGAAAATAAGAATTTAAGATGGAAGATTTAGGCATAATAGCACACATAGCAATCTGTCTTCCATGATTCTGGCTTTCAACTGAAGGGTCTAGATAAATACAACTCAATGGTATGGTGCTAAGCATGTTACTCTTAAGCTTTCTTACCGAACTATAAAATGTATCAGCATCATCAAAAGAGCTATCCATACCTTGAGTTGGAGAAGACAAAAACCAAATACCACCAAGATTTATTGGAACCTCCTTCCAATCAAAATGTGGTCTTTTCAGTGCAATGTTAAGCTCTGACAATTCAGAAATGCAAGTTTAACATAGCATTCCCTTCGTTAAACAAGGCCCACACCAAGTAGAAGTTCCTGTCATGTAAATCATTCCAAATATCATAATGCAATGTGTTATCATGAGATAACCTGTGGGCGAAATGTGCCATCTATGTATGATGAAGTGAGAACAGTGTTTAGGAAGTACAAAATATCAGAATAGCATAGCTGAAGCAACAGAGACCTGATGATGTCAAAGTTGCCACATGACTAAGTGATGCTCCAAGCATTTGTGAAGCAACATGCCTATTAATGTTAGCAAAAGAGAGCTAAGAGCATGAAAATCAACAAAAGCTCCAGACACTCAACAGATAACAGAAGATAGACTAAAAAATCATTCTGCAATTTTGATCAAAGAAAATTTTCAGGCCAACAATGTGACGTTCTTCAGGTGAGTTAGTTTGACCAAATAGGACTAAAGGGCTGGAAACACCTAGGTCTCACCTCAATGGGACACCTAAGTGCTCTACAATGTAAGTTAACCTGTGTCCTAAGTATTATGCAATCAGTCCTTTTTTGGTACAAATGAAATTAGCCGTTCAGGAGAAGTGTTCTGACACCAACTAAAAAATTTTAGGTCTCTAATTTTGCTCCAACTCCAACCAAGCAATTATGTTTTGATCCAGGTCTAGGCACTAGGAATGTAGTTTATTTTCAGAGTCCAACCAAATTTCATTTGTACAAATGTAAAGAATCGTTAAGCACCAATCCAAAAGAACATTTTGTTAAAGAGGCCTCCAGTCATCAGGAACCTCCCAACCACCTTACACCAGATACATTTTAAGAAAATTAGCATGCCAGCCCCAAATGCTTTTGGTTATGTCCCATTCCCAGAAAACAGTAACAGGCTCCATCTGCACAGTCCTTTGATGTGTTAGTTGATGATAATGTCAGCAAAGAACATTTATGGTCAGGTACTCCAGTGGTTTTGCCTAAGTGCTTTAGAGAAGTAGTCACGAATATCTGGGATTATCCACTGGATCAGAGGAGAATGCCTGTAGAATTCATCAAGGAAAATTCAGAATAAGCCCAACAAGCACTACATTTATTTCCTGACATATCAAATCATATATTAGGAATTTTCTGACTGTATCAACGATTAGTTGATGACAGAAAATACCCAGACCTGATGACTATCTTGTCAAATTGTTTTAAAACATATAAGACACAGGCCAATGATTAGATCAACGACTATTATCAATGATTAATTAATGACAGAAAATATCCAGACCTGATGACTATCTTGTCAAATTGGTTTAAAACATAGAAGACACAGGCCATCCTCAGTGACATGGCATTGAAAGCCTCTGACAATTCATACATACTAAAGACGTTCTCCAGGTTCAAGTCCTGCAAAAACAAAGAGTTTCAAATAAGTTATTTATGAAACCTCAAAATAGCAAATGATTCAAAATGGTTTTTATCCACCTGCATAATGGCATATTCACATAGGGACTTAAGATGCTCTAGAAGATACTGATCAGCAGCTATAAGGAGTTCTTGTGCAATACCAGTTGTAACCTTAACCGAGCCAGTGTATATAATAAATCTGTGAAAGAATATCTGACATGTCAAATTTCACAACAAAAGCATTCACAAAAGCAGAAAAGAGACAGGTCACTGACCTTATCATCAATTCAAATATCTCCCATCTTATATTTGGAATCTTGATGTCCCTTGCATCCTTCGATGATTTAAAAAGGCAAGGTATTTTGTTCAGTTCTTACTAGACAATAATGTTAAAAGGTTCAAGGATGCCTGAACAATACCAAACCGGACGGTTCGGGGTAAACCATACTGAACTAACTTAGAACCAGTAAGGTTCGATGGTTTGGTTTGGTACAAAGGCTGAACCATCCTGAATCGCATCAAACTTTTCAGTTCAGCTCGATATGAGGTAGTTCATGGGTTAAAGCCATCCGGTTATCTTGATCAGTATGCCACTAGCTCGGTACAGTATGCTCTATACCGAGCCGTGCTGATTTGATACCAAACCAGCACTCGTTCCCAATACGGTGAACATTGAAAAGGACAATGTGAATACTTGTGAAATGAAAATCCTTCGTTTACAAGATAGCAGCTGGACTAGTAATCATTATTGTGGCAAAGATGGAGGGCCAGCTGCTAAGCTGGATGCCTTTACTTTTCACTCCCTAAATATGGAAAGAGGGAGCTGTCATTATGCCAATATGAATAAGCATTCCCGTCCTTTTTTTTTTTTTTTTTTGCGCATGTGTACGCATGACATCTCAGAATTTTATAAATAACTTGCAAACCAGTCATTGTAGAAAGCCAAAGTTTTTGATCTAATTCTCCATCAAAGTTTTTCTATTTTAAATAAATGTTAAAGGTAACAGAAAATTGCAATCAACCCAAACATCTTAATTTGAGCTACTAAAAGAATATGTGGAGGGTTTTTGTTCTCTCTTCCAATTAAAAGATACGAAATTAAGAACCCAGGATATTAAAAAAATTTCAAATAGCTTTGGTTTTGGAGAACTCTTTATATCTTCTTTTGATCTAAGATCAGATAATATCTGATTATAATCAATTATCTGTTTTACAGTATAAAAATCAAGTCCACAACTAAAGTAAATTAAAGCAAGACATTATTTTTCGTTTCTTGATTGATCAGCTCAATTTGAACACTATGAACTGATTTTGAACCATAAAAATAATTACCACATGATTGTGGAAACATCAAAAGAAACAAACAGTTGTTAACTTGTGATGATATCTCATTTCACCAGGATGACCAATTTGTTCTTTGTATCATTTTTTTTAGACATTGTTATATGCATAATAATTATTGTGCAATAGTGTAATAGATCTTTTTTAAACTATACCTTATTTATATAATTAAAAATTTTATGAATGCTATGCATTTCCTCCTTGATGCTTATTCTCAGAATTTTTTTAAAAATGCTTTGCTAGCATAGAGCAGATAAGCTTATATCGATTATAAGGCTTGTGAGTTCAGGGCCCATAAAGATGGTAAAAGGAACATGATCAAATATGAATTTCCTCACCCTGTATCCACCGTCAAACATTGCTCGGAATGCATCTGAAGAATCAAACAAGGCAAGTCTGTGTGCGTAGAAACGCTTGCCTGGAAGAAAAAAGAGTATCAAAGCATATTGCATTTGAATGTCAACAAATGAAAACTCTGCAAAAAAATTGAATTTTTATGATAAAGATCAAGAGATCCTCCATGAACAATGAAATTTGTTTGCAAAAGGAACAAGTACAACCTTCGACTAGAAAGGTAACATCTGACAGTGTGGAATTGTTCGCATAATGCTCACCAAGATACACCTCCAGAAACACCCATCTGATATAACGGACCAAGATAAATTTTTGTCAACATTATAAATGTTGAAAATATATTTTTCAAAAATGAGTAACTTGCACTGGCATGATCCAGCAGAAATCCTCCTGAACAAATTCAATTTGGCCCTTATTGGCTGAAACTATTTTGGAGTGGTCGGTTTTAAGTTATCCCTTGCAAACTCTCCATATACCGACTCCTGAGGAAAAACACTACCAGATAATGCTGGTAAAATTATTCAACAGCAATAGCGTACTAAAGTAATCTGGCTTCAGTTCAATGAAGCTTCAAATGTTTGGATTGTATCTCAAGAATTGGACACACCATCCTTCATTTTCTCAAGTCAAAACATAAAAACAACATATGTCAACAGCAGAGAGCGCCACGTTCAGAACTTGGAATTAACATGGTTGCATGCCAATTTGTATTTGTATTTCAGTGTAGACAAATTACAATACACTGAAGGCCTGTTTGGATGGTTATATATCAAACCTGTTGGATAGACATTATCCAGAGGTGAGAATGAGAGAGGTAGTGTGATTGTCTCCACTAGGAAGTCCATGAGCACCCAAGCCAAGAAAAATAAGGTAAATGACATTTTCAGATGGAATTTAATCCCTTTTTTTTTTTTAAGAACTACAGTATCCTGGCTTTTCCTGATTACAACACTTCTGTACCCTCTGCTACGCCCTTCTCATGTCAATTCAAAGACGAGGATTCACCAGGAAGTTATAACATCCAAACGGCTACAAAATTAACTGTAACATTAGAATTCTAAGCAGGCAACTGTCATAATTAATTGATATTTCTGTATAAACATAAAAATAAAAGTGAACAAATACAATTAGCATAATCTCGAAATAACATGAAATGTTTAGCACATTTAATCAATTGGCATAAGATCTATGACTAGTATACAATTTGCTTAATATTTACTAAAAGACACAAGCTTAGAGTGGTTGAACAACAATATTGCTACTGGATCAACATCAAATATGAATACAACAACCATAAGGTTGACAAATATATGCTAAGAATAAAAACAGCATTTTGAACCAAAAATATTTTTTTTTAATTTCAGATTAAATTTAGCAAATAAGTTACTGATAATTTCACTGTTTTAAGCCTTTCATCTTCTCATACATCTGAAACACAACTAATTGGTTAACCTACAGCTCGAGATTGACATTAAATATTTTCGAAGTTGAAAAACCTGTTTTTTGCGGGATGAAGGGGCTGCTACCATGAGAGATGGTGTCAAGGCTTTATTGGCCAACTTTTTCAGTGTAATGGAACCATCACGCTGCTGTTTCAAATTTGCATCCACAGAAGATCGAGGAGCACATCAAGCCCTACATGTACAGTTTATTACAAAAGCAATCTAGACACATTCAAAAAGAACAAAAAACAAAAACAAAAACAAGAACACAAGAACACTCAAAAGAAATTATGTCGAAAGCTCTTGAAATGATCATAGGCAAGAGATGGGCACCATTATTATCAATGAAAATAGTTCTTTGGTCCTCGGCGAACAAAGGTGAGCAAGAGCCAAAGCAATATGTCGTTGAACGGCCTTCTCTCCAGCTTGCATCAGATATAACAAATGCTTTAATACCTGTAATACAGAAGTATAACATGGTAGCATTCCATATCAATGGGTTTCATCACTTGAAAGGAAGAGTTTCATAAATACAAATCTGCAAAAAGTGAAAAAAAAAAAAAAAACTCACTTGTCCATGAATTTTCTCCTCCAATCGTTTCAGTGTCTTGGATACACAATCTTTTGTTGCCTGTGATGGAATCTCTATGATCCTCAAGAAATCTTGGCTCAATAAAATGATTAAATTCAAAACAGACAGCACCAATATACCAACAATGCTGTCCTCACCATACCTGTAGAATAAACTCTCCATCTCGTAACTTCTGAACGCCTCCTACCTTGATAAAATCCAAGACATTATCCTACAAAAAGAGAAAGAATAAACCTATCTCCAGCTATATGTGTATTATTAAAGAGAAATATGAAGAGGATAATATTTTGGAAAAATCAAAAGAGACTGCCAATGAAGCGAAACATCAGTTGTCAACTTTTAATCTCAGATCATTTAATACAAATACACCTCATTGTCTGCAATTCCATAAAGTGCAAATGCAGCGTTATGTTGTGGAGAACAATTCTTCGAGTCAAGAAGCTTCAGTAAAGGAACTAAACCACCACTGGAAGCAATCCCAGCTTGGTTGTGTGTGTCCTAGAAAAGAAATTGATTGTTAGGCTGAAGTGTGAAAGGATGTAGCAAGTTCTACTGAAACATATAATGAGCAAGTAATTATGGAGATGGAGAAGGGAAAGATTGAGATGAGCATCCAAATTGTGAATCTCTTCACTAGTGATATAGGCTCCGAAATAATGGCATGAAAATTTGATCAGATCATCGTATGTTTTCGATTCAAGATCAATAATCATAATAAGAGTGTCTATTTTAAGATCATCAATGATAATTATATAATCTTTTGCTTATATATTGATGATATCATAATCTTTAGAACATCTCTTCAAATTATTTTAAAATTTAAATCTTTTCTTTCATCTAAATTTGATATAAAAGATTTAGATAAAGCGTATATGATTTTAAGGATAAAACTTATCAAATCCTATGAAAGGATAACTCTCTTCCTTTCTCACTCTATTAAAAAATAATTAAGAAGTTTAGTTATTCTAATCTTAAATCAGTATTTACTCCATATGATCCTAGCTTTCATCTAAAGAAAAATTTAGATAACTCAATTGATTAGTTGAAATATTCTTAAATCATGGAATTTTTCTTGTATGTGGCAAACAAGATATGTAACATCCCGAATCTCAAAGCAGTATCCTAATATTGAAGCATAAAATTTATCATGAATAAAGGGGCACTTTTGAAATTTTATCAATGTCATTTGAACAATTGGTGAGGGGTATAAAGGGAAAGGATACCAAAGTCATTTGAAAATTTGATTAAGGGTAAAGTGGAAAAAAGGATCCCGCCGTCATTCGCAAATTTCTTCAAGGGTAAAGAGAGAATTTGTCAATGGCTTTTCTATGAGTGGAGAAGGGTAAAAATGCATGGTGAAGAGGCATGCCATGTGAACTTTAAAAGGGCATTTTGAGGATTTATTTGAGGGCAAATTGGGGATTTGCCAAGGCATTTAAAAAACTCCCTTAATCCTTCCCTTCATCCATCGTAAGAAAAATCAAGAGAGAGAGAGAAGAGGGCGGTGAAAGAGGAGAGAAAATTTCAGCCGTAGGGAAGAAGAAGAAGAAGAAAGAAAGAAGAAAAAGAAAAAGAAAAGAAGAAGAAAGGAGGAAAAGAAAGGGAGAAAGCTTGGTGTCTTCTCTTCTTTGTCACCCTTAAGGTAATTCCTAAACCTTATAAGTTTTAGATAAATGATTAAATCATGTGTTAGAGAGAAAAGGAAAAGAAATAAGAAAGGATTTCATGTTATGAAAATGATGAGGATTTATGGGTGATAGAAGGAAATATATGATGTGTAGAATGAAACCTTTTCTTATACCATTTTCATATCTAGTTTAAGAAGATAGCATGATAGCATGTGAGGGTGTTGATACCATGAATCCATGTAGTTATGAAGCCGAATGATAAGAGAAAAACATAGGAAATTTTGGTATGCATTTAAGGGGCATGCATGCATGTTTCATAGAAAAATCTAAGTGTCTGTCGCCTAAATAAATTTATATGTGGTAATATAGGTCAAGGAAATCAAGTAAAGGAGCCTTTTCAAGAAAGGTAGCAACTGTGGAAAAGAAGAAATAGCAAGTGAGTGGGTTTCTCATCTATCTTGTGAAATGTTTCATAATAGTATAGTGATATTTTGCTACAAAATGAGTGTATTATACTAAGTATAGTATCTTCAGAAATCAAATATGGGAAATGAGAAACCGGTTATAATGTTATTATATTTGTAAAGCATGTTTAAAAGCAAGGCTTAAGTTTAAAGAATAAGTATGGATTTACAGCATGTTTTAAAGCAAGACATGAGTTTCAGACAAAGCATGAGTTTCAGCAAAGTATAGAGTTTCATGAAAAAGCATTTCTTGGATAAACATATGTTTCAGTAAAGCATGAAAATTTTCCTTCAGAGTTATATTTCAAAGTAATGCATGGGCATGCATGAATAGAAATGTTTCAAGAAAATATAGCTGATTGTATATTGGATTATAAACTTATACTTGAGTATTTTTACAGCATATAGCATAAATAGCATTGGGGCATCTATGGGGCTGATCATCCTGTAGACTGTGCCATGGCATAAGCATTTCACACACTATTATAGCCGGCACCTCCTTGCGATTCGATCGTACTATGATTATTCCTAGGCTAGGGGGGAGTACAAGATAGATCAGCCCAGTGGGACAGATTGCAAGCAGCCTAGTGGGGCAAAGAACCACAGCTCAGTAAAGAGCTAGGATACTATACAAACCAAGGTGGCTTATAGATATTAGCCCAAGGGAGGGGCAACTAGGAGGCACAGGGAAAAAGGGCAAGTTCACACCTGGGGTGAACCGCACATGTGAGGGGTGCCATATGGTGCGGGGATCCTCGACGCTCAGTACACTCACCCACTGAGAGTACACCTGCAGGAGGGCGACTGTAGTGATGTACCTTAGTGGTAGCACACCCAGCCTATCATCATGGAATTTTGTAAATGTGGTATTTCTTTATTTAAGTTATATTATTGGAAGCATAAGCTAACTTATGAGTTAACTTATCTCATTTATAAAAATTTATGTATCGATTGCGATATGTTGCGCTGATATACTTATGAGCTTATAACATGGTTCTCAACTTCTTTTCATAATTAGATGGTTATCCAGTCACTGGGACTTAGGTCTCACCCCTCTTGTGTTCACATTTTTATTTTAGATCAGTGTTAGAAATTCTTCGGGGCTAGCAGCTGAGTTTAAAATATTCAAAGACTAAGCAGGTGGGCTTAGCATCTTAGTTTCAGTACCAAAATTTTTGTATGTGTTATTAGTGTTTGAAGAAGGAGTTGGTGGATGTAAAGGAGATTGTAAGGTACTTTTGTATATTAAGAGTGGTGATTGAGATGATGATGCATGTATATTTATATCTGTGAAGTTGTAACTATATGATGTAAATATCAGACTTAGTCTGGAGATGAATAGTGATGTCTATGTATAAGATGTTTGTAAACTAAGCAGGATCAAGTAAATTAGCTGTTGTTGTTTAATGACATATGTGATTAAACTGAGCAGGTTAAATATTATTAACAGGATTATGTATGTTAAGCATGTAACTTATGAAAATTTGATAGGGTTCACTTGTACCTTATAGTCCATACCATAAGACTAATAGAACTCTAGCCAAATTTCTATAAGTTGGTATGTGTCGGGGAGAGGTCCCGACAAAGTTTTTGGTATCAGAGCAGTCATTAGGTCTTAAGGGCATAAGCATGAGTCTAGCATAGTTGAGTGTAGTTGAATGATGAATCTGATCAAATGAATTGTGTCTTGTAGGATGGTTAACACAAGGATAAGCAAAGAAGGAGAGCAGTGCTCAGGGAGAGGTACAGGTCAGGGTAGACCCAGATGGGTGAGTAGGGGAGTCCAGCCCAGTAGAGTATCTTCTAGTGATCCACCATCTGATGATGCAGGGATGGGTATACCTCCAGAGCATCTGCATGAGTCTCCTTCACTGTCCACTACTCCAGTGCTAGTGGGACCATCTTCGGCACAAACCCCAAGGCAGAGTGTACCAGACTTAGTGGGGATGATTACCCAGGCAGTCATGGCAGTAGTGGCCTCTAGTTCCAGTTTACAGTCTAAAAATCTTGAGGCAGAAAGAAATGTAGAGAGAGCTAGGAAATTGGGGGCTCTAGAGTTTCAGGGGACTACTGACCCTATTCAGGCTGATGCATGGCTTCAGAAAACAGAGATGGTCTTTGAAGTGATGAAATGCTCTGAGGAGCAAAGGTTGAGCATTGCAAACTTTCTGTTAGAGGGCAGGGCCCAGAACTGATGGAAGTTTATCAGAAATAGGTAGCCACAAGGGGTAGAAATAACTTGGAAGGACTTTAAAAAGAAATTTTATCAGCAATACTATTCAGAGGTGTATAGGGATCAGAAAAGGAAGGAATTCCTAAACCTGACCCAGGGGAAGATGTCAGTAGCTGAGTATGAAACTACTTTTATTGAATTATCCCATTTTGCTGAAGCCCTACTAGTGAATGAAAGGGAGAAGAGAAGATTATTTCAAGATGGGCTGAATCTCCAGATAAAGGCTAAGATCAGTATGCATTGCTATGGTAATTATTCAGAGCTGGTACAAGGGGCACTTAAGGTAGAAGAGATAGAAAAAGAGTTCCTCAGTAGAAGACTAGAGAGGTCAAAAAGGAGTGCACCCAGTTTTTCTTTAGGTACAGGAGGAACTCAGCAGTTTAAGAAACCCCAAAGGGTAGGACAATTTAGTTCCAACTATAGAGCTCCTGTAGAAGTTGGAAGGGGATCAGTATCTATGTCAGTGTCCAGCCCAGTCCAAAGGAAACCAATTCAGGAAGGAGTGTCTCAGGCTGGGGGTAGCAGAATAGCAGGGGAGAGAATGGATCAGAGCCGCTCTTTTGGAAGCGAGAGAACTGTTCCTCAGTGTAGTATCTGTGGGAAGATGCATTCTGGGGAGTGTAGAAAGGGCCTCGGGGATGTTATATCTGTGGCCAGATGGATCACATGAAGAGGGATTGCCCTAGGAGAGTACAGAGCAGTGACTACCCTCAGGGATCAGTTGCACTTAGGGGGTAGTCTCAGTCGGTCAGAAGAGGAGATAGTAATGTACTAGCTCCAGCTAGTCAGTTGGGATCCAGTGCCAGTCGGCAGGGATCAATCCCTAGTGCTCCAAGGGCTGAAGCTAGAGTCTTTGCGATGACCAGACAGGAAGCTCAGGTCATCCCAGATGTGGTGACAGGTATGCTATCCATCTATGATCATAATGCTTATGTTTTAATTGACTCTGGATCCACACACTCATTCATATCAGTAGATTTCACTAAGCATCTAAATAAAGAAGTGAATAAGTTGGATAGCCAGCTAGTAGTATCTATGCCAGTAGGGAAACCCTTCATTGCAGACCAAGTGTATAGAAACTGTGCTATTTCAGTAGAGGGTCAAGACCTGGCAGCAGATTTGATCCCATTAGAGCTAAAAGAGTTTGATGCTATTCTGGGGATGGATTGGCTATCCGTGCATGGGGCCAAGGTAGATTATTCAAAGAAGGAGGTAGTGTTTCATGCCTCAGATGGTAAGAAGGCATGTTTTATAGGTGAGAGAAGAGTGTTACCCTCATGTATGATTTCAGCTTTGACAGCTGGTAGAATGCTGAGAAAGGGGTATGAGGCCTTTCTAGCATGTGTGGTGAATGTAGAGGGTAATGGCCCAGAGTTGGTGAATATCCCAGTAGCATGTGAATTCCCAGATGTATTTTCTGAGGAATTACCCGGGGTACCACCAGATAGAGAGATGGAGTTCAGTATAGATCTAATCTCAGATGCCAGACCTATAGCCAGGGCACCTTATAGAATGGCTCCAGTAGAGTTAAAAGAATTAAAGGTCCAGCTTCAGGAATTGCTTACTAAGGGGTTTATTAGACCCAGTGTTTCTCCTTGGGGTGCACTAGTGTTGTTTGTAAAGAAGATGGATGGTACCTTGAGATTGTGTATAGATTATAGATAGCTTAACAAGGTAACCATTAGAAATAATTATCCATTGCCAAGGATAGATGATCTATTTGATCAGCTTCACAGGGCAGCAGTGTTTTCAAAGATTAACCTCAGATCTGGGTATTATCAGTTGAAAATAAAGAAGGAAGATGTGCCAAAGACTGCTTTTAGAGCCAGATATGGTCATTATGAATTTTTAGTGATGCCTTTTGGTTTGACTAATGCCCCAGCTGCTTTTATGGGTTTGATGAATCAGGTGTTTCAGAAATTTCTAGATAAATTTGTGATAGTGTTCATTGATGATATCCTAATTTATTCTAGAAATGAAGAAGAACATGAGCAGCATCTGAGGATAGTGTTACAGATTTTAAGAGAGAAGCAATTGTATGCTAAGTGGAGTAAGAGTGAATTCTGGCCAGATAAAGTGAACTTTTTGGAGCATGTAATTTCAGTTCAGGGTATTATGGTAGATTCTCAAAAAGTAGAGGCCATAATGAATTGGGAAGCACCTACTAATCAAATAGAAGTAAGAAGTTTCTTGGGCTTAGCAGGATATTATAGAAGATTTATAGAAAATTTTTCTATCATAGCTTCACCCATGACTAAACTGCTAAGAAAGAATACTATATTTGAATGGTCCAGTGAGTGTCAGGAAAGTATGAATGAATTGAAAGGGAAGTTGACATCAGTCCAGTACTTACACTTCCAGACAGTAGCAGTGATTATGTGATATATAGTGATGCATCTCTTAAAGGATTGAGATGTGTATTGATGCAGAATGGGAAGGTGATTGTCTACATTTCTAGACAGCTAAGATCCCATGAAGAGAATTATCCCACTCATGATTTAGAATTAGCAGCAGTAGTGTTTGCCTTAAAGGTATGGAGACACTATCTTTATGGCAGGAGATGCTAGATATTTACTGATCACAAGAGCCTTAAGTATATCCTAACACAGAAAGAACTGAATCTTAGGCAAAGGAGATGGATTGAATTGATAAAAGATTATGACTGCACTATAGAGTATCACCCAGGGAAGGCAAATGTAGTGGCTGATGCTTTGAGTAGGAAGTCCACAGCAACTCTAGCTTCCATTAGAGCAGTGCAGCTATCTCTGATGATAAAATTGAGAGAGTTAGATGCAGAGTTGGCAGCAGATAGTTCAGGGCCTTTAGTAGCAAATTTCAGAGTTAGACCAAGGATACTTGAGGAAATAAGGGAGGCTCAGGTAAAGGATCCGTAGTTACATAAAGCTAAGGAACTAGTGCAGAATGGATCCCAATCAGAATTTTCAATCAGGGATGATGGTATGATATTATTCAAGGGTCGAATATGTGTGCTAATAGCAGAATCCCTAAGAGAGCAAATTTTGAAGAAAGCCCATAGTTCAGCCTATGCAATGCACCCAAGAAGTACTAAGATGTATAGGACTATTAAGCAAAGTTATTGATGGAATGGGATGAAAAAGGAGATAGCTGGGTTTGTTTCTAAATGTTTGGTGTGCCAGCAAATTAAAGCAGAACATCAGAGCCCAGCTGACAAAATGCAACCATTATTTGTGCCAGAATGGAAATGGGAGCACATTACTATAGACTTTGTTGTAGGTCTCCCAAAGATAAGGAGAGGCAATGATTCTATTTGGATGATAGTAGATAGGCTGACTAAGTCTGCTCACTTTTTGTCTATCCAGATTTCATTTACCTTGGACAGATTAGCAGAACTATATGTAAATAAAATTGTAAGTAGACATGGGGTACAGTATCTATCGTATCAGATAGAAATCCAAGGTTTACCTTCCATTTTTGGGTAGAGCTGCAAAAAGCTTTAGGCACTAAGCTGAGATTTAGTACAGCTTTTCACCCCCAAACTGATGGGCAGTCAGAGAGGACCATCTAGACACTGGAGGATATGTTGAGAGCATGTGTCATTGAGTTTACAGGAAGTTGGGATGAACACTTACCATTGATTGAGTTTGCATATAATAATAGTTATCATTCTAGCATTGATATGGCACCTTATGAAGCTTTGTATGGAAGAAAATGTAGAACCCCAATGTGTTGGGATGAGGAAGGTGAGAGAAGGCTGTTAGGCCCAGAGTTAGTGCAGCTCACAGCAGACCAAGTTAAGATTATTAGAGCAAGGTTAAAGGCAGCTTAGGATAGACAGAAAAGCTATGCAGATAAGAAGCATAGAGAAGTCAAATTTGAAGTAGAAGATAGAGTATTTTTTAAGGTATACCCTTGGAAGGAAATAATGAGGTTTGGAAAGAAGGGAAAGTTGAGTCTTAAATACATTGGACCCTATGAGATCATTGAGAAGGTTGGAACACTTGCTTACAGATTAGCCTTGTCACCAGAACTCTCTCAGATACATAATGTGTTCCATGTTTCGATGTGCCGAAAGTATGTATCAGACTCTTCCCATGTAATTCAGTCGAAGCCAGTAGAGTTACAAAAAGATTTATCTTATATAGTAGAGCCAGTGCAAATCTTGATCCATAAGGTTAAGCAGCTCCGTAGTAAGAAAATTCCTCTAGTTAAAGTACAGTGGCAGAATCACCAGAAGGAGGAAGCTACATGGGAGAGAGAGGATGAGATGAGATTAAAGTACCCTCATTTATTCTAATTTGAAAATAACTAAATTTCAGGGATGAAATTTCTTTAGGGGGAAAGGGTTGTAACATCCCGAATCTCAAAGCAGTATCCTAATCTTGAAGCATAAAATTTATTATGAATAAAGGGGCACTTTTGAAATTTTATCAATGTCATTTGAACAATTGGTGAGGGGTATAAAGGGAAAGGATACCAAAGTCATTTGAAAATTTGATTAAGGGTAAAGTGGAAAAAAGGATCATGTCGTCATTCGCAAATTTCTCCAAGGTTAAAGAGGAAATTTGTCAAGGACTTTTTCATGAGTGAAGAAGGGTAAAAATGCATGGTGAAGAGGCATGCCATGTGAACTTTAAAAGGGCATTTTGAGGATTTATTTGAGGGCAAATTGGGATTTGCCAAGGCATTTAAAAAACCCCCTTAATCCTTTCCTTCATCCATCGTAAGAAAAATCAAGAGAGAGGGAGAAGAGGGTGGTGGAAGAGGAGAGAAAATTTCAGCTATAGGGAAGAAGAAGAAGAAGAAAGAAAGAAGAAAAAGAAAAAGAAAAGAAGAAGAAAGGAGGAAGAGAAAGGGAGAAAGCTTGGTGTCTTCTCTTCTTTGTCACCCTTAAGGTAATTCCTAAACCTTATAAGTTTTAGATAAATGATTAAATCATGTGTTAGAGAGAAAAGGAAAAGAAATAAGAGAGGATTTCATGTTATGAAAATGATGAGGATTTATGGTTGATAGAGGGAAATATGTGATGTGTAGAATGAAACCTTTTCTTATACCATTTTCATATCTAGTTTAAGAAGATAGCATGATAGCATGTGAGGGTGTTGAAACCATGAATCCATGTAGTTATGAAGCCGAATGATAAGAGGAAAACATAAGAAATTTTGGTATGCATTTAAGGGGCATGCATGCATGTTTCATGGAAAAACCTAGGTGTCTGTCACCTAAATAAATTTATATGTGGTAATATAGTTCAAGAAAATCAAGTAAAGGAGCCTTTTCAAGAAGGGTAGCAACTGTGGAAAAGAAGAAATAGCAAGTGAGTGGGTTTCTCATCTATCTTGTGAAATGTTTCATAATAGTATAGTGATATTTTGCTACAAAATGAGTGTATTATACTAAGTATAGTATCTTCAGAAATCAAATATGGAAAATAAGAAACCGGTTATAATGTTAGTATATTTATAAAGCATGTTTAAAAGCAAGGCATGAGTTTAAAGAATAAGTATGGATTTACAGCATGTTTTAAAGCAAGACATGAGTTTCAGACAAAGCATGAGTTTCAGCAAAATATAGAGTTTCATGAAAAAGCATTTCTTGGATAAACATATGTTTCAATAAAGCATGAAAATTTTTCTTCAGAGTTATATTTCAAAGTAATGCATGGGCATGCATGAATAGAAATGTTTCAAGAAAATATAGCTGATTGTATATTGGATTATAAACTTATACTTGAGTATTTTTACAGCATACAGCATAAATAGCATTGGGGCATCTATGAGGCTGATCACCCTGTAGACTGTGCCATAGCATGAGCATTTCACACACTATTATAGCCTGCACCTCCTTGCGATTCGATCGTACTATGATCCCTAGGCTAGAGGGGAGTACAAGCTAGATCAGCCCAGTGGGGCAGATTGCAAGCAGCCCAGTAGGGCAAAGAATCACAGCTCAGTAAAGAGCTAGGATACTATACAAGCCAAGGTGGCTCAGAGATATTAGCCTAAAGGAGGGGCAACTAGGAGGCCTAGGGAAAAGGGGCAAGTTCATACCTAGGGTGAACTGAACATGTGAGGGGTGCCATGTGGTGCGGGGATCCTCGGCACTCAGTACACTCACCCACTGAGAGTACACCTGCAGGAGGGCGACTGTAGCGATGTACCTTAGTGATAGCACACCCAGCCCATCATCATGAAATTTTGTAAATGTGGTATTTCTTTATTTAAGTTATATTATTGGAAGCATAAGCTAACTTATGAGTTAACTTATCTCATTTATAAAAATTTATGTATCGATTGGGATATGTTGCGCTGATATACTTATGAGCTTATAACATGGTTCTCAACTTCTTTTCATAATTAGATGGTTATCCAGTCACTGGGACTTAGGTCTTAATCCTCTTGTGTTCATATTTTTATTTCAGATCAGTGTTAGAAATTCTTCGGGGCTAGCAGCTGAGTTTAAAATATTCAAAGACTAAGCAGGTGGGCTTAGCATCTTAGTTTCAGTACCGAAATTTTTGTATGTGTTATTAGTATTTGAAGAAGGAGTTGGTACATGTAAAGGAGATTGTAAGGTACTTTTGTATATTAAGAGTGGTGATTGAGATGATGATGTATGTATATTTATATCTGTGAAGTTGTAATTATATGATGTAAATATCAGACTTAGCCTGGAGATGAATAGTGATGTGTATGTATAAGATGTTTTTAAACTGAGCAGGATCAAGTAAATTAGTTGTTGTTGTTTGATGATATATGTGATTAAACTGAGCAGGTTAAATATTATTAACAGGAATATGTATGTTAAGCATATAACTTATGAAAATTTGATAGGGTTCACTTGTACCTTATGGTCCATACCATAAGACTAGTAGAACTCTAGCTAAATTTCTATAAGTTAGCATGTGTCGGGGAGAGGTCCCAACAAGGTTTTTGGTATCAGAGCAGTCATTAGGTCTTAAGGGCATAAGCATGAGTCTAGCATAGTTGAGTGTAGTTGAATGATGAATCTGATCAAATGAATTGTGTCTTGTAGGATGGTTAACACAAGGACAAGCAAAGAAGGAGAGCAGTGCTCAGGGAGAGGTAGAGGTCAGGGTAGACCCAGATGGGTGAGTAGGGGAGTCCAGCCCAGTAGAGTATCTTCTAGTGATCCACCATCTGATGATGCAGGGATGGGTATACCTCCAAAGCATCTGCATGAGTCTCCTTCACTGTCCACTACTCCAGTGCCAGTGGGACCATCTTCGGCATAGACCCTAGGGCAGAGTGTGCCAGACTTAATGGGGATGATTACCTGTGCGGTCATGGCAAAGAAAGGGCATCTAGTTCCAGTTTACAGTCTAAAAATCTTGAGGCAGAAAGAAATGTAGAGAGAGCTAGGAAGTTGGGGGCTCTAGAGTTTCAGGGGACTACTGACCCCATTCAGGCTGATGCATGGCTTCAGAAAACAGAGAGGGTCTTTGAGGTGATGAAATGCTCTAAGGAGCAAAGGTTGAGCATTGCAACCTTTCTGTTAGAGGGCAGGGCCCAGAACTGGTGAAAGTCTATCAGCAGTAGGTAGCCACAAGGGATAGAAATAACCTGAGAGGACTTTAAAAAGAAATTTTATCAGCAATACTATTCAGAGGTGTATAGGGATCAAAAGAGAAAGGAATTCCTAAACCTGACCCAGGGGAAGATGTCAGTAGCTAAGTATGAAGCTACTTTTATTGAATTATCGCATTTTGCTGAAGCCCTAGTAGTGGATGAAAGGGAGAAGAGCAGATTATTTCAAGATGGGCTGAATCTCCAGATAAAAGCTAAGACCAGTATACATTGCTATGGTAATTATTCAAAGCTAGTACAAAGGGCACTTAAGGCAGAAGAGATAGAAAAAGAGTTCCTCAGTAGAAGACTAGAGAGGTTAAAAATGAGTGCACCCAATTTTCCTTCAGGTATAGAGGAACTCAGCAGTTTAAGAAACCCCAAAGGGTAGGACAATTTAGTTCCAACTATAGAGCTCCTGTAGAAGTTGGAAGGGGATCAGTATCTATGTCAGTGTCCAGCCCAGTCCAGAGGAAACCAATTCAGGAAGGAGTGTCTCAGGCTGGGGGTAGCAGAATAGCAGGGGAGAGAATGGATTAGAGCCACTCTTTTGGAAGCGGGAGAACTGTTCCTTAGTGTAGTATCTGTGGGAAGATGCATTCTGGGGAGTGTAGAAAGGGCCTTAGGGGATGTTGTATTTGTGGCCAGATGGATCACATAAAGAGGGATTGCCCTAGGAGAGTACAGCGGTGACTATCCTCAGGGATCAGTTGCACTTAGGAGGCAGTCTCAGTCAGTCAGAAGAGGAGATAGTAATGTACTAGCTCCAGCTAGTCAGTTGGGATCCAGTGTCAGTCGGCAGGGATCAATCCCTAGTGCTCCAAGGGCTGAAGCTAGAGTCTTTGCAATGACCAGACAGAATGCTCAGGTCATCCCAGATGTGGTGACAGGTATGCTATCCATCTGTGATCATAATGCTTATGTTTTAATTGACTCTGGATCCACACACTCATTCATATCAGTAGATTTCACTAAGCATCTAAATAAAGAAGTGAATAAGTTGGATAGCCAGCTAGTAGTATCTATGCCAGTAGGGAAACCCTTCATTGCAGACCAAGTGTATAGAAACTGTGCTATTTCAGTAGAGGGTCAAGACCTGGCAGCAGATTTGATCCCATTAGAGCTAAAAGAGTTTGATGCTATTCTGGGGATGGATTGGCTATCCGTGCATGGGGCCAAGGTAGATTGTTCAAAGAAGGAGGTAGTGTTTCATGCCTCAGATGGTAAGAAGGCATGTTTTATAGGTGAGAGAAGAGTGTTACCCTCATGTATGATTTCAGCTTTGACAGCTGGTAGAATGCTGAGAAAGGGGTATGAGGCCTTTCTAGCATGTGTGGTGAATGTAGAGGGTAATGGCCCAGAGTTGGTGAATATCCCAGTAGCATGTGAATTCCCAGATGTATTTTCTGAGGAATTACTCGAGGTACCACCAGATAGAGAGATGGAGTTCAGTATAGATCTAATCTCAGATGCCAGACCTATAGCCAGGGCACCTTATAGAATGGCTCCAGCAGAGTTAAAAGAATTAAAGGTCCAGCTTCAGGAATTGCTTACTAATTTTTAAAAAAAATTAAAACTTTTGTGGGGGATCGTTTGCCGTTTTCACATTAAAAATGAAAAGTATTAAATTTTTTAAAATTATTTTGAATGGTGTGCGGGAGTGTTGAGCAAAGCTTAAGTGTATTGTCAAGTGAGCACAATGCTTGCAATGCAAGCGTTGCGCTCATCACGCGCATGAGGCAAGTGCAAAAATGCTTGAATCAATTTGATGTTACTATTTTCTTGCATGACTTAGGGATAATGGCTATTGGGCCTTTAATGCCATAAAGGACTGTTCTATTGGGGGTTAGTTAGACCAAGCCTATAAATAGTCTGAAGGTCTAAAGCTATGGGCAATCCAAATTTTGTCTTGGAGTGCCCATATTCTGATTCCTTATCAAGAGCTTGACGTCCAGTTAAGAAAAAGCTTAAAGCCTTGAGTTTCTGGAGGCCCTCCTAAGAAAAGTCTCTTTCTCTTTTCATTTTTTTTGATTTTTTTTTATTGTTCTTTTATTTCTGGCTCTAATTTTTTTGGACATCTGAAGGAGTCGTTTGGGTTACACTTCCACGCCATCGTGCTTGTGGTAGGAAATTCGAATTGAGCCGAATTGTTGTATTTTGGAGACAGATCGCCTACAATCTGCATGAAAAGATGAAAACTAGCGGTGAAATTTAGTCCTTAGGATAATGTCTAACATGCCTCGATTTAGGCACAGTTCTCAAACTTTATTTTATTTTTATTTTTTCTTTTAAATTTTAGTTTATTGTAGTTAAAATTTCTAGCAATTTTTAGACACTTCTTCCAACATTCTCCACACTTATCTTATAGTTTCGATTTTTTTTTCTATCTTTTCTTTTCTTTTCTTTTTCCTAATCTAAACTTATTATTTATTTTCTTCTGACTTCCCCTCCACCTAGTATCAATGCTACATGCAAGCATGTCCGTAATCTATTATGTTTTGTGCTTTTAAGTACAAAAATAATAAAACAGGTTGTGTGGATTATAATTCTGTTATCTAATTTATCAACACCTGCTAATGATATTTTTTTTCTCATATAATTATTTTCAGATATAATATTCAATTAACTATTGCAATCAAATGAGGAAAAAAAATAAAAAATAAAATAAAAATATTTAAGTTTACAGTGGTCTCTAACGTTGGGCATCCTATAGCTTGTAGACTTTGCCAAAGATAATCCCCATATTTATCACAGTTTGCAACCACAATTATCATTTAACAGTTCTTCAAAAACGTTTCAATTTATTTGGCTCGCAAGAGCTTTTGTAATTGATATAACTGAGTTCTGTTTTCAGAAGCAACCATACTGGAATCAGACTTGCAGATGATTGAATGCTGTTTCGTTCCTCTGCTTTAAGATGTGTGCCCTTCGACGAGTCAGCCATGCATGGCCATGCACTCAATCAAATCCCAATTAATTCTTGATATAAACCTACTTTATAAATTGATTTATCCTTTGTTGTTTATATCCATATCTTAATAAATCAATAATGATTCTGTTTTTATTGGTTAGGTTTTTATAAGAGTTATTTAATTATATCTGTAAGATATACGAGTTGGCCAGTTAGTGTCTCATTTCAGCAGGCAGTGTTTGTTCCAAGACCAAGGTACCCACACGGGTAGAGCCAAGAGAGGCAAAAGACAATGATATTAAGCATCATTGTCGTATATCCAATCTAATTCTGATCACATCTTCAGTATCTAACATGAGCTGCTCGAAAATAGTTCAAAATTTGTTTGCTCAACAAAGTGTTTCCATTTTTTAGTCCTTCCTCCTATCCACCAAATCTGAACACCATCCTCCACAACTACCAAATCGTTTTCCCCTTCAGTTCTCTCTACTTTCCTCCAAACTTCTGATCTTTATTTCTTGCAAGCGTGGCATGGCCTCACTTTTGGAGTAGAGTGCAAGATTTTTAAAAAAGTAGCAGTTGCTGGGCTGCCAACAATCTCAATTTATCTTATAGGTCCCACTACCCCCAGATCCAAATATATATAAATCCAATTCAAACCTTCAAAACAAATCATTCAAGCCTTCCTCTCATGGATGCAAGATCAAAATCTTGTTCCAATATTCAACAAAGAGTTATTGTTCCCATGGCTAAATTTCTAGCCTCCATCTTTCTACTTCTCCCTCTTGCTTTTGCTGATTCCAATTTCAACTATCCTGCCATCTTCAACTTTGGTGACTCCAATTCCGACACCGGCATGCACATCGCCGCCGGCCTCGAGAGCCTCAAACTGCCTAATGGTGAAACATATTTCCACAGGCCAGCTGGAAGGTTCTGCGATGGCCGACTCATCATCGACTTCCTCAGTAATCCCTCCCTCCCTCCCTCCCTCCAATTTAATTCCCTTTAGATCACAATGTTGTAATATCAAGAATTATCTATTCTTCATGCATATTTGAGTACTAGGTTCTGGATGTTTTGTAGAAAAATTGAAGGTGGAGGATGTTTTTATTGCATAAATATTGATAATTGCAGTAATTTGAATTTTTATATGAGAAATTTTATTTATCAGTTTAGGGGTCAATATCATGGTGCTTGTTTTTTTGGTAGCTTGTTAGGTGGAATAGTGATCACTGATGTGAATGCTTTGGTTTTGGTAATGATGATTTGTGCACTTGAATTAATCCTAGAAAGCCTGTGAATGCTGACATTTTATCACTTCAAAGCCTGATTGGCTACAAGCTAATTTCTGGACCAGATAAAGTGGATTCCCCTATTTTTGTAAATCAGCAAAGGCCACCCAACTAAGCTTACCAAAAATCCATCAGTCTTGTTTTTTTGGTAGCTTGTTAGGTGGAATAGTGATCACTGATGTGAATGCTTTGGTTTTGGTAATGATGATTTGTGCACTTGAATTAATCCTAGAAAGCCTGTGAATGCTGACATTTTATCACTTCAAAGCCTGATTGGCTACAAGCTAATTTCTGGACCAGATAAAGTGGATTCCCCTATTTTTGTAAATCAGCAAAGGCCACCCAACTAAGCTTACCAAAAATCCATCAGTCTTGTTTTTTTGGTAGCTTGTTAGGTGGAATAGTGATCACTGATGTGAATGCTTTGGTTTTGGTAATGATGATTTGTGCACTTGAATTAATCCTAGAAAGCCTGTGAATGCTGACATTTTATCACTTCAAAGCCTGATTGGCTACAAGCTAATTTCTGGACCAGATAAAGTGGATTCCCCTATTTTTGTAAATCAGCAAAGGCCACCCAACTAAGCTTACCAAAAATCCATCAGTCATGGTAATTAGCACCTCATGTTACATCCAAGATGGTAGGATGGTTGTAAAGGCTAATGATGCAATGATGACCTTTTAGTTACATGATGTGTCCTTGGCATGTCTGAAGATCCAATCATAGTCAAGAAAATGCTGCACTTTGAGTTGTATTCATCAATCTTACAAGCCACCAAATAACAGCAGAAAAATAGCTGTAATTGTAGCAAAATGTAATCCCATCTATGGGAAAATGCCAGTTATTGGCGACCAAGCATTCACCTTGACTGCAGCTTGAGCAAGGGGGCCACTGCTCCTCCATCATATTTTAAGTAGATTTAAGTTTGGTTATTGAATTTATTAAAAGTGACACATTAAGTGAAACAACTTAATTGGGTTGCTTGAACATAGAGTACAGGAATGATGCCATTGTGCAAAACATCTATTTATCATCAATCGAACGAGACAGCAATAAGATGAATCCAAGATAATGTATACAGCTGGACTTGCCAGGAAACAGGATCATAGAACATGTATCACAATAACGATACGTAATAATATACACCTTCAATACCAGAGCCAAATACTTTGCTGTTGCTATCACTATATTTATCATTTTTGAGTTTTAGAGTTCACTTGCCAGAGCTTATACTGCAGATCTTGGTTTTCTGTTTTTCAAAAGTTAAGCTTATGCAAAGAATCTGAACTGGGCCTGAAACACTATTAGCTGACTGTGATCTGACTAAATGGCTGTGAAATAAGCAGTGGCTCTGGGGTCACACATACTTGCTTTGGAATCAAGGGGTCCAGGGTTTGAGTCTTGAGTGGTGTTTATAATTATTATGGGAAAAACCAGGGTTTAAAACCTCTGGGTGGGTGGGAGGTAGATCCCTCTCAATCTTAAAAAAACAGAGAGACTAAATGCTTGCCATGGAGCTGCTGTTTACAATCATTAAGCATTCTATTCATTTGATATCTTTCTAATTATTTTCACACTTCCATTTTCTTATAATGTAATTTACTATATGTTACTCTTAGCTTACCATATATTTGATGCATCTTTTTAATCCTCATACCATTTGTTTTTGTTCAGTGGATGCGATGGATATGCCATTCCTCAATGCATATCTGGATTCTGTTGGTGCACCAAGTTTCCAAAAAGGGTGCAACTTTGCTGCAGCTGGGTCTACAATACTTCCAGCGACAGCAACATCGGTCAGCCCATTTTCTTTTGGCATTCAGATTGCTCAATTCTTTCGATTTAAAGACCGAGTCATTGAGTTGCTAGCTAAAGGTAAACTTTTTTTTTTTTTGGCTGGAGATGGAAATGTAGGTTTATTATACAATGAAAGAGGGTATCTAATGCTAGTGCATTCTATGTTACCGTCTATCAAAAAATTGGATCTTATGCTAGCTAAGGATGGGTTGATAATTGGGAACTCTATGGTTTGAATCAGTATTTTGATGATATTAGTCTTCTCATAAAATTAGACTTTGTTTGATCAACATTTGTTTCATCTAGGCTCATTTGTTCTTTTAATATTTCTTATGTTGCATTCGAATTTGATTTCTTTTTTAGGAAAGAGTATATAGATAGAGAATGAAACCTTCATCCTGTCGCATCGAAACTGAAAAATGTTCTATGTCTCACGAAGACATGTAGGAAGAGTTTACATACATAAGAGTCACAATGACCAGGTGAAGTAACCACCATAAATATATGGACATATGTACATGCTATACTAGAGAGGATTTCTATTCAAATCTAGTCAAGTAAAGGTCTCATAATGATGATCCAAGCCATTAGATTAGATCTATTATCTTTAAAATACTTATATACAAAAAAACTTGTGTTTAGAGACCCTTAGCTCATGTTTTGAGTGGTTAAAAAAAATATATCTAAATAACATGAAATAAAATATGATTTTATAACCTCTTGATGCATAGGTTAAGGGTCTTCAAATCATATGATTTTTAATGTATAAGCATTTTAGAGCTAGTAAATCACATTTAATAGCTTGGATCATCAATGCGCCGATGTAAGATCTCTCACATCCAAATCTAGACTTGATCAGATGTGAGCGGAGATACTTTCGAGTGTATTCAAGTGAAGCACCTTCTTTGCACACACACGAAAAAACACTAGCACATCCGATCAAACTATCTAAAATTACATTATTTATATGAGGATCTTGATCAATTTGCATGTAGGAATCTATGCTTATTATACCTAAATAAAACTAACAAATATAATATGTAATGCTCAAGGAAATGGTATTTAGTACCTAACTGCATCAAGGTGGGAAGGTGGAGGAGCACATAAGAGGTAGCACAGCAGTTGAACCAAGAGTGGGCCATGATGTGTAGGGATTATGATGTCAAGTATACATATTAAGCCATAAAAAATATTGTGATCCCAGCAACAAAGAAATTATTGGAAAATTGATGCATCAATATAGAAAAGAAGTCAAAACTATGATGGTGCGTCAATACTAGTGCTGAGACAACTCTGCACTTTAATTTAGATAATTCTGGAGAAAAAGATACATGGAATTGAAATATAATGACAAAGTGAGAGCCAATAATTAGATGACTAGAAATTGCAAAAAGGCAAAATCCATCCACAAGAAATACCCTGAACTTTGGTCTAAATATTTATATCTCTGTGGTATTGGTGATATCAGCAATGCAGAACCGCAAATGAAGTTGCAAATGCTGTTGGTTGGCTGTAGGATATGTAGATTGACAAAGTTGACAGGTATTGAAGAAAGTAAGGTGAACTGGTAGCAATGTAATCTTTGAGCAAAATTTCAGGTTATTCAATGATTACCATGATCTATATACATTTGATGATGGTAAGGACTCAAGTGCTGCTGTGGTGGTGCTGCTGGGAATGCCTGTCACTAGTAGGCACCCATGTTATGCTGGCATATGTGTCATGCCATGCCAAAATGAATTTTATATGAACAATGCTAAAAGGTATATAAATAATAAGTGCTGTACCAACCTGTTTCAGGTTCTGGTATTGGCTTGGCACAGTACGTGCCCACTGGCATAGTCTGGCGCTTGAAACCTTGGATGATAGACACCACCACTGGGCATCAAGCTTGACAAAATAGGTATCTTTGTCTCGAAGTTGGCTATGTGTTAAAAGAAGATAAAATGGATGGTTGACAACACAACTTCAGGGCAGCTTGGCCTTATAATAAGCATCTTGAGGCAAAGAGGCTTGTTATGCAAGGCAATGATGCAGCTTTTAATGGCCAACAAGGTGACTATTTTGTGTCACCTTGGTTTCCCAGAAGTTGATGACAAGCATTTGTGTCACATCATAATTCGTTGTTGACAATATTATCACCCATAGTGATATACATATATCTTGCCACCATTTTCTAAGCCAAGTCTTATATGGCTAAGGATGTGCGAGTGTTAATCAAGTGCATGGTTTACCATGCTTTTGGATGCAATGCCTTAGCATAATTTATCACTAAAATACTTGCAAAGGATTCCCTTCATCATATACCTCACATGCAATTATGTATATCTGATCCAGATTGATAATTTTGGGAGTGTACATATTCCTTTCTGCACAATGGAACAAAGTCAATGCATTTCCATATGCTGAAACCTTCTTTTTGTCATCCTTCTCAAACATCTTCTTTCCTTTTTATAGTCTTCCTTAAACTCATCTTCCTTTTTTGGATTGATGGATATTTTCATCATTTACTTAAAAAAAAAAATCATGTGCCTTTTTTTATTGACGATCAGATCCATCTAGAGAATCATATTCAATCCCTACTTGCAGGAACCTTGCAAATCCCCTCTTGGGCTTTCTTCAGAAACAGATTCTTTAATTAGAAGACTTTGAGAAACACTAAATCTAGAGTAGCTCTCTGAATCCCTATATTTCAGGTCATAGGTTCAATACCTTCCCTTTGTGGATAATTAAGATGCATGTGCACATGTGCAATTAAAAAAATGATCACATAGCTTTACTATCAAACTTTTAAAAACTTATCATACCATTTATTTCTTGAGAAAAATATAATTTGGTCTTTATCTCAGTGAGACAAAACTATTCGAATCTCATTCAATATGTATATTAGTGAAGGTTCAATTAATGCAAACTTAAATGTAAAATAACATAACCAGACAAAGTTATTTTCCACATGCATGTTGTATGTGCAATTTAACATAAAAGGACCTTCTAGCCCTATGCCCTTTCTTTTCTCTGTCCTCCTGCCTGAACTCCTTTGGTAGCCAGTAGGGATGCTGGTTTCTCTGGGCTACTTTCTAACTTATTCTGTCCAGATATCTGCAAAATTTTTGCAAATTATTTGATATGATAGAATTCTGATACCAAATTTAAAGCAACATAGAATTAGGAAAGAAGTTCTAGGGTTTAATGAAAGGATAGTACAGTGCAATAGAAAGTCCAGGTGTCTGGATTTTCCATATAATATGTGATTGGGGTGTACCTGAAATAGAAAGGTGAATCTATTATTGTTTTGTTGTTGATGTGTATAGGGTTCTAGGAAAAAAATGGCATTGTGGTGGATCATGTTAAATGGATGGGCTACTATTTTCCTGGTCATTTGACAGCAGATCTGGATGTAGCTTGTTGTTGATCTCTGAGGGTTAAAATAATTGTCAGTTCAAAACCTTTCTAGAAGTTGGAATGAAGCTTCCTGAGACTCTCTTATTTGAATCTAATTTAACTGACAAAAACTGAAAATCAGATCCCATCACTAGATTGCTTGATGTGTATCAGTGAATGAAGCTAAACCACTTGTGGTGCCCAGTACCCACCTTGTATCCTTTATTGGTTGATGTTGATGAATTGGCCAGCATTGTGACCATAATGCTAATCTATTGTCTGGCCTCTAAGTCATAAAATATCAATGGTCGAACCATCTACATGCAAGTCAGGCTTAATTGTTTGAAAGTATCTGATTAAAAATGGTGGGATCTTTCAGCTTGAACCATGGAAGAATGCTTAGAACCTGAAATCTCCAAACTCTCATCAGGGGCCCAATGGTATAATACTCATCTACACACTCTTATAAAACTAAAACTAATCATTAATCCAACTCGTATGTATGAATGTATCTAATACTTATACTTTGGTTCATGGCATATATTTATTGTAATTGATCTTGTAATATAACTTGCTTTTTTTTTTTTTTTTTTTTTTTTTTTTTTGCTTTCTTGCAGGCAACAAATTCAAGAGATATATTCCTCAGGTTGATTTCTTCAGTAAAGGACTTTACATGTTTGATATAGGCCAAAATGACCTTGCTGGTGCATTCTTTTCCAAAACAGAGGACCAAGTTATTGCTTCTATCCCAAAAATACTGTTGGAGTTCGAAACTGGACTTAAGGTTTCAAGGACTTCCACTTAGGTTCCATGTTTCTCAAGTAATTTATGAAATGATTTGCAAGAGCAATACAAGTATTTTGATTGGGTACATGTATCCTCCATAATGCAACCTTCTAGTGATGCATTGGATTACAAATAGATAGGCACATGGTTGACTTGTTTGTATATTATATAGGCTGATTTCTCAAAATAAGCAATTCTAGTTGTGAAGGTTTTTAAATCCTGTGGATGGGACCATTCTAGTTTTTCCATAGAATGGGACCTGCTATCATCCCAGCTCATCCTAGGATATCATTTGGGATGCTGAGACAATAGTGTGGTGGTCCTATTCTAACACGTGGGATGGTAACTTGTCCTAGTGTCTCATAAGATGTCCCACTAAGACTTGAAACTATGCTAGTCAAAACATTCTTCTAGCTAAAAAACATAACTTATTTTTTATTTTGGATAAAATGCAGATTGCTACCCTATGGTTTATTACACCCGTGTTGTTTAAAATATTACACTTAACTATCATGTATTTTAAGTGCCATCAAATTGCATCCATATGGTTTGACATATTATACTTAACTATCATGCATTTTAAATGCTATCAAATTGCACTCATATGATTTGATATGTTACACTTAACTACATGTTACACTTAACTATCATGCATTTTAAATGCTATCAAATTACAACCATGTGATTTGATATATTACACTTAACTACTAATGTATTTTAAACCTACTCAAGCTTTACTTAATGAATCCAAGCTTTCACATGAGTGCAATTTGATAGTGTATAAAATACATGGTAGTTAAGTGTAACATGTCAAACCATATGGGCGCAATTTTGATAGGACTTAAAACACATAGTAGATACTGTAATATTTCAAATCATATGGATGCAATTTGATAACGCTTAAATCACATGATAGTAATCTGTATTGTACTTTTTTATTTTTTTTGGCTTTCTAATATATTTATTTATTTATTTATAAAGTCTAATCCTCTTACTTTCTGACATGGTGTAGGTTGCATTGGGTATCACCTTTAGCCCTTAGGTGGTTTTTTGGTTTGTTGTAATATAATCTTATCATGAATCTAAGATTCTTGATAATCTTAAATTGAGTAATCAGATTACTGAGAATGCAAGATTACCACGTTTGGTTCGCCTACGTAATATTAATTCAGATTCCCAAGAATGCAAGATTTAATATATATTATATTTTATATTAAATTCTATTTATATTGTGTTATAAATATTTTTTGTCTTTTAAATAGCTATCTTATTTTCAAGCTAGAATATAAATGTTCTACTAAAAAGCAAGAATTCTTTATAAAATTATTTTTTAAAAAATATATATTTAAATATTATAAATATTTAATATATATTATATTATTTAAATATTAAATAATATTTAAAATATAAATAATATTAACTATATATTGTAATTTATTTAAATATAATAATTTAATATGCAAAAAGATCATAAATATTACTAATTTTAAGTTTAATATATTTATATTATTATATAAATATATAATAATGTTTAAAATAATAAATGTTATATCAATATTAAATTTAATATTAATATAATATAATATAATATCTATTTAATATTAAGTATAAATATAATATTAAATATTTAAATATTACTAAGTACCTATTAAATATATAGTTAGATTAAATATTACTAAATATTTATATAAAAGTCAAAATTACCAAACCATGGTAATCCCTGATACCCACCTTTTAGTTGAAAATCGCATTATCATGATTTGTGGTAATCTTAGATTATTAGAAATCAAATATTACCGTCCATATTACTATGTCTACTTGCCAAACATGATAAGATGCATAGTAATCTAAGATTAATAAGATGGATTACCATCAACCAAACACCCCTTAGTTTCTTAGAAAGTAAAACTAGTGCCAATTTTTTTCTAACAACTGAATATCTAAAACTTGTTTGTTGGTCACTAGGGTTGCATTTTGTTTGCAATGGGGGTGGTGACACTAGCAGCAATAGTGGTGGTGGAGATAGTGACCATAGCAATGATGGTAGTTAGAGGTGCTAGTGGTGGTCATTGGGTGGTTTGGGTTTTCAAAATATCTGGTAACCAGATTTTTTTAAGTTTCCACAAATTCTAGGAATTGAGAAATGGTTTGCAAAAAAGCTGAAAATTGAACTGAGTTACCTGACACCATTTCTTCCTCAGTCTTTATGTTTTTGATAAGAGAAAAAAGAGGAAAAAAAAATTGTAAAGTGTGAACTGGAAACTAGTAGTGATGCCAAACAAGTCCTTTGCATGTGCCAGTGTTTCTGTGACAGAGAGTTCTATGCTGACTTCTTTTTTCCCCCAATACTTATAGAAATTATATGACCAAGGTGCAAGGAGATTCTGGATTCATAATACTGGTCCACTTGGGTGCTTACCTCAGAACATAGCCATTTTTGGTCAAGATTCATCGAAGCTGGATGAGCTTGGATGCGTGAGCTCTCACAATCGTGCTGCTAAACTTTTCAATTTACAGCTTCATGCACTTCGTACAAAATTGCAGGGTGAATTTGCAGATGCAAACATTACTTATATCAACATCTTCTCCATAAAATACAGCCTTATTGCAAATTTTTCTCGACATGGTATGTAACTACCTCACTGAAGATTCATATTTTTATGGAAACTATGAACTAAGTTGACTTGAAAATTTTAACTTGATTTATGATCGTCATGCTTGGTATAATATTAACACAGAAGAAAATGAGTTTTTTGTGTAATCATATGTAGACGAGGGGTGATCTTTAAATCTAAAGTCTCATCATTTCAAATGAGGTGAAAAATATATGATTCTATCCAATCTTATTACTAAAATTACACCCAGATAAAATAGCATAATACCTTGCATCATGAAAGAGTTGGAATTCACTAGTTATCAAAATAGCCACTAGTGGTGCAGAAGGCTGCAAGCACTAATGTTTAACATTGACATCAATGTCCTTTTCAGAGTTTCAGCCTGTTGCATGAATATGACCAACCAACACAAACATCTAGGCTTCTCTCTGTAGAAATGTGGCCAAGCATGAAAGTATATAAGCTACCTACATGATTATTTTAGGCAATTTACAATTACACTCTGTTGAACTCATCAATGCTGCTAAGTCTAAAGTCTATGATTGTTCTGGAGCATGATATGCCGAACCATCCTAAAGCAAACGGTTTGAAGAGAACCGAACCAAACCGGTCTAGAATCAGGATGGTTCAACCTGCCGATTCAATATAGGAAGAAAACTGACTGAACTAACCTCAAACCGACCTACTGAACCGATCATACTGAACCACCCAATTCAACCTGATTTGGGGCAGTTCGTGGCTTAGGGTCTCTTGTTCTACATGACTGGTATGCACCGGTATCGAAATAGTACTGATTTCTGATACGGTAAACCTCATTTTGGGGTCAATTTTCTATTCCATCTTGTGCAACTTCCATGCTTTTATGTGCGCTTTCCTTAGAATGAAGGTAAACAAACAAGTTTATAAAGAAAAACATGATCTGCTGACCTGTGCTTTGCAGGATTTGAACATCCCATAACAGCATGTTGTGGATATGGGGGGCCGCCATTGAACTATGATAGTCAAATAACTTGTGGAGAAACAAAGATTCTTAATGGGAGCTCAGTAACAGCAAAAGGGTGCAATGATACTACGGAGTATGCTAGTTGGGATGGAATACATTACACTGAGGCTGCAAATCTTCATGTTTCATCACAAATACTCACTGGAAAGTATTCTGACCCACCATTCTCAGAAAAAATGCCATTCCTTCTCAAATTAAAGTTTTAAGACCCAATCAACTCTTGATTCAGCCTCCTGATGGCCTACTTTGTATCAGTTAAATCTGTTACCATAATTATTGATCTTATTAAATGCAGTTGTGATCCTTTGAGACAAATAAATGTCATGCTCAATCTATTTGGATGGTCTATGCTCTATACAAACTTACTTGTTGCAGATTGTTAATACATTATAACCTAATTAATCAGTAGATCAATGTTAATCCATTAATTACACCTCCAATTAACATATTGCTCTGTATAATATAGTTATAGACATACTTTGAATATATAATTTTATCTTCGTAGAGTTAAACAGGTTAATAATGGGTCACTTTGAGATTTAGTTTATCATCATATCACTCAATCCAGTTATTGAGCTGGTCAAGCTTGGTCGAGCTTGATCAAGTGCTCAAGTCTCTAAACCTGAACCATATGGGGTCCAGATCACTTAATAAATGCGTCAGTCTTGTTAACCCATTTTATGAACAGCTTATGTCCGACCTAAACCTGCTAATTTTGTGCCTGGCTCCTGTTGGATTGGTGGGTTGGGACAAGGATTGCCACCCCTTAGTTCAGCAATATTATTATGCTTCTTGCATCCATACAAACCCCAGAAGGAACAGAGCACACATAAATATAATTCAAGATTCTGTGTGGTTACATATATTTAATAAAGAACTTCTTTTAATTGGAATTTCAACTGTGATTGCTGTACACATACAACCTACTTTTTGGAGACATAGGCATAATATTGTGCCATGGGAACCACAAATGCAATCACCAATAAGCCTCCAACTACAAGGGTAAATTGTCCTCGTTTCTCTTCAGTCTCTTCCCTGGTCTTGAAGTTGGATTCACGCTTGTTGTCTTTGAACTTAGGACCACCAGGATCTGGCAGCCCATCGATGGCAGCAACTAGGCGTTTGGCAGTACTAAGCATAGCTTCATTGTACTTCTCATCTGTAGCGAGCACTGCGAGCACAATGGCAGAAAACTTAACTAGAACTTCAATAGTGAGAAGAGAGTGTCAGCTGGTAACTTATAGTACTTTTCCATCAAGTTGTTCCACAATCCATTTTCAGTTTTAAAGCATGCAACTACAGAATGATTTTCTGTCAAGACATATGCAATGGAGCAAGGTCTTGAATCCCATGGGACAGGACCATCCCAGTTTTTTCTTAGAATGGGATCCGCCATCGTCTTACCCCATCCCGATGCTCATGATGGTAACCCATCCCATGGGATATCCCGCTAGGGTTTGAAACCATGCAAAAGAGCTATTACATGTGTGGACAATATGGTTGATGGACATGACTAATAGCTATTATAGATAGGGCATAAATTTATTTCCTGAGAAAAAATAAAGAATAAAATCATATTTCAGAAACTCTAGCTTGCAACTAAGTGTTTATATAAATGAACCATTGGCTGGTAACAATTTCAAGGTTTGATATTCAAATCATCGCAAATTGAGTATTTATTTAAAAAATTCCATATGAATGGTTTGTATTTTAAAACCATGAACAACAAAATGGTTAAAAGTAAGATAAGATGTGTTCATATTCAATGCAATACTTCTTCCATCAACTTGTTTCCACTAATTATTTTCTGTTTAAACCATGAAACAGCAAAATAGATTTTCCATCTAGAGAAAGACAATAAGAGCTATTATGAACAAAGACAATATGCTTGACAACCATGACTAACAGCTATTATTAATCAAGAATGGAGTCATATTTCAGAAATTATGTTTTATATCCTCGTGTTTGTAACAACATTTCTTGGTAACAAATGAAGATTTGATATGCACAACTTCTCAAAGTATTAGTATTGATTTAGAACCATGCACATAAGAATAATGTCCTTCTAAAAGATATGCACAAATATATAAAAAAGTCAAACTTTGTATGCACCAGATCTCTTTTGACATTGTATCATCTTTGACATTTACACTAGGTAAGGCCTCAAGAAGATAAATTTTGAACTAGCAGAAGTTCATGCAAGTTGAATATGCTATGAAGATATCAAACAATATTCTTGTGGAGAGAGAATAATCCAACAACCACTGATGAAAAATAGTGCAACAGGAACTAACAAACATAAAAAAACATTGTGGTCGGTTATCAGACAAAAGAACTGAAAATGTTAATATTATCTTGCTTTCCTATTAAGTATGTCAAAGACTTTTTTTCTTTGAGGGATAGAGATTAGGCAGGGCCTTATCACTTTCATTAAGCATATGAAAATAAAAAGATGGGAAACAGAACAGCAAGAAACAAAAGTAACAAAAAAGAAAAGATACAAGGAGAAAACAGAGGAATTCAGACAATTATACTCCAGAACAATGGGATGTTAATTTTATAGGTGTCATAGTCTGCCATTTGACATCCAGCATTTGAATTAACAGAAAAATTTTACTTAATACCTTAAAACCAACAAGCCTCTAAGTTTGCATTGTCGTGTTGACCTGCTATGGTGGGATAAGCAGAATCTATGGTGGCACTAAATAATTGCTTTCCAGGCATGGAGGGTATGATGATGGAGGGAGATGCTATTCATATCACTCATCTGTCCAAGTAAATGAAGCTTATCATGGCAGTACATAGGGTATATTAATTTAAGTGACTGATATTATGTTCTGGTACTCTAAATTAGCAGCTATTTTCATGGTCAAACAACTTGCAAGAATGTAGCAAAATAAATGCTATTATTTGTGGCCATTGCAAAACTAGATCAAATGATAAAGATTTTATCAGGGCAGGATGAATTTATTGTTTTTAAGATGTAGCATATTATGGGCAATCCTCCTTATTAATTGTATCTTATCATTGATTAATGATTTTTGTGTAATGTTGCAGCATTTACTTAGTGGCTTCTGGTATGTTACTCTAGAGTTAGATTACAGTGTCTAAGAGAATACAAATGCAGGGAGGTATAGCAGGTTCAATGCCTGGGTTGTGGCCAAGACAATTTCAAATTGCAGATGCATAGACGTAAATTTTCAGGATTGAAAACGCAAGAGAAGAATTAAGATTGCTAGTGCATTTCATGGGGAATGTGGAGCTCTTCGAAGATTACCACCCTCAGGTACAGTTTCCGGAGATCCCAAGATACAACTCCCAACTTGCCTTAGAGAACTTCTCAAATGAGAGCTCAAAAGGATAGAAAGAAAGTAGGAAAAATCTTTAGAGGGGGGATCTAATCTGGTAAACATCCATGGCCTTTTAATGGACTCCAACAGACGGATCACTGCTCCACCATAGCCCTATTCCTAGAACTATCAGAGTGCCAATAAGCATTCCATGTAAAAACCACTCTTATAAAATACATATAATACTCAAGTTTTCTATGTACCAAGGCATGCCAAACTGCACCAGTGCAGAACCGATATGGTTCACCATTTCAAAATGGTACGGGACCGGTACCGCTCTAAACCGCCCTATATAGCTCAAAACCATCCGTGCCAATCTCATACTAACCTTGTACTATACTGAACAACACATACCATGCCGAATCAGGTGGTTTATGGGTTGAAACCTTTCAATTTATCTAACTGGTATGTTGTTAGGTTTGATATGGTGCACTCCATACCAAACCATACTGGTGCGGTACCGTTTTGGTACTAGTTCTCGATACGGCGAACATTGCTACATATCTATCTCAATTGGTCTTAACGAGTCTTGCACTAAAAAGGTTGGAATGAGATATGAGGCTATGTTCACTTTGTCATGCCGCCACTAGAATTATCAAGTCTCTTTCCTTAAAAACCCCTCTTCTGTCTTTGTTTTGCTTTTTGGTGTCATCACCCAAATCTCTTTAGTTACCATTCTGTAAGCAACCAAATAATTCATCTATCCAAAAAACGTTCAGTGTACTAAACAATGTAGGGCTAGTCTTATCAAACCAAAAATTCCTTCCTATGAGGATGTGTTATAGCACTTCATAATGTAGTTGACATGATGACACAAGTGTCTGTTCAGATTAGACACTCTAGCATCTTATATTCATATTGAATTTTCATACCCTAAGAGAAAAATTAAGACTTGTGTCTGTTAAGCATAGAAAGGTACCAAGTACAAACTCCATGACAATTTCAACTTTTTGATAGGAAGTTGCTTTTTATCAAGTCTTGATGGCAGTAGTTCTAATATTCCTCACCATCATGATTTAGGCTCCTATCGATAAGAAAATCCTTCAATTCACCTAAGCACTGCTTTTGTTATTTAAGAGTCATCTAAGATGTAAGTATCGCATGTTGCATTAGTCTTCAGTGTGAACTTTATAAAAATGACCCTTAATCACTGAATGCTTTTAACTTCATAATTAAGAGCTCTCATAAACATATGAGTCCTAATTCAGTCTTCCAATACTGCTTTTTTTAGAGTCATAATTGTTATAGTTTTGATCCCTGTGCTCTTAATGCTTTGAGCTCTAATAGACATGTGAGTCCTGTAAGTTGGAGAATCAACATACTCCACTGTGGTTGAGCACTACTTTGCTTCCATATTCTTCAATCATCTAGGTTTTAAAAGCATAGCTTTAATCGAAATAGTCTTTATCATAGTTCGCCGTCTTGACACGAAGGGGCATAGCACCAAGGGGTATAGCAGAAAAATTCTAACACTGTTCGTATGCCCAGTTCGTTTGGAACAGGACGTACCAAGAATTAGTATGCCCCCTGTACCAGTGCCAGTATGCTTGGTACTCTGTTGATGTCTGCAAGAAAAAAGATTGAAAGTATTTCTAGCACAAAATACTTCAAAATTCATACCTTGATTAGTAACTACAACCCCCCAAATGGAGCACGCAATTCTTCTCTAGTCTTAATTGTTTGGCTTTGACCTTCCTATGGACAACAGTTTAAGCTGACGTGAAAATCCTGTAGTGATGATGGTGAGATGATATGTAGGGAGAGGCATTGAGATGAAACATGAAAAGAAACAATGAAAATGCCTGTGAAAAAAGCTTAAACCTAGTTGAACCAATTAACTAGGCACTGTGCAGTCCCTGTGCACTTCAGATTTGGATCTATAGAGCATATACGCTTTAGGCTCAGGGTGCAACTTAGGTTTGTGTTCTTGGTTTCAGTTCAGAACTGGATGGTAGATTGTGGGTTTACTCAGTGTAGTCTAATGTGTGAACTCAGATTTGTAGGTGCAAATAATTGAAGGTTCTAAGTTTAGGAGCTTAGAAATCACTGTTAGTGCAAACCATCAAGGTTTCAACAAGTTGACATGTTAAGGTCTGAATATCAAACTTAATAGCTGGTTGCATGTGGATTTGGGTTTCAGGTCATAATCAACTTCTTGCCCAAAGTGGCACTCCCCCAATAGATGGAGACAGTTACAGTAATCAGCATCTGATTCATGATCTAGTTGGTTGAAAATTGAAATCATTTGTATCTTGCATTGTTTCATACGAAAATGATCTAGGTGTGCTGCTTTGAATGGAGTGGCATAATAAAAGCAAGATCTATTTGATAAGTATAACAAATGAACAAGGACCTTACCTGGAAGATTCTCTGAAACTGTAGCATCTAGAACAGTATCTCCAACAGCTTTAATGAATGCAGGTCCTCCTGTGATTGCCCCTTCTTTCTGGGTGGTAACCAGTACAACTATTCCCTTGTTATTACCTTCTTCAATTGTGGGGTACCATTTCTCCAATACCTGATCAGCATACTCAAAGGCATCTGCCTTGCTCTGCACTCAAATTTACTAATTCTTATCAAATTTGGAAAGATAAATATCTCATTCTTCTTTTCAGAAATTAATATGGCTTGAAGTTTGATGGAATGACAGCCACAAAATTTCAGAAAACAGAAAAACTTACAAAGCTCACCGAATAAATAGTTCAATGAAAGTTTATAAAGCTACTATAATGATTATTATTTATTTTTGATTTGTCCGTTAACATTGCAGCATCATAAAGATGTATAAAAACTGCTATGAAAAATTGGGACTGGCATCCTGATTGCAATCTGACATAACACTTGGAATGCAGCGCCAATCCCTGATGGCAGCCTGGGATTCTAAATTTCTAATGTTGAAGAGTTGAAGTAGTATTGCAGCACATTTCTTTTTTCCCTCATCATAACTTACCAATCAACAACATAACACTATTTAAGACATCTGTGATGAAGAAACCTTTCAGAAATACAGAATTTCTCTTATTTATATGTCATAATATCACCAGCAATCTGATCTGCAACTCAAGAAATGATGGGTCCAGAGATTAATATTTTGAAAGAGCCAGGAAGGGGTAATGATGACTAGATAGAATGACTTAAAATAGCAGGTAGAATATTTTCTACAATACCACAAAATGCATTCAGGAGTAACTAGGCCTGACTGGAGTACATGATGGTCTATTGGTCTCTTCCATGGAGGACCCTATTGTACATCAATCCTACTGACAATACATTCATAAGTGACTTGAGTATGGGAAGCAGCTATCACCCCACCCAACTTCAGAGAAATCTATCAGAGAAGGTAAAACTTTTGGCAAAAAAGAAGACATTAACAAAAGCTTCAAATTGAGAATGCTTAGGGCAACAGAAATCAGGAATCATGGAATTGTTGGACACCAAGTTGATGAGAAATTGGCGTAAAAACTAGTTCATGTGAACCGTCCAAAACACCTTCCATCAAGAATTTTCAGTGCTCTGGAATGTAAAGACCATCAAACAATAGTGCCTCATAATTAGAGCCAGTTTACACCATTTCTAAAGCAAACTTAACAAATTCTATGATTGCAAGCTGTAACACACGAAGAGAGTGGGAATGAAGAGATTTAGGTGCAATACTTCACGCATATAAAATAGATACATACTGTAAGTTTCCGAACTGTGATGAAATTGATATGTACATTCTTCCTCGACTCCAAATCGGACAGTAGCTGCTTAAGATCAGATTTAGTGACTCGGCTTAGTACACCCGCATCATCGACAACATATGATTCGGTCGGTGGGCCCTCATTGATCACGTCGAACTCTGATGCAATCGCCGGGGAGTCGAGGGATGGAACCGGGCAGAAGTTGATGGCCAGGGAGAGGGCGGCGGCGGCCAGTCCATGGTGGAGGTGGGAGATCCAGCTCTTGTGGGTGGCAGGCGGAGAAGATGGCTTTCTGAGGCCTGAAGTAATGGATTTGGTGGGCGTTAAAGAAGGGGCTTGGAGCTGTTGAGAGGGGGTCTTGAAGAGAAGGGGTTTGGGATTGAGAAGGGGAGTGAAGGAGGAGGGAGAGAAGATGGTTTCCATTGAGAGGAAGGAGGAAGGATGAGCAAATGGAGGGAAAGGTGGACGAAAATCGTGGAGCCATTTTTTTCGTTTTTGGATTTTTCCTCCCTTTCGCTGTTTCCATTGGATTAGATTCGGATTTTGGTTGGGTGGCTCGTTTCCGATTCGGATAAGGGGTAACGGTCTTCTAACGGCTAGTCAGGCGTACAATCGTCTTTCAAGTTTTTAATTGCACGTGAGATCAAGTAAAATGCTTGACAATTTATTGTTAAAAAAAAAAAAAAAAAAAAAAAAAAAAAAAGGGTGCACAAGCATTCGTACAAAAATGCTTGAAATAAATTTATTTTATTTTTATAATTTCAAGCCTTTTGAGGCTATAAAAATTGAGCTATCAGGAGTTACTGGATTCAAACTTATAAATAAGTTTAAGATTTTGAGAGTTATGAATAATTTAAGTTTGAATTTATTCATGTTTTAATTTTACCTTTCTCAAATTATGATCGAAGTAAGCTCATGTTTTTTTTTTGAAGATTTTATTAACTTTTTTTATTATTTTTTATAATTTTATTATATTTTACTAAAATTATATTTTACATAATTATGCTAAATTTAGATCAAATTAAATCATTTATATTTTGAAAACAGATGATATACAATATGCATTAAAAGATAAAATTTAGTTTTTAAATTAGTGTTTAACTATCTCAACTCAAGCATGGTTCTTAAATTTTAATTTTTTTTATTTTTACTTTAAATTTTAAATTATTATAGTTAAAAATTTTAGTAATTTTTATGTAATTCTTTTAATAGGATGGGATGAAAGGAGAATGGGATAGAGATTGTGATTTATTCTGCAAGATGAAAATGGGATGGAAATAAAATATATATATATATATATATATATATAAAAGATTGGAAAGAATATAAAATAATAATAATAATAATAATTATTATTATTATTATTATTATTGGGAAAGGATACCAGTCTGGCCGCATTGCCATCCATCCTGCTCAATCGGAGGACGTAAATGCCCTTCATTTTTTATAAAATAACAATGCTACCCTACTCCGTCTAACGTCCGTTGTTTTCTCTCCACCGAACTTTTCCTCGCGATGGAAGGGGACATCGTTATCTTCTCTCCATGGCCGTTCATCTCCTCCTCTCTTCCCCTCCAAAACCCTCTCCTCAAAACCCTAACCCTAAATTTGGCACTAGAACTTTTCCGAGGTCAAAGTCTAGGAGGGAAGTCAGCATCCAAACTTTGACCTTCTCTATCGCATCCTTAACTCTGTGGGATTCTATTCCAACCGCGCTATCGGCCTCTTCGGAGACACTTGCTCCTCCTCAAAAGCCATCATTAAGTGGGATTTTAAACACCAAATCTTGGAATCAGTTCTTCGGGAATGGCTTTTCCATTCGTGTCCCACCTTTTTTCGAAGACATTATGGAGCCGGAGGTAATAAACATAAATAAAGGCAAAGCTCTTGTAACCATTTATATCTATCTTTCTAGGATCTATGCCCATGCAATTATATTACTGTTAGGGTTGGTTTTGTTCTGGTCCGATGGCATTTGATGAAATGCTCCGTAAACCCAAACGAACTAAAATGTTGTAAGGTTATGACGTAATCTGTAAAGAATAAGTTAGTGCGACTTGTGAAGGTTTTTTGAGCTCATGTTGATTTTTGTTCTCATTAGTCGTCCACAGAAATTCTTTCTGATGTCTGGAATTCATAAATTTTTAAGCTTTTAATATGTTATGTTCGCTTGTGTTCTCCTAGGATTATAACGCTGGAACGTCATATTATGGTGATAAAGCAAAACCAAAGATATTTGCAGCTCGTTTTGCTTCTCCAGACAGGTGTGTAATCCTGTTCATTGGATAGTCTTTTTCCCCTCTTGTTAAGATTGAAGTGATTAGAAAAATGTATCTTCCAGAATAACATGAAGTTCCTAATAAGTTTTAGAGAGGATACATAAAATTCCTGTTCATTATTTATATATGAGAGAGTTCTTACTCTGCTTTACTTAAATAGAATTTGTTCCTCATCCACTTATGATGGTTTTTAACATGATTGGACCATTCTTAACAGTTTAACTTACTTTTAAGGGTTTTGTTAATGAGTTCCTTGGACGCACTCATTAAGGGGCATTCAATACCCTATTTGACCAGCCTTTTTACGAAAAATAAGAATGAAAAGATGGATCTTTTAAAGAATATTTAAAAGACATTTAATGCCCTAGTTTTGTGCAGCAACAAGGCCATTAAAAAAGCAAAAAAAAAAAAAAAATTTGCAACCCCAATACCTTCATATGTGTGTCATTGAGACCATCATGACATTGAAATAAGATCCTCTACAATATGCTTTGTATTGCAAGTGTTGTCTATATTTGGATGGCCACTATACAGGCATGGACAGCTGTGATTATATTTGAGAAATAGCAAAGGAATTATTAGTGCCCATATAGGTTATACTATGGGTGAATGATAAACGATCGTGTCCAAGATGGGATACTTGGCAGCTATTCAGATATGTACAACACTTTGCAGCATAAAGCTTATACCATAAAGGATCCTGTTTCGATGCCATGATGATATCAATAATGTGTGTGGAGGTACAGAGGTGGTAGAGTTTTTTTCCCAGACAAAACTTACATGCAATTCCTTAGGTACGAGAGGTGTGGTTGGAATCTATCTCTCTCTAACTTTTCCTTCCGTACTTAAGTGCCAGCTCTCTCTCCAACTTTTTCGACCATACTTAATTGCCAGTCAGCCAATATGACGAAAAAGTTGAAGAGAGATAGATTCCAACTGTACCTCCCACACCCAAGGAATTGCATGTAAGTTCCATCCTTTTTTTTAGCTTTTCTAAGGGCTTTGTTGTCATGCAAAACTGAAGGCATTAAATGCCTTTTAAATATCCTTTAAAAGATCCATATTTTCATTCTTATTTTCCATGAAAGACTGATTAAATGGAGTTTCAAATGCCCCTTAATGGGTGCCCCCAAGATTAAAAATATGGATTTGAATTTAAGCTGCCTCAAAAGCTGTGCTCATTAATTGGTGAAAGCAAAATGGTTAGCCTCACTTATATCAAATAATGTCAGACAATAATTTGTAAATCAAATATCTAGCTCTCGGGAATATTTATTCCCCTCAAAGGGGCAAGTTTGTGATAAATTCTATTTTCCTTGACTTCATTGAAAAGATTGATAGCAGAAGTGGAAAAACAGATCCAGGGAATGTAATAATCATTTCTCTTGGTGAGCTTTACTTCAAAATCTACAGTAGAGCATGGTTTTAAAAACTGCAGCATGGACCCATATTGGTTGCTGGCTGGTACAATACATAACGTGATGCAGTTCTGTATCAATACATGATTCAATGAGCACAGCTTGTACCCTGTATCAATATGGGTTGGTATTCGGGTGGCACATGCAAGTCAGTACAGCCAATAGCGACAGTACTTGAATCATTGCAGTAGAGTATTTATGTTGGACATGAGAAACGCTCTAATCCCTTTAATTGTATGAAAACGATGGCAAGCATTTTAGCAAAAATGAGAAGAGATTACACTATTCATTAGATTAAAGGCGTCGTTAATAAGTGAAACAACTAACAGTCAAACTTATATAGTTTACCTTCACCACATGAGCAAATCTTTATTTTCAATGCCATACTTACGAGACTATTTGACCAGTTATATGATCTTTTTGCCACCTAACAAACTATATGAATGGGTCTGTAAAACAACTATCAACTGAAAGCAATCTTTTTCCCTTGAGAGGTAAATCAATTTTGAACTACAGGGTTACTATGGTTTTTAAACCATTTTAGTATGATAATTCACTACTGTTAGTATTGAGGTGTCTCATGATTTAATTGGTTCACTTTGACACGTAGAAATAGCTAGGAGAACAAATGTACATTTTATGCACAAATTTGTTCCAAGAATGAAAAAATATACATATGCAAACAAGACAAAATCAGAGAATTGTTTTATTCTATGAACAAGAGTGTGGGATACTTCCACCTCTCACAAGATATAATAAACTATATTTTAGTGCATTTAAAATATTATACATTTTCTTCTGTTCATTGTTGCTTGGTAACCTTATTCTTAAGAAGGCATAGCATGCCATTCCATGCACTTAATTTTTTTTTCAGAGAACTGAACTTTATTCTTAATAAGGAATGGTGGTATTAACAATGAGCAAAGAATTGCAAAATCCATTACTGATCAAACATATGATGAAATTTGCTAATTCAGTGCATTTTTTTCATGTATTGGTATACTCTCACTTGTGATGTAGATCGGAAGTTCTAAGTGTGGTGATTCGGCCATCCAATCAACTAAAGATCACTTTCTTGGAGGTTTGTGGAATAATTTATTGTTTTAAGCTGATGATATTTATCCATTACTATTAGCCTGACAGAGCATCCCATTATTAAAAGAAGACACTCATTCAAGGGCAAAAAGCTTATTGTCCTCTTGCTACATCTCAAGAAAAAAATGCATAGCAGGAATAGTGATTTGGTTTTGTTGACCAACACACATTACATATGTTTGTCATTTTGTTGATCAAGCCGACTAAGTTGCCAAATAATATTGTTGACCAAACCAATCAAGTTGCCAATTATGTTTGTTGTACCATATTGTCATATAAGCTTGTATTTCAAATTTCAACAAACTTCATATTTCTTCTCCTTGAACAATAAATTCTAGAACTCGCTCCATATAAATTTTTAATAAATCACCATGCAAGAATGCATTCTTAACACCTAACTTGGATGTGGGACACTTGAGATTATCACTAGGCACATACATAGAGCTAAGCTTTGCCATAGGAGAAAACATATCAATAATGTACTCCAGATATTTGGGAATACTCCTTTATGCCTTGCTTTCAGTTTTATATCATCGACTTGATGTTTGATCATATGGAACCATATAAAACCTAGAACATGTTATTTTAATAAAGGAATCAATTCCTGAAATGTTATGATGAAGGGAAGGTTTGTCCTGTTCCTTCATAATTGTAAGCAGGCATTCAAGACTTCGCTTTGCACAAAGAAAGGAAGCCAATATGGATATAGGCTGTGAAGTTTATTAAAATTGTTTTTTCCCCTCCTTTATGCAGTATGAACATCAAGATTGCAGGGTCTCAAGTCGTACTATAGACTGAGTATTGTAGAATTAACAGGCCTAGAGAATTTTGGTAGGATGAATCAGGATGTTGTTCCTCTAATCCCTACATGGTGTTCAGATAAGCATAATTCTTTTAAAAAGATTCAACCATCTTTTGCATATAGGGTAAATTATATTGTTGAGATTGAGGAAGCAGTAGTGCAATAGGCATAGAATTTATTTGCTCCTTCACAGCTTCAATATGGCTCATTTGATATTGAATTATTCACCTATAAAGCCATTGGTAACAAACTCCAAAAGAACAGAAATCTAGCATTAATTCTGACAAAGCATTTGAAAGCTAGGGTTTCTAAATCCTAAGGTTAACTGAACTGCAAACCAGTGCCGAACAGGTACCAGACCAGTTCGATACCAAATTGAACCAAATTGGTGAAGTATTGGTGGTTCAAACTGGTATGACAATTTTGCCCCTCTTCGTCACTTTTTTAATATTTTTCATAGCTTCTCAATTTTTTCATAAACCTTTTTTTCCATTTACTTAAAATTTTTCATGCAAATAAAGAAAATATTATCCATTTTGAATTCAATAAAAATATCAAAAAAATCAAATTCCTTAAAAATAAAAAGTCAATAAATTCAAAGAATTTCAGAAAATCTCAATTTAGTAAATATCAAGTTAGAATACTTTCATTTCAAATAAAAATAATAAAAAATCAATTTAACTTAAAAATAATGAGAAAACAAAATATCAGAAAAAATTATCTTAAAATACAATTTGTAAAGCTTTGGTCAATGTTTGATCAAACTTATAGGATTTCTAGACTTATATAGGATCATAGTAATAGTGAACTTTACGCTGATCTATACCAACTTAATTTGCTCATCAAAAGAATAAAATTAAACTTGTTATAAAATTCTAAGATTAAAATGTATTTCTTAGGGTCCAAACTATAACATGTCACTAGACTAGATTTGTTCTTGAGAGAGAGAGTTGACTTTTTATTCTTGAGGAATTTGGTTTTTCTGATATTTTTGTTGAATTCAAATATGGGATATTTCTCTTATTTGCATCAAAAATCTTAAGTAAATAGACATTTACTTAAATAATTTTGAATGCAAATAAGAGAGAGAATGAGAACTCACAAAAGGTTTTCAACCTTGTATACTATAGAAAAAAGGAAAAAAAAAAAGAGAAACTATGAAAAAAATAAAAAAAAGGGCAAAGTTGGTGTATTGATCTAAACCACCGGTACACCGCTGATTCGGTTTGGTTTAATAACGAACCAATCCAATACTGATACGTGGTTCGGCTAACTTTGGTACAAACAAAAGAAATGTTGCCTTAATCACCAATGCAAAACTAAATCCTATATCCAAGGCTAAAGCGTAAAAACCAGGTCACTAGGACAAGAGCACAAATGACAGGATTAGGGAGCACTGGAATAACAAAATTTGTAGTTAATAATTCAATGAAGTCCAAGAGCAGATGTTTAAGATCATCCCTTGGATGGATGCTATTCCTAGAAATTATTTAGGGCTAAAATATGACCAAGAAACATGAGCCAGCAATTTAAAGAAAACGACAAAATCTAAAGACATAACTCATGTTGATGGAACATGTAGGTGCTTAAGGTGATCGTTCTGCCTCTCCTTATGACCAGTTCTGATTAGGTCTTGCGCAACATAAATAGAGAGAAGGATGAAAATGAGACAGTGCAACCTAATTGCCCCTAAGAATTTGCAAATAATTTTTTGCCCTGCCTATGTGTAAAGTAGTGATAAATCCATGATGGTGTTGTCCCTGATGCCACAATTATGATAGAGCAGGAGTTCTGGTCATGCTGAAAGGACTGGTACATGCAGTGATAGGCATAGTGTCAAGCTATGCAAGTAGTTGTCTCTTTGATGTGGTTCCCTTACTTATCTTTGCAGTTAGAACCCTTGATCTTGATTTTTGTGGCAAAAAAATGTACATTTTGGCTCACCATGTGGGACTCAACCACTGGGAAGATGGCCCTCTGAATGGCGACATTCTGAGCCCTCCTCTAAACAGGAAGCACCATAGAAACATAATCGATGAGTGCTGCATTTTAAGTCATAAAAATGATCATTGTATCTGGTTAGCATTGACCGTTGTTTGCAAGAGGATGGTCTGTCTTCTGGATACTCTTAAAGAGTTTGAAGTGCTGTTATCATCTTTACACTCTTTCCTTAGCCTACCTTACTAGATTGCAACATCAGCATGCCGTCTCTTTGTATTTCTACTTGAGAATTACCAAAATGCCAGAAAACAGAAAAAACTTGCTCAAAGATGACCTAATAATGCCGAATCAGTAAAGACAGCAGAAAACACTGTATCTTGTGTGAGCAGATGGTCAATATACGAATATATTATTTTAGTACTGAAAATGAGTTAATTCTTATGAAGAATTTAAAATTTTAGTTACTCCGTGTGATTCTTATTCCATTGCATGGCTTGGACAGGCCAAAGATGTTACAGATTTGGGTTCTATCAAGGAGGCAGCAAAGATATTTGTTCCTGGTGAATATAAAAACTCAAAAACTTTTATCCTGGTAGCATTTTCTTTGACTTTTATCAATATATTTCATTATATCATCTTTCAACTGATGTAATTACGGTTACAGTATGACTAAAAATACAGATTGCTATATTTATAATCTGGCACCTATTTAAAAATTAAAACAATTATATTTTTGTTTGGAGATTTTTTTAGGTGCCAATCTAATATAATATAGTAAAGCTGAGAGGTTTTTAGCTTTTCTTCCTCTTACGCTACATGTAAATCTGTATTAAATAACATTTAATATAGAGAGTTTTCTTCACTTATAATCTTTTTCTTTCTGAGAACTATTTAATATGCTCATTTGGTATAGTGGTATCATAGTATTCTCTCATGTGATTTTTTATGTGATTATGATTCCATTCCCCAAGCGCGCATAACTTTTCTTTTACATCAAGCTATTAATTTTTTTCTTTTTTTTAATCTTTTTCTAGTAGGGAAGGAGGCAAGGGTAGATCCTTAAAATTATTTTTCAGTTTTTTTTTCCTATCCTTTTTCTTTTTCTAGTGGAGAAGGAAGCAAGAGTAGATCCTTATTTTATTTTCATTTTTTTATTCTTTTTCTAGTAGGTAACGAGGCAAGGATAGATCATTAAAATTATTTTTTGATGGAGAAGGAAACAAGGGTAGATCCTTAAAATTATTTTCCAGTTTTTTTTCTTATCCTTCTTCTTTTTCTAGTGGAGAAGGAAGCAAGAGTAGATCCTTATTTTTTTTTCATTTTTTTAATCATTTTCCAGTAGGTAATGAGGCAAGGATAGATCCTTAAAATTATTTTTCGATGGAGAAGGAAGCAAGGGTAGATCCTTAAAATCATTTTAAGGTTCTTTCCTTTTTCTTATCTTTTTTTAGTGGGGAAGGAGTTTTGTACATGACTTTCATTTTACATCAAGCTTTTAATTTTTTTCATTTTTCTTATCAAAAATAATTTAGTCTAATACATATATTTTATTTATCTTATCTTTAATTTGTAATTTAAAAATAATAATTTTAAAATTTAAATATAATAATATAAAATTTAAAAATTATATAAATTTATATTTTTATTTATCTTATTAATTGAAACAAAGGCACCAGCATATACCTAGTTCTCTCTTAAAAGTTAGCTGGTGGCATAAATTTAGAAGTTCCTCTGGACTCTGTTTAGTAAACCTTTATTCAAAACATTGACAATGTGGTCGTTCTACAATGATATACTGTCTTAAATGGGCTTTTATAGCTATGGTCATATAGCAGATGGCTAAGGGTTTTGGGGCATGGGTGTTGGGGAGTGGGGAGACTGGAGACTTTGAACCAAAGTAACCAAACTTGGAATGGATTGATGCTTGTTATGATTATACTACACTAACTCAGTGGAACAAGCTCTTTTTAATCATATTGGGCATCTTCTTTTGGCAATCATAAATTCTGCCTTATCTTTTGTCATTTCTATTAACACATGCAGCTGTATTCTTCACAGGTGGTGCAAATTTGTACACTGCCCGTACAATAAAAGTCAAGGAAGATGAAAGTCTAAGGTAACCTTTTATTCATGAAGAAAGTTATAAATACTGAAATCTGAGTTATTAGCTGAGATATGATAAATAACTTTAATAGCCACAATTAGAAACCTGGCGGCTTTCTGGAGCTTTCATTTCCTTTTGCAACTTTCAACCAGTTTATACTCAGTTTGATTTGTTTAAACTATATTGCAATCACACTTTACGAACAAATCTAAGAGTCAAGTAAAATGATTTTTTTATAGAATAAGAGGGGACCTTCTACGGTTCTACCAAATGTTCATCCTACTCATCAGGAGTCAAATAAAGCAAAGGAAATATTAATACAATATTATGTAAAAATCCCCTTATCCCCCATCACTCAGAAAATTTTACCACTTAAATTTCTTATAGGACTGATTTTATTCCTCATTAAAATTCTGGATTCTTTCAGGACTTACTACTTCTATGAGTTTGGTGTTGATGTGCAGCATGTTGCTTTAGTGGCTGCTGTTAACAGTGGCAAGGTATTCATTCTTCATGCATGTGTTTTTCCTTACAGTATTTCTGTCTAAAATATTGCCACCTATTTTTCTTTTCCTTTTACATCAGGTAATTACTTAAATACACATACTTGGATTGACTTTGTCATTTTTTAAATTTAAACTGATGGTGACATTTAAAGTTTATGCAGGCCAATTTTTGTGATAGATCTAGAGATCTACTTTCTTTTCTAATGAAATCATTGCATTTGACTTCCTGACATTGCATGTATCCACAGCTGGACTTTCACCACTTTTTGTAATTATATATATATGTTTGTGTGTGTGTTTGTTTACTTTGTTTGCATAACTCTATACGTTCCTTTGCTTTACTGTATTCAGATATCATATACATATCTATAGAAAGCAGAACGCATAAAAATTTCAAAGCAGAGAATCTCAATAAGGAGAGTGATGTGGCGCAGGCATGACAAGTATGTGTGGGTGTAAAATAGTTGAGGGTTTCAGTGGCAGAATACTGATACTTTTAAAGATGAGAATTAGAGGAGCATGTAAATGTAATAACCTTTGCAATGTGTGGGGATGTATAGCAGCAATCATGAGAGTGGGGTAGGTGTGAGCAAATAGTGGGTTAAGAGGTTATTTCTACCAAGGTTTGCAAAATCGATTCCGAGACTTATACTGCTATGTCATCAGTTTGGTATAGTATGGGTTGGTATGGTACAGTATGCATCTTGTACGGAGATAGGGTTCCTTTTTCACTTTTAACCACTCAGTACAAGTCGATATTGGGTGATTCAAGTTAGTACCAGGTAGTATGGGTCAGTTTGGTTTATATTGAATCAAAACTTGGTATTATATTAGTACAATATGATGTGGTTGGAATGGGTTGGTATGGCAAATGTTGATTTCAACTATTGTCGTGGTTTAATATATAGTGATTAAGGTAGAAAATAGAATAGAAATAACATGTCATGCCCTACACCTGGAGTGGATCCAAGTTGTAACAATCCGCCGCACACTGGGGAATAAATTCCTAACATGCAAGGTGTCTTACTCAGATTAATAAAAATCACATAACTAAGTAAATTCAACTAACAAGAGCAAATTAAATATTTATTAAATCAACTAGTCAAGTTCCGAAGTAATGTCCATAACAATAACTAAAAAGTGAAGGCAAACCATAAAATGAAACAAGCTACTGGTATCAAGAGTACGAGATGATCTTAAATCAAAACTAAATTAATCTTGTATCTAGACAAGAGACTAGCTAAACTCTTGGACCGGTTGCTATCGTAAATCTCGCTCATTTCTCGGTCTTTAATTTCAAAACTATGAGAACAACTCTACAGTCATAACTATGGCCACATATGTACCCTATGATGGGGCCAAAATAGGTCACTGCATTTAACCTTGCAGAGGTAGGTTCTAGTGTCATAAGCCTTGTACAAATCTCGAAAGATAGGAACAACATGTCATGATTCATAGTTGACTATGAGTCTATAGCTTATGATATACTTATCGTAACTTGTCATAACTTGTTTCATATCATAAACTTATAATTTGCCTAGGTGTCATACAAGTACTCAACTTAAAATTCAAATTTCATATGTAAAGGGAAATAAATTACAACATGAATTAATATCTTATCAAAAATCTAACAGGCACATGAACAACATATCATAACTTCATGCTTGATCCAATTTTTGATAATAATATTTATAAAAATTTTACAAAATCCATAATTCAATTTTTCATGCTATAAAATCCTATCACATATCGGCTATACTTAAATTTACTGCTAAGCATAATAACATGTTAAATAATTCTTATAAAACTAGCAGTTATACTAAATTCGAAACATATAAATTTTTAATGTAAAATATTAATTAACTAAAATAGGATTTTCAAGTAATTAACTAGAATACTTATAAAATATGAAATTTAAATTTTAATAATTTAGAAAGTATTCTAACCATGATCGGGTTTACTTACCTTAACTTGTTGATTACTAGCTAGACCTGATCGAGACTTGGATCTATGGTCCACCTACGTTAATCAAACCAAATAAAATCCTAAAATTAGATAATGTAAATATCCATGTTTGGGTTTAAAATAGGGAATTCCCAAACCTAAGACTAGGGCCTACACCCTTCTAAAACATGCTTGAGACTTGGTCTAGCTTAAGAGGGTTCTAGTGGACCAAGGAGAGAGAGAGAGAGAGAGAGAGAGAGAGGATATCAAGGAATAATAAAATACAAGAAATTATTAATGAGAAAAACATAGAAGAAAGAGATGATGGATCCCTAGTCGATCGAAGGTAGGTCTCGATTGAGCAGAAGGTTTGACGAAGATTTGACAATGGTGTACAACACCATCATCAATTGATTCAAACAGCAAGAGTAAGGTCTTAATCAATTTCAAAACAGGAGTCCCGGTATAATCTTCATGGTAAAACAAGAGCAACCACTAGAAATAAGAGCAAAACCAAGTTTTACAACAACCCAAAACCAAATCCGTCTGTTTCCAACCCAAAACCAAATAGATTGCAGTAGTTCAAAGAAACCCAAATAGATCTAGTAACCGAGACCGAAAAGAACAATTGAAAAAATAATCACTAGAAATGTTCCAATTGACCTCATCAAATCTAAGATAACAATAGTCCCAACACTTCATGAAATAAAAAAGACCATCAAGATTCACCCATTTCTTGAATAAAACCCTAAGAAACTGCTGAAAATGCACTAAAACTAGGTCTTCATGAGGGGTAAAAATAATGTCTCAAATAAAACACTTAGAGAAATAAAAAAACTCCTCGTTCTGCTACACTCCCTCTCGCTAGATCCTCGAGATACAGAGGAGAACCCTTGACTGTGCTCTCTCATTGCCAGCCATCACCAAACCTTCATTTTGGTGAAGATCTGGTTTGTGGTCATGGCTCAAACAACCCTAATTGGGTCGGTGACTTCAAAACAGAGCTGAAAGAGCTCTTTGACATCTAGATTCCGACAACCCCTGACGGCTCGCCATTAAAATCTATGACCCTAGGTGGCTTAAAACAAGAAGAAGAGGAACAAGAGAGGTCTTACCAGTGATGGTCGTGTTGCCAGAGTCGAGGAAGAAGGCACCGAAATCTGGCTTTTGCATGATTGGTTTGTCCCTAAAAATAGGTCAGACCACAGTCCTTTAGATTTCCATCAACTTAATCTCTTCTTGTTATAATTATAGGTTACTAGAATACTTAAATGGAAGGATTAAGAATCTAGGAGACTTACCGGCAATGATCTGATCGCCGATTTGGCTGTTGGATCTGATGCTAGACTGAGGAAGAAGACGAAGAAATCCTCCATCGCTCCTCTCTTTCTCTTGTCCTATTTGATGAGGCTATAGATGAGGATGAGGCTTGGATAAGCCTTCACATTTTGAAACAGGGGGATCTCCGAGTTCTTCGTTCTCTTCTTTTGTTCGTTGTTCAATCCCCCCCCTTGTTTTTTTGTATTCGGTCATGGCTCTAGTGTAGGTTTAGCTCAAAAGAGTCAGGTCTCACATAACATGTTTGCTAGGTGTCATTAAAGTGATGGCATCAATGGTCGTGCTACAACATTTGTGCCTTTGTGAGGTTGGGTTGGTGTTACTAGCACTCACAATGGTAAGGGCTTGGTATGCTTGTGGCAAGATGGATGAGATATGTGTGGATACAATAGTAGTTATGGCAATAAGTATAGGCTTCAAATAGCATGATATTGGCAACATTTTTAGGTAATATATTAAATGCCTTAAAGCAAATAGCTGCAAGGCATAAAATATACTATAATATTGTGTATGTTCTATAATAATTGAGAATGGTAGAACTGTGACATCATAGACAAGATTTTTAGTAGTATAACTATAGTATTGGCAACAAGATGAGGTGGGAGTTATCATGTAATAGAATTTCTAAGACATAGGTGCAAGTCTAGGGTTCATTGCATTTTGAAACCTATTTGAGTGTTCCCCTCTTTTTTATGCAATTAATAACTAAAGGTTTGATTTGATGGCGAAGAAGGAGATCTAAGGATATGGAGGGGGAAAAAAAAAGAAAAAAAGAAGCCATCGGAAGATAAGCCGCTTATTTGTAAAGTGCTCCAAGAAATCCCGTAAACTACTCCCAAAAAAACCTCAACCTCAACTAAATCGCCATTTTGCCCTTAAACTCTTTTTTTTCTCTTTCCAAAACACGTCCCATGACTGGCCATATCAAAGAAGAAAAAAACAAAAAGCTGTCGGAAAGGGAGTTGCTCATTTGTAAAGCGGTCTAAGAAATCCCGTAAACTACTCCCAAAGAAACCTTAACTAAATCCCCGTTTTGCCCTTAAACCCTTTTTTTTCTCTTTCCAAAACACGTGTCCCATGTCCGACCATATCAAAGGTTTGCTTTTAGTATGAAACAACGTGAAGTTCTCCCATTTTACCCTTAAATATTCATATGTAGTTTCATGTCATTAAAGTGTTAGCATGATTGGGAAGATGTGCTATGTTAAACACTAGCTAATATGGATAAAGTAGTTGATAACTCAAATATTACAGTAGGATGGTGAAGTGCATAGTAGAAATCATGGTGCTAGTGAAGGGCACTATGGTGGTTAATGGTGGTATTGATGACAAGGTTTTGTGTGAATTATCTAAATCATTATGACAACATAGGAGAGACTAACCATGTCAAACATTTATTATAGCTTTCAGCAAAGGTTTATCTATCATTTAAAGTTATGCAAAATATCCATATGACACAAGAAAATGTGTTATGTATATCTTCATATATAAAAAGTTGCAGACATTTTTATACCATCAAAAAAGTGTCGCCATTGTGCAAAGCATTTAGCATGACCAATTCTTGCTAGTATTGATTAAGATCGACAAGTATGCGAAATGGTGTCAATTGCAATGGAGATTGAGGTGGCATCACAGAGGTAGCATCAACATGCTTTAATGAATATGGCTATGAGAGGCATGGATGATGAAAAATTGCAAAACATGGTGGTAAAAAGTAGTTGAGGTGGAACAACACTATGACATACATGATGAAGGTAGAGATATCAAAGAGCACGTGATGGCATTAAAGATAATGTGTTGTAGTATTTACAAAATGGGGAGAAATGAACAAGAAAGCAAGGGCATGATAGTTAATTTCAAAGGGCAATAAAGATAAATTCATTTTTTTCAATATATATCACAAATTAACATAAGGTTCGTGTTTATTCAACAGATTTTAAATATAATAACTTTTTTTTTTAACAAGACTTTCTACAATATGCAATATGCGAAACTAGGCTATCACATATATTCCTTTTCTTATCATCGTATATGGTAATAAGAAATTTTGTAGAAATAGACCACCTTATTTTTCTTTCATCATTTTCAAGCAACTTTTTCTTTGGCAAGAATGGCCTAGTTTTGGAACTTCCACAGACTTTTGCTCATGATCCTGTAAATATATCCCAAAAGGTGAATGTGCGTTGTATACTCAGCAAATATGTGCATTTGGTATTTAGTGTATGTGTATTCAACTTTGCTTAAACATATGCAATATGTGCATGCCATGGAGCTAGGGAAAAAGGTGTCTATAGATTTTTAAAGTGGGATGTTTTTGCTAAATAAGAGAGCCTCTAAGCTGCAAAATCCCCTAGCTGATAGGAACATTGTATGGGATTCTTTGATCCAGGTTAGTCACTTGTTTGTCTTTATTGCTAAAATAATCAATTTTCTTTATTCATCATGGTAGGCATATATAGCGGGTGCTGCTGCTCCACAAACAAAATGGGAAGATGATGGCATCAAGCTCCGATCTGCTGCTATATCTTTGTCGATCATATAGACTTGTATAGAAGTTACAAGAAATTGGATAAAGATGGTGGAAGTAGAAGAAGAAATGAAGTGATCAATTCATTCCTTTAACAGAATTGCTTGAATGATTCATTTATGATATCTTGAATTAGACGTGAAAATATCCAAAGCACAAAGCAACTGGAAAGATTATGAACCACTCTATGGTTCTACAGGAGGGAGGTCCATTGGAACTCAATGTCGATATTGTTATTGTATACAGGAATTTTGAAATGAAACCAATCTTTTTTTTTTATTTGAGACGTGTCTATCTTTGATTTTACTTCGAGTTTTTACTATATTAGCAATAATAGGACTTTAAGGCTTCATCTGAGCTACCTCCGCTTCTTTTATATCTTGTAAAATTTGAATATGAGAAATTTCAAATTGTTTTCTAATGCCTTCATTGATGATACCTGTGTTGTTTAAACTACATGCAAATGAGTGTGTATTTTTGGACAGGTGCAATGCTTTTCCTTTAGCCTGCTTTACACACCCTATAGAACTCCATGCAAATGAGCATCAATGAAACTGAAAGATAAATTTAAGATATTTATCAGCAAAATATTCATACCATCTCTGTCTATACAACATCTGGGACTAGATGGAGATGAGTTTTTATGAAATTAAAAGATAAACTCTAAGGCATTTGTCAGCAGAAGGGTGTTATCACCTCTCACCCCCTTTTCTCTCTTCCCCTTCCCACCCTATCAAGCTACATGCTAATGAGCATCTATGAAATTAAAAAATAAATTCAAGATATCTGTCAGCCAAGGAATGATATCATCTCTCTCTCTCTCTCTCTCTCTCTCTTTCATATCTTTTGTTCGTTAGACGGTGCTAAAAGGCTCAAAGAGTTTATTATATGCACACTAATTTAGTAAATTATTCACAAGATGTAGATCGCTGGTACCAGTGATGACGTGATGCCTGGAAACATCAAATTTATTAGCTATAATTTTTATTTTCATGGAACTACATTCAAGAGGATCTTCATTCAAATTCGATCAAATTTATGTTAGACCATGAAGGTTTCATATAAATGATCCGAATGATCGGATATAATCTACTATCACTAAAATACTTGAATACTAAAAATCATATAATTTAGAGACTTTTAATTTATATAATAAGTTGTAAAAATACATGCATTATTTAGCTTTATCTAAATTACCTAATTTTTGAACTACTTAACATATGAGTTAGAGATTTTTAAACCATATAATTTTTAGTATATAATGGTTCAAAAAATGTAGGACCCACGTAGTCCAATATAGAATTAATTAGATGTAAGTAGATGGTAAACGCAAGTCTAACCAAGTCAAGCTCTCATGTATATATATATATATATATATATATTATAAATGGATAGTGGATTTCTCTCATATCTTCTCTTGCATTATCACCCTAAAAATGATCAATTATAATCTAATTATTTGTCTCTTTTCTTTTTCCAAATACTAGGATTTTGATTGTTTTATTTGGAAAGTAGTTAGATCATTTAAATATGTGTGAGAGATATAAAAGGATATTTTTTTTAAACAATAATAGGAGGAATGATAATGGAATACTTTTAAAATCAAAATTATTATTTCCATATATAGCATGGATGATATAAATGATGAAACATATGATTGGTTTAAATGATAGGATGGAGAGAGCATATTAGATTTTTTTGGCTCTTAAATGGTCTTGCTTATGCCATTTAGCCATAGCATGACCAAAGTTAATTGTCTAATTTTGTACTCATGGTCATTTACGCATTACATAACATTCATATTGTAGCAAGGTTGATGTATTGCATAAGTCCTTATTTTATGTACAACATAAGTACTCATATCTTAGGAACTTACTTAAAATGGTTAGCTTTAGAGTATTATTTAGGTTTTTTAATTCTATATAAAAGTTTAAGATCTTTTGATGGCTTGACCGTCCAATTTTGCAATATAATCATATGTGCATTATACCATTTATATCATAAAGTTGTTATCCTATATTCAGTATCAACATTATTTTTATAAAGACCTAAGTTATCAATCAAAAAAAATAGTTACAAGGTATTCATCGAATTTCTTAGCCTTATAAAAGTATTCAAGATTTTTTAGTTTATAACTTATATAAGACTAAACATATACTTAGATGGGTTTCTTAAACACTCCTCTCATTTAAGTTCCCCAGTCTCCATTAGACTAAGGTTCCAAATATGATGACGCCCAATCACAATTATTAAGGTTGGCTTATAGTCTGTTATAAAAGCATAAAGTTTATGTAAGCCTGTATCGGATCAACTCTAATACTATTTATAACAATATAAGATTCCACTCAAAAATTCAGTCAAAAGATAATCTAAGGATTTTTTTAAAAAAAAAATTTATTTATCATGCCTAAATGTTCTAGTTCTTTTTAGGATATAATTAGGGCTAGAAGTGAGCCGGACAAAGTCAAGCCAAATTCTTACCCAAGCCCAATTCGATTTTTTTATTTTGGTTTTAGGCCCAGGCCCAAAATTTTTTGCTGAACTTAGGTCTGAGCTCGACCCAAGCCCAAGTCTAAGTCCAACCTAAAACCTATTGGGCCAATTTGAAATAGCCCATTTGAGCCAACACGCTGGGCCAACCCAATTCTTATCCGATTTTGGTCAAATTTGTTTTACAAAACTGTTTATTCATTCTATGCAACATAAAGGTTATTTGTTTAAACTAAATTAAAGTATATATAAAATGACTATTTACTTAGACAATAAATATATGCATTCAATTTCGTATAAAATAAAACTAAATGAAGGTCCAATCAAACCAATCAAGAGCCTTATAATTGAGTATAAATTAGGCTCAAATTTCAATCGAATCCAAATTGAACCAATCATCTATCCAAGCTTGTTCTGAAATTAACATATGCCTTAATTTTAAGCCCACATCCGATCCAAAGTTTAGGAAACCTTAAATCGGTCTCAGCTTGAAGCTGATCCAGTCGGATGAATCTCGCAGGGATCCGAACCCACATCCAGCTCGAGATATAATCAGCATAAAACTCAACTCATGTTCTCAGTTGCGCATGCATGGAGGATCATAAAACTCAAACGGGCGGTTAGGCGGCGGTCCGGACTCTTATCCCAAGGTCTCCCATGGTCTCCCAAAGGTTTCTCAATGTACTCACATGTACTTCATCGAACGCACGTGCCGCAGCCTCGCGGCTTGGAGCTGATAATTATGAGGGGCGGTCAGGTCACACCTCGTAGCGACGACAGCGGCCGACCCCTCGCGAAGAATCCGCGAACCCAGCCACCACCCGGGGCCGACCTGGGTCGCACGTGACAGCGGGGATGCCTTCGCACGTGCTAAGTTGCCTCAGGCGCTATAAGAATCTTCGCCTTTCCCGTCTCTATCTCTCTCCCCTCGGGTCGCAAGATAAATCGCTAGCTTAAGCCGAGAACAGCGAGAAAGGGAAAGCTCTTCTCGCTCGCCCCCTTCTCCTCGTTCTCGCCTTCTTCGCCGCTATTCCGAATCGGGAGGAAGATCTCTCGAATTCCTCCAACGAGTTTGGTGTTTTAATTGGCGATGGATCAGCTCGTCAATTTCATCATTCGCCCGCCGAGGTATGAGAATGGTTTAGACCTGTTTCTTGCTCGATTCTTCGGGCTTTCTTCCGATTCTTTCGTTTTGTTATTTATTTTTGGATCGTGTTTTTATTTTCTCTTGCGAATGTTTTGTTCGATTTGTTGAATTCTTGTTTCGTTTGTCACGGTGGATTTCGGTGGAAAAGATAGTGATTTTTGTTTTTTTTTTTTTGTTTTTGTTTTTGGGTAAATCCATTTTTTTCTGTTTAATAATGTCCTTTTATGTCGATTTAGTTAGAGTTCAGTCATCATTAATGATCAGAGGCAGCTTAGTTTGTGACGCGTAACAACTGAATTATCAATACCAGCTATCGATTTGTTATGAATAGGTTGGGTTTGGTTAGGGTTGGTGAGATCAACTCCACCGCCCACGATTCCATCCCCTGGAGGTCCTGTTGGGATCTAGCAACGTGATCAAGTAGTGTTTAGATATTTCATTTTTAGAACTGCATTTGAGTCATAACTTTGCGATTATAACCCTTCAAAGTAATTATTGCCAATAATTAGAATTATTTTCAAGGGAGTGAGAATAGTTTAACACTTCAATACTACAAGGGAAGTGAAGGAGTCACAATGGGATTTATCTTCTTGTGTATCATAAAAACTGTTCTCATTCAGCTGCCAGGTTCAGTGTCTAATCTTGGTTCCATTCTATTATTGACTATGGAGGAAAAGTTTTTTTCCTAGGTTCTCGCTGTACGTGCACTCGTGGAATGAACTATTGTGCTCCAAAATGTTTAACTTATGGATTGGAGGTGTCATGGATGCTTGGTTGGCTGAGGATTCCAAGGAGCCCTGAGAAGCTCCATCCCCTTCTGATGTCACCTTGGCTTGTGATGTTCAAGATTTGGACCTAGTTGTGTTTCCCTTGCCACTACCCTGGCCAATTGGGGTTACATCTTCAGAGACCAGGTACCTAGGCATCATTTAGATCATTTGTTCCAAGATCCTTTTGGATCACACCACTTATATGCCCCTCCCTTCTCTTTGGGAGCATTAGGATCCAAATACATCGTTCAAAGTTTTACTCAAAGAGGCTTATGACTTGCTACTTGGCAATGGCTTACTTGCTTCCATGGTTAAAATTCTAGCTTGACAACACACTAGATGAGTCAATGCTTTGTTAAAGTGTCCTAGAGGCAATTTGCAAGGTGTTTCTTTTTGCATCGCATTGGGTACAATGGCATTGACTATCGTACCAGTTTTCAACTACTTCTTGGCAACAACATGATTAAATATGCATTTTGGGTTTACCTGCCTTTCTTGGGCTTTCTACTAGATTGCATGCACATGTGAAAGTAGGGATAATTGCAAAAGAAAACATCCAGACTCTCAGAGAAATTATTGAAGCATAGGGGGAGCAAGGATTACAAAAAAGGGAAGAGAAAGTAGGATAAGCAGGGACAGCTAGAAGGGCACAGATTCTTTGCCCAGTTGACCTTTACTGTCAAAGATATTAGTTTCATTGAGGCTTTGATTGCTAGTGTGATAAGTCTTGCCAAGGCCTCTAACAGATTTTATAGTACGACACTATGAAAATTAGCTAGGCATCTCACCATGTAAGAGAAGAGAGGCTATAACACTTTAAAGTAGAAGTATTTTATTCATTCTCAAAAATGGGATTGCAGGGGGTATCTATAGGGTTTTTGGGCCTCACCACCTTTACAACTTGCCATGGTCTTTACAATATGTATATCACGAACCAGACTTACAAGATGAGAAAAACTAGGAGTACTTGCATATTTGGGCAATTGTTGTCTAGGAGTGATGGTGACTATGTTAATGTTTTTATTTTCAATTTACCAACTACGAGAATTGACATGAGCTAATCCTAATCTGATTCAAATTTATTCATTGATAACTTTCAATATGATGCATGCAAGAAATTAGATGTTCTGGACTTTAACAATTTGTGACATATTTGACCATGTCTTCTTCATTTGGGCTCCAATTGATGTGATTCTTGATGTGTTGGGTAGCTCTTTCAAACTCAAATGCAATGAAAGTAGTTTGATTCCCCTCAGTTTGGAATTCTTTGTCAGATAGATGATCTGCTTGGTGTTGCTCATGGTCATGGAGGTTTAATTTAAGCTAGTTCAGATCTTTCTTCTTGATCATGGTCCTTATCAGTAGAAGTTGTTCACATTATATGACTTGGAAATTTTGGTAGGCATGGTCATGAGTTATAATGATGTAGTTGTCAAGGACTTCTTCCACTTTATGTTGATGCTGCTTGCCATGGAAGGAATTTAAAGATTGAAAATCTTGATGATGGTGCCCTGTTGCCCAAATAAAATGTTTCAAATTTGTGACACTAAAGATGAGACTAATATCTATGTTCTTAAGAAGTTTGAGCAAGCAGGCATTGCTGTCAAGTTACCCAAAAGTTTTTGAAAGATCTGATCTTTGTTGATTGATGGTTGAGGAAGTTCGGGGTGTGAATTAGTTGGATTTGGTATCAGTGATGATCTATCATCTATCTTGAACTGAACATGTGATTTTTACTTTTTATTGGCACTTTGCTAGTATGCTTCTGCCTGCATTATAATTCTTATCTGCTCTTCCTCTTGAATGCTCCTGACATGCTCCTGACATGGAGGATAAGGGACTCTCCCTCCTTGTTAGTCTTTCTTTACTTGGCTAAGGCAAAACTCCAATGCGTGAATCTCTAGCAACAACTGGCTTGGAGAATGACTGGTTGGTGTAGTTAATCGAGTTGATATAAGAAGCTCGGCTTGGAAAATGATCAATTTCCATTACCCTTGATGATTGGCTACTAAAAATAAGAAGTTTATCCAAACTCTAATTTACATCCTCAGTATGGTCATTGCTCCGAGGATGACATATGCTAGAGAAGAAGAGTCAAGTTTCGATCTTTCCATCCTGGTCTATGGTCTCCAAAACTTTACATGTTGGTTGAAAATGATTGTCTTCATGTTGTGATATGGCCCAGTTACCTTATTGAAGGAGATCTTTTTGCAACATGTGTCATGTTACATGTATCCAGGACAGGTGCACCATCTTAGGTCATTTATTGATGACAAGGAATAAGCTGGAAATAAGCTCATTATTGATCTTTGTCTGAGTTGTTTCTAAATGGTTCAGTTGCTTTGCAGCTCAAACCTTATGAAAGAAGAAAGGAGTAGAGAACTCAGTGTCATTTGATGAGGAAAGAATAAAGGATGTGGCTAGCAACAGCTATCATTATTTTTGCAGGCCTAGGATGATGCTACCCCTTCTTGCTGAACTAATGCTTTAAAGGTGGTGATGACACCTAATACAGTGGGTTTGTAATGGTCTCTCAACCTGATACTAGATGGCAACTAGAAGATCTAGGCTATCATAGCCTGATTTTCTGCTCTTTGTCATCTAAAACCTATTAATAGCAAAATAAACCCTTCCTCATCCGTAAAATTCTTAGATTAGCTTGATGGTCCTATCAGACATAAAAAAAATAACAAATAAGGCTCATGTATTAATCCCATTGTGCTCAAATCTTGTTCCTTTAACTTTGAACATGTTCTTCCTCCCTGAATAAAGTGAGTTTTTTAGACTTGTTAAGACAAATTTCAAAGCAATAAAAGATAGTCTAATTGGTATTTTCTTTTCTTTTCTAAGAAAAATCAGCATCATTAATCTATTGCTACAACCATGTTACCTGAAAGGTAATGTAATCACCTCATTAACTGTCAGCCTTCTCAAATATTCACCAGAAAAATAAAAAAGAAAATCAGAATCTGCTGCTGGATGATTGCATTAGCCTATACATAAGAGAAACATTGCTGAAGCGAGATTGTTGGTATCTGCTTGGTGTGAAACAAGTAATAAACTTGTAATCATAAACTTGTAACCAATCTAATGGAAGTTTAAAATTTCTTCAATAAACTAGACATTGCTTATTGTCTTGTGATGAAGACCATAATATCCCCATTAAGTAGATGGGTTTACATTTGTTTTCACGGGTTGAAAGGAATGGCAGTCCTTAGTAGATTTCAATGAAAATTTGGAGTTAAAATAAGAAAACTTTCCGGAAGGATTCAACCATTGATTCAAATTATTGGCAAAAATGGATTCATGAAAGTAACGTGTGAATATGAGATATGGCTTGATTGTCTTTTTTTTTTTTTAAAAAAAAAAAGTTATCTTAGTTTGTTCTACCAATTGATGTTTATTAGATTTGAAAGTGACCCTGGTTCTTTGGCTTCCTGGGCTAGTCCACAAAGTAAATGATATCTGATTTTCATCAATTACACATGCTACAAGCTGGATCTTACAATTACAAACTAATGCTTGCATGAACACTTACTTTTATGGTAACTTTGTGACTGATTTGTACTTCCTTCTTTTGCCCTTTCAGTTTTAGTGGTTATAGTAACTCGTATGTTTTTCATTTCAGAGCTGAATATAATCCGAAAAATGATTTGTTGGATGAGGAGTTTATGCTGAGGGGACGTTGGTATCAGAGGAAGGACTTGGAGGTAACATTAGTTTGTTAACCTTATTAGGCTATGCACTCCCTGTGATATGCCTGTGTATATCAAATACTTTTGTCGTTAAACTTATACTATTTGTAGCTGATTGATATAAATGCATACCAATTCTTCTAGTTTCTTGTTGTAACCGTCAATGCTTAATGCAACAAATTGATTATCCTATTATTCTCATGGTTTATTTTTGTGTAATCTCTAATTCTTTCATATGTGGTCTGGAAATGATTTCATTCATGTCCTTAGTGTAGCAGCATTCTACAAGCTGGTTAATTTGAAAGGTTTCCTGGGCCATAATTATTGCCATCTAGTTATAATGTTTTTTGAGCATCAAATTCAACCTACAAATAGCTAATATATTATAATTAATAGTTTTTGGAAGAAAGAGAAGAGGACAAAGATGTAGAAAAGTTAAGTGTTTTACACACACACATCCAGAAGTACCTAAATTTATCATGGTTTTCTAAGACAAAAATGCTTTAGTGACTCAATAGTAATACTTAAAAAATCACTCAGCTGGTATGTTGTATTCTCATTGCTCCTTTGACCTGGCATTGTGAATTGTTCCATATAATGAAGGAATGTGAATGGTGCAAGATAGCTGAGTTACTGTTTGAGTGATTACTGAGTTACCATAGCATTGTTCTTTCCAAAATCTTCCACTGTAGAGCATGATATATAGTGCTGTGTAATATCTTGAACTCTTGTTTGATGAAGTAGGGTCTATCATAAGAGCAACTTACATGTTGAGTCGGCTACTAACTTTTGGACTCTAGGAAACTATGTAACCCAGGATGAAAATCCATGAATGAGATGAGTTTGATTTCTTTTAGCCTGCCTAATGGCGCCTGCATCTGCCCCCCCGGCAGGGGGGATGGGTGGGATTGGGCTTGCATGCTCAATTTGGAAGGCACAGTTTCTTTTTCCCCCCTTCACCTTTTCGTCCCTTTGGCGGGAGGTGCACATGGAAGGGCCTGGGCAATCAGGAGTAGGGGGGGTTTTCAGAAAATTTATTTTTGTTAACTAATTTTTTAAAGAGGACATGCAGCTTCAGCCTCTGAGGTTTGAGGCTGGCCTCAGAGCCTTTCCTGTTATATATTAGCAGATAGGTTGATGAAGTATGTTACTTCCGTACTGTAACTGCTTACAAACATATAAAGCATAGACAAATTATGAGGCATCCAACAGGTCTCACGAGAAACTGGAACATAATTTTTGATTTGAATTTTCTTTCCAATGATTATTGACATTTAGCTGCTCTGTACTCTGACTGCTTGCTTTGTCTTGTGTCAAACACACCAGTCTTTAGATATTGGGTATTGGAGCCCTTAATATGTGTTGTTGCATCAGATATTGGGTGCAAGCTCTGTATCTTGCGTGCATTATTTAGTGTTGCAGAATATGTATATTTCTAGTGTTTAAAACCAGACCATTCCAGATATCATGAATTAAATGTCATTTACCTACTTAAGTTTTGACTTTGATGGATATTCTTTAACATTGGAAATTTCTAACATAGAAAAGGCAGCCCAATGCATGACACTCCAGCCATTGCGGGGTTTGCTGAGGGTTAGATATTTGTGGCTTTATCCCAATGTATTCCAATTTTTGATTTTGGGTTGTTTAATGTGAAATCAAGTGAGTTTGTGGGAAGTTAGTAATAATTTATTTGCTTGCAAAATTGTCCAGTGAGATCGTTATCTGAATTTACTTTTACCACAAACAATAATCCTTGTTCCCATCTGTACTGGCTTTGGGTTGTTTAATGTGAAATCAAGTAAGAAGGGGGAAATTAATGGTAGTTTATTTTCTTGCAAAATTTGTCCGTTGAGATTGTTCTTTGAATCTACTTTTACCAGTAACAACAACCGTTGTTCCTATGTGTGCTGGCTTTCAGAATTCTCCTTTGTTCTTCTCTCTGATTAAAGGCTACAGTCTCTTCAAGGTTCAAAGTACATATCATGCTTGTACTTGTTCTCATTATTTTTCCATACTTTGTCTAGTAATGGCTCGATTAACATGCAAAGTTCAACAATATTATCCACAGAATATTAGACAGAAGGCGTACTAGTGAATTTGCTTAATCTAAGACCTAACTATTTCAGGTAGATTCTTAATTGTGAATCAATGGTTTGGATCTTGGTATCATATCCTTTCTTGATTTTCTCTCGGGGATGGTATAGAACTAGGATGGTACTGTATGGTTGGGACAAATAGAAACTGAAAATAGTCATGTCCTGCTCCATCCTGACTGTCCTGGTGCATCCCAAGTCCCAACTGTCAAGATGCAACTAGGATGCTTGGGATGTCACAACCTATTAATGGACTGGTGTCCCACAGGTGTCCTGGATGCTAGTTTGTGTGGAACAGTTTGGTGCCAATGGTGCTGTCTTGTTTTGCAGGGGCCTTGATCCTTCTGAATAGATGCTCTGTGCATCCAAGTTGCTAAGCATAAGTTTCGACAAAGTCCACACAAAAAAAAACACCCTTCAAGTTGCAGGAGCATGCTAGTGCTAGTGCTGGAAAGCATAACCAAAATGCATTACCAACATGAGTCTATATGTCAAACAACATTCAAACCAATATGTTTGCTTGAGGGGGGAAAAATAATAAAAGTGAAAATGTAAAATAATTGTGCACACACACACACAGAGAGAGAGAGAGAGAGAGAGAGAGAGAGAGAGAGTCAATAAAAAATTCTTCTTACTTGTTGTTGCATTGTGGACCTCTCTTCCTCTCTTAGTTGTTTGGAGGGATGTTTTCAGCCTTTATTTTTGCACCCAGATGGGTCTATTTGCTTTGGAAGAAAATGCCTTGGTAGAGAGAACTCATAGCATCTTCATTCTTTTTGAAGTTTCTTTGCATCTCCTCCTTCATATAAAAGAAGTGGTGTGTGCAATTGACTCTTGGCTCTTGCTGTGCACTATACATTTATGATAAATGAAGTCCCCTTTGAACAACTCAACACTCTCATTGGATCTTAGCCTAGACACTGGAATGCCTACTCTTTCACAATTGGCTTAATGTAAAAGTGATGTGATCATTGTATGATTCATCTACTTAATTAGTATAGTCAGATTTCAAATCATATGTATTGAAAATTTTATCTAGAAGTGCTCATCAACAGCCAAAAAGACACTTCTCAGATTTCAAATTATGCTGTGATTTGTAAAATTATTCTGGAACCCATAATAGAATATAATAGAGTAATAGCACAGACAGTTGTTATTTTGGCTTTAGTGGTTTCTTGGCCTTCGGCCTACAATTCCACATAATTTTGGGATGATATTTGAAGTCAGATATGTCAGATTAGACCTGAAAGAAAATCATGTTGCATGCTGATATACGTATGATGCAAATACATGCATACATACACTCAAACATATTTAAAGGCAAAGATACATACGTGCACAGACAATAGGTAAGTGCAAGGCACTTGTTGCTTGGTTGTTGCCCACCTGCTTAGATGTGTGCCTGAAAATCTGGGCAGCATCCATGTCATGTTGCTTTAGACAAGGGTTGCCTAGGCTTTCTGGGACATGTCTAACATCTAAGCAGTCACCTAGGTGCGTAGCAACTGCCTGTAACAACAGTTATAGCAACTGTTCAATATGAAGACATAATAGGCATGCCATGGGATGCCTCATAGTTGTTTCTCTTCCAAAAATATGATGCATGCATGTCATGTGACAATATGATGCATATGGGAGTAGAGTTGTTTGTGGGGATAAGAAAAAATATTGCCACCATGACGTGAGATATGAAGTTTGGAGCAAGATCTCTTTAATTTCCTTTCCTTTTATTGCCAAAATTATGAGTCTGAACTTGTCATTAAAAGACTGATGGTTGAATGAAGGTAGAGTCAAGAGATTCAAGTTTTCCTTACGGTGGAGGCTTGAAAGGGAAGGATGTCTAACAATTGAACACTGGGTTGAGTCCCTCATTCATTCATTAAATGTCTGTTATTGTGTCAAATTTGACCATTTGATATAATCAGAAACCATCATGCCAGATAAGCAAAATTCTTTTCTTTCTAGCTCTTTTCTTTCTACTTATCGCTTTGATAAACACTTGAATCTTAAGCTCCTTAGAAGGTCAACCAATCTTAATCAGTTGATAGTAAGGTTCGTCGTAGCGGAAATCGGTACGTTTGATATGCCCCATATTGAACCGTATTGGTGACATACTGGTTAGGCGGAATAGGAGGCCCTGATCGATGAACCGCCCCAAATCTGGCCGAACCGGGCTGTTCGGTTTGGTTTGGTCTAGGGCAGCTCAGTTTGGTCTGGTTGGTTCAGAGTCGGTTCAGGTTCAGTATGGTTGGTTTGGAATCGATTTGGTTGGTTTTTCGCTGTACCAAACTGGCACACTGAATTATCCCGATTTTGAACCGGTTCGGTTTGTCTTGAACCGTCTGATTCGGCATACCATAGTTGATAGACATAATTCATTGCTTCTATTGATATGTATACACCTTGATTGCTAGGTTATTTTCTAGTGGAATAATTCATGATGCTAAATTTATGATTATTCACGATAATTTATTTGCATTATTGGGTAGCTGTTTTAAGAATGACTTAATTGTCAGTCAAGTATTAGTGTCAACAGTTTTTATTTTGTCCTTCCATTGGACAGATGGGAGTTAGCTACTACAACTATGCACTTTAAATTTCTTGTTCAATCTGGTTGATTTTACTAAATTTGTATCTATTACTGCAGGTTATAAATGGTCGGGGAAAAAAACTCCAGTGCAGTCATTATATGCCACTTGTGATTACAGAAGGAAAGCCCCTTCCTTGTGTCATATATTGTCATGGAAACAGGTAGTTAAAAAGTAGCGGATAGAGTATTCATTTTTAAATTAGGGTCAGAGATCTCTTCCTACCAGGATTGGATGTCCGCATTCCATTTACATTTGTTATTAGCTTTCGAAGCAAAGAATGGATATGGGATACAAATACGGTGTGATACAAATATGATGATAGGTGAACCCTGAAAAGCAGGTATTGTTATAGTTAGGGTACAAATATATGTATTAATACATTTGTACATACATACATATACACATGTACAAATATATGTATATATGTATCAATGTGTATGTGAAAAACATTAGTGAAAGCATAGTAGGCTATCAAAATAACATAATTTATACTTTATATGATAGTATCAACTTTTATAAGTTCATCATTTGGTCATCATTCAAATCTCGTCCCCTATCCATATTTCATGTTTAAATATAAACATCATAGACTGCAAAATCAGCTATTTATCATTAAAAGGTTAACATCATGAAAGAAAGAAAATGCTTTCCTTATTTTTAAAGGAAGCAAGGATGTATCTCAAGCGTATCTGGAAAGTATCTAGGATATATTTTAATTTAAAAAATAGAATACTTTACACAACTACTGTACATGTATTTGAAAAGTATTCGACGAGTACCAGTGTTTGGTATGTATCTGATTTGAGCAAGGCGTGTGATTTGAGGTTTCCTTGTATTCCAAAATTACACTTTTTTGTGGGGCAAGGTAACTTTGAGAAAACATTTTGAGCTTGAAAAATGCTATTTCACTTTTAGCCACATGTATATTGTTCTCAATTTAATATTTTTAATTATGGTAATAAATACAAATTAAAACAAAAGAATGAAGTAGAAAATATGTAAATATTTCCAAAGTTGTGAAGAATTCCACTTATCATAAATTTGTGGATTATTGCTGTCTATTGCTAAATGAGCTTGCTGTATGTAAATATTTCATTTATAATACTAGATAATGTATTTTATTTCATGTTCTAAAATTATCTGAGGATCAAGAGGTTTGGTTTATAAAGGACTAAACTTCAAGTTGGTATCGCAGAACTTTCACTATTGAGTTCATTAGAGGTTGTATTTATGGAAGAGTTGCCAGCTGATACTAGTGCGATAAACCTTGATTGTACTGATAAATCATAACAGCTTATGACCTCGTGGGAGAGACTGACTTTAAGCTCTATAAATTTGGTTGTCTTGAGCTTCATCATGCAGTTTAGGCCTTTTGAATTACTTAAAGCTGGTGGGCATTGGAATGAGTTCTTAGCTGCGGGACCTTTTGTTATTGCACTATATGGAGAATGAAAATATGGGTTAACAAGATCAAGGGGAAAAAAATGAGGGGAAAAGTAATTTGCTGACACATCTTCATAAATTTCTAGCTACTGACTATTTCTCGTCATGATATGAAAAAGGAATCATATAATGCTAAAAATGTAATCATTTTGAAAGGAATGTGATGTTCGTCAAGGACTATTTCACGAGTCACATGTGAGTGTGTGATAGGTGTTGGACTTAGCGGCTCTTTTTTTTTTTTTTTTTTAAAGAACTTTAAAAGCATTTTCTTTTCCTTTTTAGGATCAAAAATGCATTTTCATGTAAAATTTTATGATGTTCAAGTAAAATTAGAATCTTTATGTGTCTACATGGAACATGATGTACCATCATAACTTTTTTTAGGGGTTGTTTGCTTGCTTGCAATTCAATTTTTGCAATTCAAATGCATGCTTTAATTAGAAACGTTACAAATGGATTTGCTGTTTCAAAAACTGTTTCAGATTGGTTGTTAATTGTTGAAAACTTCAAATTCAATTGCAGTTGTTTGGTTGTATAATGTTAAAAAAGATATGTTAATCTTGCAAATGATCTGGTAAGGTTGCCTCCTTGGAAATGTGATGTAGTTACTAAGGAAGATAAAAGCTTAATTTCTGAATTAACAGCTAGCACAGACCTCTATTGGGAAAGTGGTCATAACTTACTTTAGGAAACTCCTAATTGCACATAGTTTTAAGGCATTGGAAACTAGAGATTTTGAACTTTGCATTGGTATCAGGTTTGAATGGAGAAATCCTTTGAATCACTACAGATTTCTTCTGAGAACAGGTCTCATTGTCTGATCTTTGAGTTTTGAGCTGCCATTGGAAGTTGTAGCCACATTTATTATCTTGTAGTTAGATTCTCTTGAAACCTGCCTATCTTTAGAAGTTATAGTAGTAATATTTGTCTTTGAGTTGTGTGTTTGACTATCTTTTATTTTGAAAGTTATAGCAGCCTTTAATGTATTTTATAAAGGGGGGATGGATGCTAGGAAAGGGTAGCTTAAAAATCATTTCCAATTTTATGAATGAAATAATAGAGTGTCATAGCTCCTATTTTCTTTCTCCTCTTGGTTGTTGCTTTGATTTCTATACCCCTCTCTCCTCTCTCTCTCTCTCTATTGCTCCCATGTCAAAATGATAAACTATTTTTTTATAATACAATAATTATCAAGTTTGTATGGAGTGTGAGCCTTGGTGTAATGGTAATGCTGCTGTATCGTGACTTGAAGGTTATGAGTTCGAAACATGGAAATAACCTCTCCACATGTGGAGGGAAGGCTATGTACATCTAAACTCTCCAAACCATGCACATGTGGGGTAAGGCTGTAAGGCTGTGCACGTTTGATCTCTCTAAATCGATCTCTCTAAATCATACAATGATGGGAGTCTTGTGCACTGAGTCATCCTTTATATTATTTTTATAATTATCACAAAAAATAATATTATTAAATTATTATTGGATCGTTATAACATTAATAATTGTATCATTCAATTTGATATTTTGATGATTAGATATATTATTATAATCACATATATTTATAATATGTATTATTATAATAACTAATAATTTTATTGTATAGTAGTTATTATTTTTTAATTATATAAGTTATAGAAGCAAGGATTGAAGACTCGATAGGATGGGGGCTGTCTTGGCTGTCCAGTCCTGTCTTAAAGAGAACTGAAAGCTGGGATGGGTGTAGGTCCCCGATCCAGCCATCGATGGTCCATCTCGGCGGTCTTGCCTACGTAGGCCAAAATGCGTCGCTCCGAGCTTTGAAGTTTGCAGTTCCCTCATGGCCTCCCCAGTTCGGCCATCTGGTGATGGCCCCATCTTAGCCGAAAACCGGTCTTTTTGTTGGGCTCAACGGAGTTTCCTCTTTTCGGTTCCCTCCTTGGCGATGAGTAGAGATGACTTCAACGGTTTGGCAGCGCCGCCTGATGCCCCTCCTATCGCACTCTTGTTCAATCTCCTGCCAATCTCATGGAGAGCTATAAGTCCCAGTTCTGATCTCTTTTCTCGCCAGATATAGGACAAAGTTGGAAGAAGGTAAAAGCCTATCGTAAGATCTTTTGAATCCCGGTCGATTCCTGGCTTAGGAGTCAATGTCAAGTTAGCCGATGCTCTCGTAGTTGGAGAAGGTGACGAAGAATCCCATTGACCGTTGCCTCTCGCATTCGAAGTGTTTTTTTTCCCAAAAAATGATGGATTAAGAGTTTAAGACCTAGCTTATAATTGAAGCCTCTAGCGTTCGAAGTTTTGTTTGTTTGGTTTTTTTATCGAAAGGAGGATGGATTAAGAATTTAAGGATGGTGGATTAAGAGCTTTAAGAATGGTGGATTAAAAGTTTAAGCCTAGCTTATGAGTTTTAAGCCATCTTATTTTGTATTGTAGTATTTTGTTATTTTATTTTTATCTTCAACCAGGTGGTGGCAAGTGGGGAGAAAAAATATAATTTAATTTATAATGGGATCGGTAAAGGTTGAAAGGATGAATCAGCATCGCATGCAGTAAAAAAAGAAAGCAGCAAAAGTTTAGCAGCGGGGAAAAAATAAAACTTACGATAGGATAGATAGAGGTTTGAGGGATTCCACATGGACATTCCTCATGGAATTAATAGTAATTTTGATATGTTTGTCTTAGATTGATGATTTTTTTGGATTATTGAAATACAAATTTAGGAGACAATATTCATATAATTCTATTTTCATTTACAAGCATTGAAGCTCTGTTTTGTAAAAATTGTCACTTTTACATCAAATCATGTCATTTTTGGCTTGTTTATTGCTTGGTAATTAAGGATCTTTAGTAATCTGCAAAGCTATAATACATTATAGTGTCAGTTTTAAATAAATTTAATTTATCATAAAAATATAGTTTTTGAAGTTTAAATATGTTTAAAAAAATTAAATAAAACATTAAATCTTCACAAATATATATTTTTTTAAAAAATCCTAAGTAAGTTTGAGATGCCTGATCAAGACGGAGATGGAAATCGAATGAGACGTGGGGCGTTCCGTTATATGGAGAAAACATGATGCTAGTGAGATTTAAAACCTTGTATAGAAGTATTATGATCATAATGTAAATATATTGTTATAACATTATAACAATAATTATTATTTGTAATAAACTTTTTCTATTATTCTATAATAGTATAATAATTAAAACTGATAATGATTATTATAATATTATATATAGGTTATAATAAGGATCATTATGATACGATGATGATGATGATGATGAAGTGTATAATTGTCATAGTAATATTTATATTATTAAATTTTTGTTATAATAATATGACAATAATTATTATATCATAATTTTAATAGACAAAGTAATAATATTATCAATTATTGTTTGATTATTATAACAATAATTACTACACTAATTTACTAATTAGATCATTATAAAAGAATTTAATATTATATTCATTAGATATGTTATTATAATAATAAATTTATTTTTATAATGTGTATTGTTATGATAAGTAATCATTATTATATAGTGAAGTTACAATGTCATTGTGATTATTGTTACATTATATCTATATATACATATATATTTTCATAATAACAATTATTATGATCATAATATGCTAATTTAACTATTGTTATTTTATCATAATAATAATAGTGATATTATTAACATTATAACTATAAGTATTATAGTAACATAATATTATAAAATTTATTGATATCATTTAAACTTATGTTTTATAATGTATTTATTAAAATAGTAAGTATATTTAATATGATTAAATTATATAACATTGAATTTCAATAGTTGGATGGTGGTGTAGTCCTTTGCGAGTTGCATTGAATTGCAAGAAATCTTGTAGTTGAAACTACATCCAATTATGTCTACAGTTGCAATCACAAGAACCGTCCCCAATTTTGTTGATGGTTGCAATTACAAGATTTGGACATTTTTTGCACTTCAAATGTAGCTTGCAGTTGCAATTGTAGGCATCCAAACAGTTGTGTTGAATGTCTTCAACAAAATTGCAGCATTTGCAACTGCATCTTCTCCGATTACATGTGAACAAAACCCTAGATTTGTATCAGTTCGATCATACTTTAATCTAAGAAATTCAAATTTGAAACTTAGATGAAGGATTTAACAATGCGCGTCCAACTTAAATAAAAAATATTTCATAGGAATCATCTCTCTAGTTTTATGCTTCTCTACATTTTTTTTCTCCTTTTATGAAAAGGAAATCCAATTCATATGTTTTTAACAAGGAGTAATCAAATTGTTTGGTTATTGGCCTTATGACTTGCAAAACTGAAAAACAAACTCTAAATTTTCCTTAGTTTGGAGATTTGTCTCATGCTTAGTTTCTATGTAGAATCAACTTTTTATCTTTCCTTGATTCTTATGATTAGAGAAATATAGTTGATATGTATGAAGTTCTAATATGGAATTAACAAATTTTAAAAGAAAGGCAGCCTAGTGCAAGAGACTCCTGCCATTGTATGGTAGAGGGTGGGTCAGATGTATGCAACTTTTGTTTTGAACCTATGACCTCTAGATCATAATGGAGTAGCCTTACTGTTGTGCCAAGGCTCATCCTCCATGTAATAATCAAATTTAATGTGATATAATTTCTTTCTTCCATTTGTGTCTATCTGTGGCCTTTGTGAAGGCAATTCTTTGATTACTTTACTGCATCACATCCATACCTAATCAATGCCATAATAAAACTTTGTTACGATTTGATTTCTTGTAAAACAAGATATACTTGAAGTATATGACTGAAGCATGTTAAAACGGAGTTTGAATATGTGTTTTATTTTAAAGGAATAAGTATTTATTGTTTAAGCTATGAATTCAGCTGTAGATTTGGTAGGCATGAAAAAAAGGCAATTTTGAGTTGGTAACTACTTTTACTTTAGGTAAACACTACCTTTTCCAGAAATGATTACAATATGTGTTTGGTACATCAAGATATTTGCCTTTTTTTTTTTTTTGTTTCTTTCTTAACATAGACTGATTTTAATTTCTCAACATTAATAGTTTCACATATATGAACTAATGTCCAGAATCTGGTTTCGTAATACATCTTAAACAAATATGTGCTTTGATAGCTTCAATTAATTTTTGCACAGCTATTTTGCACATTAAAAGTACAAATAGTTCTGTATGCCTGTGCAACTTATACAAAAAAAAGAAAAAGAAGGGAAAGATAAAAGAATGATGTTTGTTCATGAGTAAGCTATACTTTTTATTTGCTTGAGTCACATTTTGGTGTTACTTGCATCATGGACTTCCTAAAATTCAAGTGTAACTAATTGCTGATAACTTTAGCTGATTTGAATCTGTAGGACAAGTAATTAAATCTCTAGTCGTCATTGCACATGTTAAATCAATAAACTATGACTGGCTTGATAATGATTATTCATTGTCTAGTTACAGTCAGAATAATTTTCCACTTATCCAATGGCTTTGCCTGGCATGCATATGGTTAATACTGTAGAAAGGGTGGAGTTTTGTATTTTGAGCACGCAGAGGACTTTATGATTAATAATTATAGCATAGAATTTAATAGTTAAAAATGTTTCATTAACATCCTGTATTTCTTATGTGACAGTGGGTGCCGGGCTGATGCTAGTGAAGCTGCCATTATTTTGCTGCCTTCAAACATCACAGTTTTCACACTTGATTTTTCAGGTTCTGGACTTTCTGAAGGAGAACACGTCACTCTTGGGTGGAATGAAGTAAGTGCCTACTTGATTAATTAAAGAGACTTATGCATCAAATGCAAAAAGGATGCAAATAACTTGGTTTCCTTAATCCTTTGAAATTTTGTGACGCTGCAAACATTCAATTATCATTGTAACATGGTTCACTGCTGCACTTACCCCTTTTTTTTAAGGGAACAACAAAAGAAATCTTTGTTTTGCAACAGTTGAGTAACTTGAGTTTGTTATCACCTTCAACAAACTGTATCATTTTTATTATCACAGTAACATAGTTCACTGCTGCATGTACATAATGTTTTTTTCCCTTTTAAGGAACAACAAAATAAATATTTTTTAGTTACATGCATTGGTTGAGTAACTTGAGCTTGTCATCACCTTCAACAGACTGTATCATTTGATTTTCTTTGAAACATATGTTCAAGCATTTAATTTATCATCTTCAGATCTCTATGATTTCATGAGGTCTGCCTAGTCTTGTAATTTCAAATCAAATGCTCCACTAAAGATGGTGAAAATTACTGTGCAAACATTGTTTCTTATTTAGGATAGGGAATCTAAAATATGATGCAATCAATGTTTTCTGTACCAACCTGTACCATCCAGTATGGGATGGACAGTACCGGCCTGATAAGGCACCGGTACAGTATGGGAGCTTGATAGTACTGTATTAATATGTGATACAATTACTGTCTCACCTCTGACTTGATCCTTATTGGCAAGACTCTGGTATGGGGTTTGACATCAAGACTGAAAATGGAAGAAACATGATAGCATAAATGTAGGAATTTGACATGATAATTGTATGATAATGCCCTAGGAGTTCAAGTGGGCAAAGTTGGACTGGGTTCTGCTTGACCAATGTCATCTCAAATTAACACCATGTCTTCGATTTGATTCTATATATGGATGGTTATTAATAGGTTTGGATTTGGATCATATTGTATTGAGTTAATCTAATTTGGCTGATTTGGATCTGATTTTTGTGAAGTGGAAAAGACTGTCTTTTCATTTTATTTGGTATATGAAGTTACATCCGATTTTGTACTTGGTTTGGTATGGGGCGGTACGGGTAGTTTGTGGCAGTTTAGGAAGGTTCGCCTCTTATAACGAACCGAGAGGCCAAACCATTTTGGTTCAGTTCAGCCTGAATTGCCTGATTTGGGATAGTTCGGCTAGTTCTATTTTTAATTAATATAATTTAAATATAAGTATTACTGTTTAGAGGCCTTTTTATGTTTTAGGCTTAAATCTCTCTTTTTATTTCTCATCTAACTTGTTGATTACTTTGTGGATATGAACTTTATGGATGGTTTTGTATCTTTGTTATACTTTTATCATACGTGTAAACTAGTATTATTATTTTTTTCAAAAATTCGAGATTAATTTCAAGTATTAGTATGAATATTATATTTGTTATAGTTTAAATAACTTACTTTAAATATTTAAATTTTAAAGTTACTAAATTAATTGAATTTTATGTAGAAATTATCTTTATTTATCATTATATCATGTTTTTAATTTTAAATATATTTTAATTATTCATGTAGTTTGACCATTGACTCGCTAGTTGGACTATTGAGCTAGTTCCTCGATCAGGTTGATGTTTAGTCTGTTTCTGATAACTATGGGGCTATCTCTTTCTTTTTACAAATGTATTGATTCTTATTCTATCTTTACGTGCAACACATTTATCTCAACATTCTCATTTAGCCATGCTCATCTTTTACACATGTTGCTTCCCTACTTTTGAAGATTTGTTTTCCTTTCGATTAGTTTGTATCTTTACAATGAATCTATAATTTTACTCTTCTAAACAAATCACATATTTCATATCAGATTAGTATGTATATTGATGCTAATAAGTTTGAACAAAACACGCCTATTCCATCATGTTGGGAACCTTGACACTTGAATGAACTTGGAAGAGCACTCAATAATGTTAAATATCATAGTGGGAACTAATTTTTGGGATACATGGATCATGCCAAGTAAATTAATTAAATGACAGTCCCTAATCCAATAAATTTATCATGATAACGTGCAAGAACAAAAGCAAGAACAATAATAACTAAGCTTCAATCCCTAATTTGTTAGGGTCGGCTATATGATTCCGTTTCTTCCTTTCTACTTGTTTTAGGGCTATACTTTTTTTAATATGTAGATATCAAGTTCTTTACTATTTTTTCTCATATAATTTTTGAATATCCCTCTTTCTTTCTACTTGTATCAAATCACTTTTTCGTACCAATGTATTCGTGGGCCTACGTTGTATATATTCAAATTATCTAAGTCGTCCTTCTCTTAATTTGTCTTCAATTAGTGCTAGCTCTACTTTTCTTTGAATATCTTTGCCTTTTATTTTACCTTTTCTTTACCATCCATTCATCTCAACATTCTCATTTCAGTCACCTTTATCTTTTGCCATGTTGTTTTCTAATTGTTCAACGTCCAAGTTATAAAATATATATGATCTTATGGTTATCATATAAAATTTTCTTTCAACTTGGTAGATGTCCTGTGATCACATGATGTCTTGGTTGCACTTTCATTTTATTCAACTTGTTTTAATTTTGTGAATAACTTTCTCTTCAATCTCCCCTTTCTTGTGTTAGGATAACATGCAAAAAGCAAAGGAATATTTAGTTGGACATGAGATTTAGAAACTTCATTAGAATTAGTTTACTAAAATTGGACTTTGTCATTAAGTAGTAATTATATTTGTTATGTCATAAAAGGGTATAAGTGTAAGCCATAAACATGCAAATTACATATAAATAAAACAATCCTACTATTTTATAAATTAGCCATCTTTTTGTTGTTTCATTTTTTTTATAAACACAAAGAAATGGACAGTTTGTGTTAAAATATTTTTGATCTAACTATTGGCACCAGACTTTCAAGCCTCTTAAAGTGGCAAAATCGTCCAGGTATCCTAATTCCCGAGAGAGAAAATATTTAGAGTGAAGCATGTGAGGATATGTTGCAATGGAATGACGGGTCAAAATATTGTGTACTCTGCCCATGTTAGCTATAGCCTAATGTTTTGCAATGTTATCATACTATGTTTACACTTGGCATGCACCAGTACTGAAATATCTGTAACTGATATGCTTTATTTTGTTCCCTTTTCTTAAGATTTTGAAAAGATGTTCTGAGCAAATAAATTTGACCTATAATAATCAATAAATTTAACACCAAAACTGGTGTATGGTAGGCTTGGACCCTTGACTTCCTATAGGCCATGAGCCCATAAACTGGTCAATTATGAGCCTAATTTAAGATGCATTGGGAGAAGCACTGAAGTTGAAAGAGGCCCAAAACTGCCATGAATAAACTCATGGCAGCACATGACCCATCAGATCCAGTAGATGACAGTGAACTCACTATTCATTCCCTGATGTTAGACTAGCTTCAGTTCCATTCCATGATGTAATATAGATAAAGAACGTAATTGTTCTACTCCCACCTTTCAAAATGGGGTTCATGGGATTTCCACTGATGTGGAAGAAGGCTGGTTAGGTCAGATCTCTTCAACTCAACGAAGGATTCCTAAAAGATTGTAGGTCATCACAGACCTTAGGAATGGACTTTTCAGGCATGTCTTCCAAAGGAAATTTGATAGCAGGTTGACTGTCATTTTAAGCCAATCGACAGCACTTTCAACTCTTGTAATTGACATTAGGCCAAAAATAGCTTCTGCAATAGGTACTAATTGGTAGTTTTCCTAGTTTGTGTCAGGTTCTAGTGGATCCATGGGTTCCCTTCATTTAAGGACCCTGGAACCTGTAAATATGCCATACTGTCATTAACTTTGTTTTGGGAGTTCCTGTTGTCATCAACTTTGATCCTAGTGAAGTGAATAAAATTTTCTTTAAGTGCACTCCTATTTGTTCTCTCTGCATGGTGGATTCCATGCAAACTCAGGTTGACTCTGGAGAAAGCTTTGTAGACTTCTGGGGCTGTTTGATAGTGAGCAGGTGGATTTCAAATTGCTGTGAACAACACTTTGAAGGCACTGGTGAATTTCAATCATCGATGAAGACCTTCAGTCATCAGTTATAGCTACTAACTAATTTAATCTAATATTCTAGTTCTTAGCTTGCTTATTTTCTATATTGAGCAAGTAAAACACTTAAAATTCTTAGAACCAACTGTCCTATCCATTTCAAGATGTGGGCTTGATGGGTCCTGCTAGTGCCTGAGCATTGTAGGTAGAACTTTGGCTTATCACTTGTTCATGGGCATTCCAACTCTCGTACTCACAACTCCTCTTTTAGTGCAAAGTTGCTTCAGTGGTGCACCTGCTGTCATTGTTTGTGTCATTCAAGTCCAGTCATTAGAGATATGTATTAATTGTTATGTAACATATGCATTGCAAATTTCAGTTAGTTTATTATGTGAGGTTCTATTAAGTATTTATTTTTTTCACATAACATGGTTTCCTGCACCCTCAAATTCATGATAAACATATGTGGGGGATACTAATATTCTAGTCCGAGAAATTGCCTATAAATGATACAGCTCCATTTCTTATGCATGTCTTGTTGACTCTTGGATACATGGTTAAAGAAACTACCAGGACCATATAAATTCTTTAATGCTAGAAAAAGCATGATTTGATTGGAAAAACACAAAACTAAATAAAGAAATTATTAATATTTTGTTCATGGACTTTGAGCAGATGTAGAATGACTATTTCATGATGTTACCAGACCAATTACACACACTGGGCCTTCAAATCCTATAAAAAAGATCCTTGAGGAAATGAAATTTATGAAGCTCCCAATTAGAAACACATATACTCCTAATTGCATGTTGTGCCCGTATTTGATACAATTGGATACTGATTCTTTATATGGCTAGAATCAAGAGTTCAACTTTCAACTGCTGGTCCATATGTATCAGCATGTAATGTGGTGGATTAGTGCTCATACCTAGCACTAGTTCAACATGGCATCTATTAAATATTTTTAATTGAAAAAGGGCTTTTATGTTGTTTCTAAATGTTTGCTATTTTTTGATGTCAAACCATGCCAATGACACTTAAATCCTTGGCTGAGATTTGTCTCTGATACTTATTTTAAGCATCCTGTTTTTTTAAGATAAAAAGGCTCCGAAGTCCAAATACTATCAGACCTGTCTTAAATATTAGATAAAGAAGACATGGATTGGCACTTTAATTCATGAAAGAGAGCATGAAAGAAAGCAAAATAAACAAAAAGAAAGGAAGGAGAGAATAAGGAAAGGAAGAAAAATAAAAGAAAGTGAGGTGTGTTTTATTGCTCCCCTCCCCCTTTCCCTTCTCTCTCTTTTATTTAAAAAAAGACATGTACAGAGACTGGAAGGGATCAGGGAAAAAAATATTGGTGGGTTTAAATGTGAAAAAATACAGCCAAAGCATAATATGATGATTCTTTTGCAAAGCGTCGTGTTCTTGAAAGTAACCACTGAATGTTCTTGCTCAAATGTTGGAGCAACATGGCCTTTTGCTTAGTATGATGTTAAATATGACGCCTGGAATTATTAGGATTTTTAGATTTGCTGTATTTGGAAATCATCATGACCATGAACTAAACCAGCAAGCAGAACATCATCCACATTATGGTTATTTTAAAATAAAAAAAGATCTAAAACAACTTAAGAACTTAGCAGTTGGAATCTTCTACCTAGGAGTTTGTACCAGCTTTAGAGTCTAGCTCTTATTTCTCCTAGATCCCAAATAAATATCTTTTTTCCCCCAGGATTCTTTTGTCAAAATCAAGGATAGTTCAATAAAAAATTTAGTTATAATTTGTTTATCCTATATCATAAATGGTGGGAAGGGAGGTTGATAACCTGATAAGGGGATAGACTTAGTTTTCGACATTTGGATCTAGTGATTTGCATCATGTGGATTATTTGGTTAGTCTTTGACCTCACAAATGGATATACTTGGATTTGATTTATGATGGAGCATGTCAGTTGTTTGATTTATAATGTACTAAACCAAATTTCCTCTTAGTTCTGCCTTTGGTCATATTGTATGATGATTTACTGTTATTTAATAATCTCTTCTGATGAAAGTAGTTGTTATCTGCAGAAAGATGATCTTCAGGCTGTGGTCAATTATCTGCGCATGGATGGAAATGTTTCTTGCATTGGTTTGTGGGGGCGATCAATGGGTGCTGTTACCAGGTCTTATTCATGTATTTCTACCCTTACGTGCTGTATCTAGGGCCCTTTAACATGCTTTTATACTGACAGTAGTGATGTCTTCATGGTGCTGCATGCTGAAATCTGTTATTATCTAAATCCTCTTAATGCATCTTCGTATCTTCCAAATACCCACGATCTTGTTGTTCCATCATGTATCTTTAGATTTATATGCGTATTATGTAGACTTGTGGCAATTTTAGAAAAGTTTTGTACCCCAAAACATTGCTTATATGATGAGATGTGCATTCTGAATCATCCCTATACTGTGATCAACCTAGATTGTTCAAGCATCTCCATTTGGTAGATTCTAATGATGAGAATGTTACATTTAAATCCTTAGTTTATTGAGATTCGTTATTGATTGGCATTAGGGAATGTAGAACCGGACCGAACCAGACAGAAACTAGTTCAAAATCAGCTTTTTGTTAGGTTTTGCTTATGAACTGTCGAAACTATTGGGCTGGTTCATGTGCGGAATGAGGATGGGCTGGCTAGGATGTGAGCTTTTGTGAGCTAGGATGTGAGCTTTTGTGAGCTCACTTAAAAAAGAGGGAGGCTGAGATCCTTTTGTGAGCTCTCATCCTCTCTCCACTTTCTTATTTACATTTAAAATTATTTAAGTAATTAATGAAAATAAGAAAAATATCCTTATCTAAATTTGACAAAAATATTAGAAAAATCAAATTTCTTAAGAATAAAAAGTGAAACCTCTCTCTCAAGAACAATTCGGAGAATTTTAAAAAAATCTGGTTTAGCAATTATTAAGTTAGGGTACTTTCACTTCAAATAAAAATCCTTGAAAATGAATTTAACTAAGAAATGATGAGAAAACAAAGTATCAAAACAAATTATCTTAAAATATAATTTGCAAGGCTTTCATCAACACTAGATTAAATTTATAGGATTTTCAGACTTAGATAGGATCACAGTAACAATGAACCTCACACTATCCTATGCTGGCTTGATTTTGTCTAAGTTTGGAAATCATATAAGTTTGATCGAGTATTGACAAAAGTCTTACAAATTATATTTTAAGATAATTTTTATGATGTTTTATTTTCTCGTTATTTTTAAGTTAAATTAATTTTTTAGAATTTTATCCATATTGAAAGTATCCTAACTTGATATCTGCTAAATTAGGATTTTCTAAAATTCTCTAAATTTATTCTTGAATGAAAAAGTTGACTTTTTATTTTTAAGAAATTTATTTTTTTAACATTTTTGTTGAATTTATTTATTTATTTATTTATTTTTTGGGGCGGGTATTTTCCTTATTTCCATGAGAATTCTCAAGTAAATGTCATCCTGTCTTCTCTTAAAAGAGGAGAAAAGATGACATTTACTCAAATGATTTTACTTGAAAATAAAAGAGAGGATGAGTGCTCACAAGGAGCTCTCAACCTCGTATACTATATTAAAAAAAGAAAAAAATTAAAAACTATAAAAAAAATAAAAATGGCAAAAAATGGCAAACCAACCCGAATTGTCATTACACTATTGGTTCAGTATTGAACCAAACTGGCCCAGTACCGATTTACGGTTTTGGAAACCTTGGTCCTAATACATGTGCTATTGCCAAAAATTGTTTTGATCTCCTTAAAAATAGGTCCATGTAGGCTTTTGATTTTGAAATTTGTTGGTTTGCCGTATTGGAAACCGGTACCGTTTTGGTATTGGGCCGATATGGTTCGATATAATGCGTGCCATACTAAATCGGTGATGTGCTGGTTAGGTGCACCAAGAGGTTTCAACTCATGAACCATCTTAAATTGGGCCTAACTGGGCAGTTCGGTTTGGTTCAGTACGTCGGTTTAGGTCGGTTCGTCCCCTATACTGAGCCAAGAGGTTGAACCATTCCAGTTGCAAGCCGATTCAGTTTGATTCACCCAAAACTGCCCGGTTCAAGATGGTTTGACATACCATACTTTTAGTTGTGCTCTCTTAACGTAGGTACTATTACATTTGTAAAGTATATATAAATTGCTTAGAATTGCATAATTTATAACATAGGTTAATATTTCCTTCGATGTGCTGCTTTTTCACCAGCAACCTTTATTATGTGACATCTATTTGGACGAGTCGGCTATAAAAGGTTCAAGGGATATTAAACTAACGACATGATTCTAATAGATTTAAAAGTAAGTTCCTTGATGATGTATTTGTCAGGGTTTATGGAGAAGGTTGTCATAGATGAAATATTTTCTCTGCAAAGTTAAAGACAATATATTACTTTGTTCATGGTCTTCGTATTATTTCCCTCATTTCAGAGAAGTATAAAACATATTATCTTTTAAAAGTCCATGCATATGTGAAAATATATCTATTTGTTTTTGTTTATGATGTTACTGCAATTGTTTACTCTGTATGCACTTCAATCCAGAGCAATCTTGTGGGTTTATTGCTATGTCTATCTGGCATTAATTTTGTACTTCTTTTTCACAGCTTGATGTATGGAGCTGAAGATCCTTCTATCGCAGGAATGGTACTTGATAGCCCATTCTCTAATTTGGTGGACTTGATGATGGAACTTGTAGATACATACAAATATCCCTTTCCAAAATTCACTGTAAGCATTGCTGACAAATTGAGGGCATGTGCTGCAGATATTTTCTTGTATTTCTCTGCCATGAAATTGTTACATTCTTCTGTTGCATCGTAATATTATCAGGCACAGATAACGGCATAGTTTCCTCACTTTGCATTAGTATTCTGGCTTTGGTGTCGCTATTATTATTTCTATTTTTTAAAAATTTATCTCACTGCTAATCTCTTGTTTAGTAGTTAGGTTTATTAATTAGATTCTGTTAATAACATTGTTGCGAGGTTGGTAAACTTTGTTGTTTCTATATATATTATCTGGCTATCTTTTATTATGTGTCCCTTACTCCCTTTGTTATACATGCGGCAGTGAATATCATGTGGCATGTTATTTGGCTTATTGGCTTCCATGCATTAATCTTTGTTCTGTACTAGTAGATTCATTAGTTTCCTCTTCTTTATTTTATTAGTGAGTCTGTACCCACTTTTGCAAATCACTCTTTTTTAAAAGATTTCTAATTAAAATGAGAACTGATAAATGAAGTGGTGAAAAAGATCATCTGCTTTGCTTTCACTGAAGCACTTGAGTCATATTTTCTGTTCTCTCTCCTTTAGCGTGCAACATTTCTTCACAACATTATTTCCCCTGAAATTGCACCCTTAAGTCTCTTGCATCCCAGGATCTGAAAAATTAAGGTATGGGCTCACATCAATCATGGCTGGTAGCCTGGTACATTACGCACTGCAGTGCAGCTCAGTATTGACCAGGGGTGCTGGCCAGCATAATATATACACTGCATCAATATAAGCTCGTACAAGTGCCATGTTCTGGCCGGTACAGGCCTTGAATCTCTTGTTGTGTCCTTTATAAGGTTTCTCATATCCCTTTCAAATATCCAGTATGTACACGTTCTAGAAGAGTATCATGTGCGAGAAGATATCTAAGTGCAGAAGTCACTTGTGCAAACTAGGCTTTGTTTCTAATATAAAATTTTTGCTCAACTTGAATGTTGCAATCAAATCATGTACATTTGGGTCCTTGAACAAAACATGTATCTTATTGGGAGGGTAAGTTTTAGGTGCTTGAAATGTGTTGTTCTAAATGGAGGCTATGCAGACAAATTAGGTACTTGTCTATGCCTAAGCTCCCTACAGGTTTGCTTTCTCGGTGCTGGACCCTGTGTTGGTACCTCACGAATGTAGTGCCAAGATACCCAATATGGGAGTTGATTTGGTATATCGAGACTTGATAAGTCTCGCATACCGAGTCTCGGTTCTTTATTGATATGGTATGGTATAGTATGCTTGGTATAGGATGGTAAACATTGGTATGACATACCATACTTCTTGTTGAAAGCCCTATCCAGGAACTGGGCTGTTTTGTCTTAAATAATTACTCCAATAGAATTGTAGAAAGAAGGGAAAAGGAAGGATGAGTAGAAATAGAAGGTAAAGAAACATGGAAAGGGAAAAAAAAAATGAAAAGGATGATTTTTATTTTTTTAATCCAAAACAATCAATACCTAATTTATATTGGTCACAATTAACCTTGCAATCATACAAAATATTATAATTTGACTTCACTTGTAGGTATTCCGACGTTTAGATTTGATCTTTATATTAGAAATTATTCTGATTTTTTTTTTTGCTTAAATTGTCATTTCCTAATACTTTAAACTTTGGGCATCTCCATTATCATTCCCAAGGTTCTCCATCTCGATACCGGACCTTTTACTGGTATGCTGGTCGGTTCAGTGTATTGAGACTCGGTACACTCAACATGTTAGGTCTCGGTTTGGTATGGTATGGTATGGTGGTATGCTTCATATTAAGCAGTATGTACCGATATGATATACCATGGTTGTTCCCCATTCCCATAGCACAAATGTGTTCAACAAATTTGTTTTCAGATTATGTGTTGGCTGAGTAGGCATGGTACAAGATATTATGACATGCACCACTCACACGAAATTACTCTAAATTATCTATAGTTAATAAATAAATATGCTTTGGGCAGCTAAAGAAGAATATTGATCAATCTACAAAAATTTAAGCTCTGTACATCACATTAAATGTGTTTGTAAATGCCGTTGCATGATACATGCAATGAGGCATGTACCCATTATGTAAAGTGTTAACATCAAAAATCATATAGTTTCTAGACAACCTCTGTTATAGTGAATAGTTTAATAAAGAAAATGATGTACGTTAGAATAAATGCTAAATTGTAGAAGAGAGTAGAAAAAGTAAAAAGAGGGAGTGGGTATTGGCACCTCGTTGAAAAAGAAGGAGCTTACATCTGACATGACCTAGTTGTAGATTCGTTTTTCTGTTTCAATTTTTTGCCTATCTTCTCAAGCTCTTTCTTTTCCTTCCATCTTATTTATTTAAACTCTTTTTACCTTTGGAAGGATTGTGTTTTGAAACAAATTTTTGCTGAAGCTTCAAATTTAACTTGTTAAACATGTGTCGTTTAATCTTCTGTATTTATGTTTATTGGACTATTTTCTATCCTATTTACTTATTGTTGTGTCTCTATTGGAGCCCATATTAATCCAAACAGACATTATACTTGACCTGTCACTTATTATGGGTGTTTCTACCCTTTTAACTCTATGAGCTACTAGGCTCCCTTTTAATTAGAATGGATACTGATCAGTTAAGACTGTGTGGCATCCTCCTCACATCTCTTCTTAATCTACCTTCCTTGCGCACTTCCTTTCTCCTAATTCTCTTCTATCTTCTCTATATCATCATTATATCCTTTTATTTTATAATCTTTTCTTGCTGTTTTGATACTGTAATAGGTGAAGTCATCCCCTGCCAGGCCCCATATCCATCATTTTATGACATTTATAGGCTTGTCTGAAATCTTTTGTTAGATTAGAATTGAAAGCTATGCATGAGCTTTAGCCAAAATGTATTTTACCATTGTGTGCTATAATGTGCTATGCAATTCCACCTTTGGGCATATAAATTTTAACCACTTTCTTAATGCTTCATTTTAGGTAAAGCTTGCAATACAACATATGCGGAAGATTATCAAGAAGAAAGCAAACTTTGACATCATGGATCTAGACACGATTCAGGTTCTATTTCATTTAACTAAATTACCATGGTGCTTTGGTCAAATATTCTTACTCTGATCTCTTTTTGTTAAAAATCTTGATTTAGTCATGGGAATTCTGGTTTCAAATCTCAATGGGACGTCCTATGGGATGCTGAAACAGGTTATTGTCCCAGGTGTTGGGATGGGACTGACCCATCATGTTCCACTGTCCTAATTGGTGCATCTTGGGACATCCTATGTGCTAAGTGTTAAGACAAGATGGGGTAGGATAATGGTGCATCCTGTTCCATAAAGAAACTAGGACGATCCTGTCCCATGGATTTAAAACCTTGATTCGAATTATATGCTTTTTGTCCTCATAATCTTGCTATATTTGCATATTGTATTGCTAACATCATATAACTGTGATAATCTTGGTTTATTACTAGGTTGCATAATATCCAATCAATTATCCTAGAATTTTTTTTTGTTTGATCATCTTCCTTTGTTGTTCTGAAGTACTTGCATTTTAGGTCAATAGCAATATGTCTTAGTTGATATAGGTTGGTTCAGCCAAAACTTTGTTCTTGGGTCAGATAAACTCAGAAAAAGATTGTTTTACCATCTAAGATCTTCAAGAAAGATATGGTATGGAGCTGGTCTTCTATAATAGTTTATAAATTATAGGATATGTGGGAGGAAGAATTCAGAACAAACTTTCATAGTGAGATAGTTAAATTTAAGAGGAAGAGTTGCAATTCTGGACCTCCTATATAGCAATTTTATTTGCTTGATGATAAATGATTTTATTGAAGAAAGTAAGCTCAAGTCTATGGTGGAGATTGGTTGAAGTATCTGTGATTTATATCTTTATTTTGACCATTGCTAGGTGCTTCCACTAACTAGGAATGCTAAAGGCAAGCCATATGTTTGCTATTATCACGGATGGTTCTTAAAAAATATGTTGTATTGGAGATTCTTTTACAAAGCAAGGATTATGAGACTATTGCATATTCACTGGGGCTGTAGACAGGCTAGCCTGGGCTCTTGACCAACTGGCTCATTCGACTGATGGTTGCATTGGGTGTAGTGTTATGGCAACTCGAATCATGTTGAAGTTGTATTTTAGGCCCAAGTCTTGGGTTGGCCTGAGTCATTCATAGTCAAGCCAAAGACCTGATGATCAATGCCATGTTTTAGTCATATATATATTCCCTTTTGTGATACTTTATCTCCTGTTGTCCCTTCCTCTTCTATTTCCTCTTTCTTCTTAGTTCTGAAGGCATTGTAGGAGGTGGTGATAATAGTGGCTAATGGTGAGAGGTAGCGTCAGGCACCAAGTATACAGTAGGAATACTAAACTCAACAGAGTATTGAACTGATCTCTCTCTCCTTCACTCTCTTGCCCTCTGCATGTTCCACCCCACTCCCTGTACTCTACCTTTACCTCTCTTCCTTCCCCCCTTACCTAGCCTATTAATGTGCTTAGTGGTTGAACAGTGCTGACCAAGTTGGGTTTGGGTCTATCTAATATGTGATCAAGTTGAGCCAGGGTTCACTTGGCCAAGTAGTGCCCATATAAAGACTAAATTCATTATTGTCAGGTTGAGTTGATCTTGGTTCAACCATGGGCCTGCCCATTTGCATCCTTATTGTTCACATCTGAGGCATGGACTACCTATATATGTGGAAGATGATATGCTCATCTGCAGTTTATATGGTAGAATTACTTTGTCCATCTGTTTCATTTTCTTCCCATTGAACCATCCTGAACTTTGGCTATTATTTTCTCTCAAGATCATCAGTGAAGTAGTTAAGGAGCTTTTCTATTCTATTTTAGCCATTGGGAGTGACTATTATCGTCTCACCATTATAAAGGTTCTTGCATATTGTGCTGAATCACTATTGTTATCTAGGAAAGTGGTAAGATTATTATAGTTTTCTGTCGAGGAGTAGCTAGAGTAACATTCGCCTTTATCAATTTTGAATGCTGTACTGAATCTGAAATTGAACTAATTTTATATCAGTCAGTCTAGAACCATCCCAATTAGACCGACTGCTTGCCTATTGGTGAGCAAGAAAAGAGAAGATGACTCTTCCACTTTTTATTTTGCTCTCCACCAAACCAATCTCTTTTTTCCACCAGCATCCCTTGAGAAAATAAAATACCTGAATTTGCCAGTTATTCTTTTATTATGCTGAAATTTGAACCAGACCCAAATGAAAATAGTGTTGGAGCAGTTTAGAGAATTGAGGAAGGGTCAGCTTTTAAGCGGTGAAGAGGTTTTTAGTGTAAGTGGATGCCAAAACTAGTCCTGGTTTCTGTCTCTTGTAAACATTGCATTTAGATTCTAAATGGTCATATTCTCTCCAAACGCCATGGATAAATGGCTTTGCATTTTTGGATGGTCCATTAGTTTGGCAAAGAAACTAAAGGGGTGGAGAAGTTTTATTTTCCGTTTTGGAGGGTCCGTTAGTTTGATTTACAATGAAGGGCATAGGAATGGGGAATGGGAGAGAAGCATGTTCCAAACCGGGAGCATTAATATTGGAATTTTCTCTTTTTACTGATAGCTGGTAATAAACAGCATCTTCATACTTTCTGCATCTTGTGCATACAATTCAGCATGTTGCGCTGAAATTCTAGCATGTTGCTATTCAATAGTCTCCTATGCAATTTCAGTATGTGGTGCTGCTATTTCTCTACATCTTTCACCATATTTATGGCATGTATGCAATATTTAAGGACCTTAATGTTGTTTCTTTGTTAATGTAAATATGTAATTTGCAAGTGAATAAAAGCATTTAATTTGGTTATTTTATTAATTTCATGCTTGGCATATTAATTTTGTAATATAAAGCATATGTTTTGGATATTTCTGCATGAAAACTTGCTTTAATTCTATTATAATGCTTTATGCTCAAATGTCAAATCAATAATTTTTGGATGACTTGTAGGTAGCGAAGTGCTGTTTTGTCCCAGTTTTGCTAGGGCATGCCATTGATGATGATTTTATACAACCTCATCATTCAGAACGCATACATGATGCCTATGTTGTAAGTCCCCATCTATTCTCTTTGCTATATTTCCTTGTTCTCTTTGGTGTGTTCTACATGTCTTAGGTGGGACTGGTGGTATGGCACCAGGGTCATCCCAAGTATTGCATTCTATATTGTTCATTAGCTTATCATTTTCTTGAAATATTTATTTTTTGTCTTCTATTTTTTTTTTTCCTCTCAACTTGATATTTACATGTTTGTCTTCATGCCCTTTTCTTAATTCAATTCAAATCTCTGACCTCAAAAATGTGAGTAGATCCTCCAAAAGTAGAGATTTCTTGTTAATATATTTATTGCCACGCTAAAAATGTGAGTAGATCCTCAATCAATTTCTTCCAACATAATGAAAAGAATGAGCATTTGTCACTGTAATTGGAGTTGGATGTATGCATTCTTTCACGTTGGAATTTATTCAAGACAAAGTACCTGTAAATGTTAAGCACCCAAAGTGTGCTGAATCATGACTTCTTGTAATCAACACGTAATTGGAGTTGGATGTATGCATTCTTTCACATGGCCTTTATTCAAGACAAAGTACCTGTAAATGTTGAGCACCCAAAGCGTGCTGATACATGACTTCTTGTAATCAACAGGCACTTTATTTTTTGTAAATTTCCCATATTTACTCTTGTTTTGTTGTATTACTAAATTTTAGAGCTATACATATTTCATTTTATTTCATTTTAATAACTAGTCTAAGCAAGGAAAAATTCATCTAAGCATATTTCATTCAATTCATTTTTAGAAAAAAGAAACCCAACCATGAATATTTCTTTCCAATCCATATTAACAACCCATATAGGTGAGAAAACAAATAACAAGAACCATTAAGCATGTTTCATTCTATTTCATTTGAACAACCTTAGTAAGCAAGATAAAAAATACTGATATAAATAAGAACCATTTTATTTCATTATTTAAGTGCAGCTTGTCCATCATAATAACAGAGTTTAAACAATAATAAAATGAATTTGATAATAGAAGCATTAGATTGATGTGTGATTGCTGGTCAATGAAGACAATATTAACCATATCAACTTGTTAAACAAAAAATAATAAATAAATAGTATTTTTGGTCGGTTCCAGCTTCTTAAATCTCAACTCAAAATTCCTCGGGCAATGCTTTTTCATAGTCCCTTTTACAGGCTTTACATGACTTATTTTCCAAGCAAATTAGGACTTTAATAGGCAACTAACTAGTCCCCAAAATATTTCCTTAAAAAATTTTTGGAACAGCACATATAGAAGGACGCCAGAAACAATGAAAAATCAAATCCTAATGATTTGTTGATCTGTAAGAAAAATCAGATCCTAATGATTTGTTGGTCTGTCCAACCTAACATGTACCCAATATCAGACTCTTCTACGCCAATTTAACTTAAAATTGGACTCTAAAACCATTTCTAAAAATTACTTAAATGAGTTCCGAAAAGTATAAAAAATTGAACTAAACTTTTTTATTAGTCATCATTTTCTTCTGTTGCATGGATCTCAACTTTGAGATACTTCATGATGCCACTCACAAGCTTGATCCACCATTGAATTTCCAAGAGCTGATGCTAAATGCTCACATAAAATTTTCTGCAGCATTGGTTGGTTGGTTGGTTTGATGTCCATTGCTTGCTTTGGAACGTGCTTCTGATGGCAATCTTTGTTGAATCCAACAAATTAGTCAAGAATGGATATTTATATTGCTTAATCTTCATCATTGCCTTTATGGTTGTTGCTTGATCTCGCCATGAACGCTCTTCATACAAATCTTCACAATTGTGATCTTTTACCTTCAAAATACTTGATATATCATCATCTGTGATATCCTCAATCAGAAATTATATACATCTCACATTATCTGATATTAGATTTTTAAAATCATTGTAAGCCAGGATGCCTTGCATTTTGCCTCATCCTAGCGGTCATCCTAGTTGAGCATCTTGGTACTTGCTTTGATGCTTTTTCCCCCCTTAATTTATCTGTGAAGTTTTATTTTTATATTTGTTTTTTAAACATATTTGGACTTCAAAAGTAATATATTTAAGATAAATTAGTCCTATTTAGTGTAAGTCTAAGGTGAAAAGCTCTGTAATTGAAAATATAATTGTCTGAACACTATCAATTAGTGTTTCTTTGTTGATGAAGCACTGCTAGCTAATATTATTATGCCATATTAGGTCAATGTTGGTTAGGTTGTTTTTATTGGTACTACTATTAGATTCCATTAGGGTAAATGCTTGGTAAGTAAAGGAGATATGTTTATGTTGGTTCATAACATGGTTTACCTTATTATACTGTACCGGTAAGGTATCATGATGCCGAGTTTTGAGTTGGTATGAATGAAATCTATTTGAACTGACCTGAATTGCCTGGTACTGACCCATACCAAATGGTTAAAAGTGAAAAAAATGACATCTTGTCTCGGTATTGAGATGCACACTGTACTGTATTGTACCAATCTATATCGTATCAAGCCGGTAATGTACTGGTATGGGTCTTGGTGCTGATTTTGTGGACCTTGGTCTATAATGCATTGAAACCATTTGGTTGAATGTTCTGCCACTTTTTGAATTATTCAGACTTGTTCATATATCTACTTGAAAATGACTCTACAATTTGTTGTCACATTTTATGTTATTGGGGATTCTTGCTTGATTACCAAGCAATGGAAATTATGCAGCTTGATGAAAATAATGGCAATTTTTACTGCACAAGCTTAGTTGCATAGTTAGCTACTTTTATCTTTAGTGTTGAAACTTAGAATTTGATGCTTAGATACGACATGAGTGATAGTGAAGTAAGCAAGATTATTATTTTATATAACAAGATAAGCATGAGTAAAATTTATTAACAATATGCATGTAATTGCCTTCTTGTTGCTTTTTTTTTTTTTTTCCTTAAATGGTTACTCCAAGCAATTAACCAATCTTAACTAGTTTGGGATTAAGGTTTTGTTTTTGCTTTTGTTGTTGTTCCAAGCGACTAATAATGGGAACACATTCTTCTGAGTTTAAAAATATTGTTAGAGAGGAGTAGGGTGAGTAAACAACATTTTCTAAATTTTCATGCCTATTAGAAATAAAGGATGGATTGATGCTTTTTTGATTTTTTACATAATATTATATTTTTAAAATATATAAGATTATTTTTTATGCATAATATTATTTTTTAAAAATATAATGTTATATATAAAATAATATTATAAATAGATATTTATTTTATATTTTTATGTGATATTTTAAGGAAAAAATTAAAGAAAAAAATTAAAATGTATAATATTATATATTGGGTTTTAAATACTTTCATTTTTGGATTTTTATATAATATTTTTTGAGGAAAAATTTAATGATGACCATGGGAATCGAACTCATGTGCACATTCCCCCATTAACCACTGCAGCAAATTGTCAACTTTGATTTAAAATAATACTATCTACTTAAAGTATTCAATGCTAAGCACTGAAAAAGAAAATAAAAACTTGCTTGCTCCATCAGGAAGCTTCCATCTCGTCGCTTTTTTGGTTGCTTCCCCTATTCCTCTCTCTTTTCCCTTCCTCTAGTGCTGATCCTTTCCTTCCTCCCCATAGATCAAAGTTGAGGGGAGAGTGTGAGTTGACCCTTCCTAGTGAAACGACAGTTGTGAGACAGAACTATGACTTGGCTTCAGATATGTGGAGAGGGGTAGTGGAAAAGATCAGAGAACAACCACTGCTGGGACCGTCCTTGGTGTAATGAAGATGGGATGGCTGTATCAAGGGGTGTCTTGGCTTGGATGCATGCAAGACAGTCTGCGAATGGGGGTGGTGGGGTCTTGAACCTGTTGAAGTCCTGTTATCACAATGAAATGGGATGAGATGACTGGGATGCCTCCTGTCCCACCAGAACTTCCAACCTTGCTTGATATTGCTTTCTCCTATAAACCATTTATATCATGAATACATGCATTCAATGCATATTTCTTATAAATCAGAAAACAATTCACTATCTTGGCATTGAAATGGATTTAATCACTTATCAACTTGGTGCAAGGAAAAATGTCAATGTAAAGTTTTCACTAGTGATCTTAATCTTATTTGACCATTATTGTAATTAAGGATACTAGACAATGATAGGAACTATGACAGCATAATGGGTCATAACTAGTCAACTACTGTCTAATTGCTGAGTTTAGGTGAATGGGCAAAATTTGATCCGCTGTAAGATTTTGAGACATTTCATTTGACTTTTAGCTGTCTATTTGTGTGGCCACGGACTGAAGAGAAGCAACTAACAGTAAAAATGACTGTCATGCACCTATAGGCTTAGTGGAGCATGAGCACCATCCAAGACTTAAACCTAGAATCTGTGGTTGATAGATAGAGGGATGTGACCATTGGAATAAACCCCAATCAGAATTTTGGCCTTCCTGCTTTCCAGGAACACTAAGATTTATGTCAAATACCATAGATTTTGATTATAGATATTACCTCTTATCATTTAGAGGACAGGGCAACAATTAACGAACCAAAACAAGTGAATTTGAAGGGCAAGTAAGACCTCTATGTCACTCTCTGCCGTCATCATCTTTACATTGCAGACAATTATGCAATTGTGAAGTCAATTGATACTTTGTTGTGCTGCTTGCGCATTAGAGATGAGGTGATGGCATGGCTTGCAGATTTATTTTGACATGATTATGTTCCATTAATGATGGAAAGAACAAAAATTACAATGTGTAACATAATGAGCATTGTCATCTTAAATTTTCTTAAAATTCAGGATTCTCTGCTTGTTCTGGAATTTTTGTATTAAATTATAGGATGTACTTGCTTTACTTTTGTTTTTAGATTGTCAATGGATGCGATCGATTTAAAATAATTTCCAATACTTCTTAATCTCTATGTATCACTAAATTTGTAAACTTGCAGGGAGACAAAAACATAATCAAATTTGATGGGGATCACAATTCTCCACGACCACAGTTCTACTTTGATTCAATAACCATTTTCTTCCATAATGTACTAAATCCTCCGGAGGATGTTTCTAACAAACAACATTTTCACACAATGCATGACTATTTTGACCAGGTAGAGAAAATTTAGACTCTAGAGATTCCTGTTTGTTGGATATGATGTTTTATGTATTTGTTCTAATTTCTATTTGAAACATTCATCCACAGGATAATTGGCATAACATACATGGAGTAGAATATCAAAACCACAATTTTGAGGAACCTCTCCGAGGCAAGACTGGCGAATGCTGTGCCTTGATCATGATGAAGCTGTTTCTCCAACAATTATTTCTATCTAGATTTTATTTGAATTTGTTTCATTAAACCCTTTCCACTTTCTCTGTCTATGGCTGCAGAACTCGCAACTGGCAGTACAGAAGATGCTATTACTCAACTTCGATCCAGGAGGCCTATGAGTCGTACAGAGGTCAGTAATATAGTTATAATTAATATCAGTGTCTTTGATGATGAAGTTTCATTATAATCTACAAGAAACTAGCATGATTGTATGATTTTTATTTTTTTTAATTTCCCTTTATTTCGCAAGAAGCATTATGAGTTGCCGTTTTAGTTTCACATCAATCGTTGGTTGGTGCCAGTGATTCAATTCTTAGTGGGATGGGTTCTAAGAGATTTTGAGACCAATCTCAGCCGTCCTGTCTTGATCATAATAGGTTATTATATAAATTTTAAATAGATTTAATTTATCATCAAGATATAACTTTTGAAGTTCAAATAGTTTTAAAAATTGAATAAAACACTAAAACTTCACAATTTTTTTAAGAAAAAAGCATCCCAAACAAGTATTGGGATGCGTGATCGGGTTGGGTACCGACATGGGATGACATGTAGGGCATCTTGTTACATGAAAAAACTGAGAAACCTCTATTTCATAAGATTTAAAACCTTGGTTGGTGCTACCTAACAATTGACTCAAATTTTAATAAAACAATTTCCTGCTTTCTGCGGATACCTATTTTTTAGGATTCATCCAAAGGAAGTCATGAAGTAAATATATTAGATGTTTGGACCTTGAATAGCATGTGTCAACATTATATGTACAATTTACTGAACTTAATACATATCAATGAGTCAAACCAACTTCATCTGGTTGTTTCAACATAGAATTTTGTGTAAACTTCTTTTTGATTGGTGAGGCAGCATGTATCCGCTTCATTCATAACCTTATCATTATATTTCAAGCATGTTCATCTAAGCATATGGAATTCTTTTATGATGGGCACCTCGACTGATAAACTTGGAAATTAACTTTGAGATCATGAATAGATATAGATATGATCTTTAATGCATCCTTAATTTTCAATCCATAGAGGTCTAAAATCTTCATCCTTCAACATTCTAAATATTGTGACCTCAAAAAAGAGTAAATGAAAATATATGTAGAACAGAAGTAGAAGAAACATATGAAAGAAAAATAAAGGAAAGAAGTCAGAGAAATGGTGGGGAAGCAAGTCAACTGTATTGGGATAATGAGAATGGAGTCTGGGGCCTCTGGGCAATATTGCATATTGGGTCATTGAATAGGTGATAGACTAAAGAGAAGGGGTGATAAATTAGTTCATACAGTAGCAACATTAGAGGGATGATGAATGTTGAGGACATGGAAATCAATCTGATTCAGAAGCTGCTAATTAACCTCGAGACATTGTAAAATGCAGAAAGAATGATTGAATGTTGACTGAACATGGCAGATTTTCCTAACCAATAACCTATAAGCAAAGTTATTTTTGGGTACAGAGAATATTAATGGTAAAACATAGTTGAACTAGCTTGAACAATTCTGCACCCAGAAACACAAAATTACTCAGAGGTGTATGGAGGTATTAAAACTAGACTAGCTAGTTCTTCTGAATAAAAAGGACTTACTAGATGATTCTGAAGCTATCAAATTGGTAAACATGGGAGATGATTGCTGTGAAGAAAGCCATGAAGAGATACAAAATGGAAGTTAGTTGCAGTTGAAGAATGTTAGCTACTTGATGGTTGGTTTTTATAAAGGACTTACTAGCTGATTCTGAAACTATCAGATTGGTAAGCTCAGGAGACAATTGTGATGAAAGCATGCATGCAGAGATACAAACTGGAAGATAGTTGAAATTGAAGAATGCTAGCTACTTAAGGGTCAATGGTTATTGTATTGAGCTTGATATATTCTTTACTAGTGACATGGTGAACATTTAGAACATAGAGCAGAAAGTGTTAAGCATCATATTGCTTTTTCTAATTTAATAGGAGAGACATGCTTGGCTTGCAAAACTTATATCAGAACTTACGGACAAAGATTTCACTTTGTTGCAGGTTGAAGATGCTCACATGCCACTGATAGATTGGTGTGATGTTTTAATCGAATACTTCCTGAACATCTCTCCTCTGTGATATCCTGAAATGACAATAGTACTAGATTATGTTTCCATGCTTCATGCATTCATGTCTTGATTATTTCATCTTCATGTGCCAAGTCTTCATGATTGACAACAGAATTTTTGTGAGTTTTTCTGAATTTGATACTTCAAATTCTCATTCATGTCCAGAAAGACGGTCACCAACTTTGTTTGAAAATGAGGCAGTCATTGAGATGCTTTACAAATTTTATTTGCATTCATTTACATAGACATATACGTGGTCTCGAGTGGATCATCCACTCAAATTTGATCATATCCAAATTAGATGATAGGGTTTCATATTAATGATCTAGCTGTTAGATGTAATCTATTGACTCAAAATGCTCACAGACAAAAAATCATGTGATTTGGAGATCCCAGCTAATGCATAAAGTGGTCAAAAAATTGGACAGCCTAAATAATGCGAAGCAGGATATTTTTTTTTAGCTCTTAATGCATGGGCTATGGGTCCCCAAATCATATGATTTTAGTGTGCAAGTATTTTAGAAGTAGATCACATTCAACGGTTTGGATCGTCGATGTGGAATTTCCATCATCTAAATTTATATCTGATCAAATTTAAGTAGAGATCCTCTCAACTGCTATGTATGTAATGTATATACGTGTGTGTGTATATATAATGTATATGTAGTGTACATATAGGGTTAGAGGATCAAGCTACACCATTTTGGAATTAGACAATGAGGGTACATGTATGTATATGTATGTGTGTGTAAAATGTATATGTAGTGTATGTATAGGGTTAGACGATCAAGCTACACCTTTTTGGAATTAGACAATGAGGGTCCAACATCAATGATCTGGGCTGTCTGATGTGATATATTACCTTTAAACTACTTACATACTAAAGATTATATAGTTTGGAGCAAGGTCTGTAAAACCGGTACCGAGACTCATATCGATACATTACCGGTTCGATACGATATGGTACACATTTTATATCAAGATTGGATGTCATTTTTTTTACTTTTAACCATTCAGTGCTAGATGATACAGGTCGGTACCAAGCGGTTTAGGTTGGTATCAAGTGGTATGGGTTGGTTTGGGTTGATTGAGTTCATACCAAATTAAAACTTAGTGCTATATTGGTATGGTACAGTTGGTATGGGTCAATATGATATAATCGGATGGATCTTGGTTTGGAGTCCTCTAGCCTATGTAGTAAGTGATTAGAAAACATGTATTTGTTTCATGTATTCTAAACTGTTCAATTTTTGACCACTTGAGTAATTTTAGCATGTTTCCTTTTGCCGAATACTATTTCTAGTATGATTCCATATCAGGTTTACGGACTGAATGAGAGTTAGGAGTAATGGTCTATATATGCTTCTAATATGTTGTGTGAAGGCTGCTATTGACATATTAATAAAGCAATTTTCAGAGTGAACTTCTTTCAATGATCGAAGGGCTCTTCAATCTAGTTAGTTTTCAATTTGTGTTTGATCTTGGATTTTATTACCTAGTTATGGAATCACTCTTCATTCTTCGCACTGCATCAGGTTCTACATTACCAGGCCTAATAATTGGTCATTCCATTCTAGAGAGAACTCCTAAGGAAAATGACAAAATAATCTTCTTCGCATGGGATAGGCCTTCAAATCTACCCGGTTTCTCTTAATCTTGAACAAAAGTCAGCATAAATATGCCCTCCCACCCATATCTTCAATCTATATTGAAAGAAGTTAGACTCAACGGCATCTTGTTGAGAAGAATTACCCTATTCATTTCCATTTCAACCCAAAGATTTCAAAACTTGGATGAAATCTATTCCCAAATATTTTGTCTAAACAGAAAATCAAACAGCGTATTCTCTTACACAGTTATGCTTGAGAGATGGGACCTCCAATTAGTGCTGTCATGTTTTTGCCTCTTGGGAAATAAAGAACAGGGAGACTTAACTCTTACCAATTTTGGGGAGAGCCAGTAAGAAACTAATTTTAAAAATCCAATTTAAAAGTACCAAGGGACCTGATCTAGAAAGAAAATTTTCTCATCTTTCTCTTATTTTGGGGGAAAAAGGGGAATCAGTTGCCACTTCTAGATAATGTGGTCTGCTTAGTAACACATAAATACTCCTTTGCTACTTGGGTTTTGCTCAGGTCAAGCGAACTCTCAATCCCACCCTAGAAAACCCCTATTGATAGATTTATATCTCATATCAAATTTGTGGTCTGATTGCTGCTTTCCATTGCCTACTCTTAAGAATGATGAAAATTCTCATGGTTTATGGGATCCTCAAGTTGTGTAATTCACAAAACTCTCAGTTGTTTATGATTCCTTCAGTTGCCAATCGTTGCCTGATGAAAACTCATGATTCATATGATCCTTTGGCCATCCATGTGAACTGTTTCAATTATCAGCATTAGAATAAGTCAAGTGTTTTTGAGGTTTATAGTGTCAAGAAACTCACATCAGTAGCGAGTATAGCCCTTAAATTTGAAAGATTGGTGAACCAAGGACTTGTCACAACTTTTTAAGGCTTGCTGGATATATTCGTTATTATATTCTGAACTAATGGTGCAGAATCCTTCTTGAGTTCAACATATTTTCCATTTTAGTGGTTTGTACATATATTTCTGTTTACCCCTTGCCCTATTTATATGTTGTACATGTTTGGATGTATGGAGTCCCTATTAGGATATTTACACATCGAAAGCAATTTTTTGTATGCATGGACAGCTATGATGTTCTGCATGTTCAGGTGCTTATCTGGACTGGGTACACTGAACTTTGTCCACGCTTTTGAAGAACTCCCTTTATTCTCCATCAAATTTCTTAATATTGTGTATTTCTGAACCACTTTGCAGGTCCCATCTAATATTTCCTCCCAAGAAAATCTTTTCAGAGCTGAGGTATCTTCTAATTATTTTATATGTGCTTGATCATCCATATGTCCTATAATGTTCAATAGCTTTCTTTTCTGCTCTGAATGGCACTCTGTTTCTTTTAATATAATGCTTAAGTTTTTCCAATTTCACTTTGTGTGGATATTGAATAATTGCTCTGTTCGGTAGTGCATGTCATTCAATTGCACATCAATTGCACATTTGACTTCAAATTTATTTAATCTCATGATTCCTTTTGAGAGTTATTTGTATGATAAATTGTACTATTACCCTTTTCCAAGCAAGCATCTCATAATTATCTGCATTCCATCAACCAACTTATTCAGACAGTCATTGACTGCGTTGCCTAGATCTTTTGGTTTAGCTTAAGGTACCCATACCCAACACTTAAAAATATGGTCATTGTTGTGAAGCATGGACATGGGTTCACATGAAGAAATCAAATATTAAATGGATCTAATGCTTAGACACACACCTGCACACAACATCCATACTTGACTCCATGTGACATGTCCTTGATACTCGAGAGGCTTGATATCACATACACATGGATCAAAAAGTCAACTAGAAATATTTTAATTAATTATTTCAGACCATTCAATTTAAGCAGAAAATAATAAGAACAAAGCATGATAATATAAATATCTGCTAAGAATAGATTAAGAAATCAATTTATTAAGAAATCAATTTATTAAGAAATCAATTTCTTTTAAAGAAAATTGAAAAACCAGTAAACAAGCAAATGACAGTGGTGAAGAGAAAAACAGAACCTTGTAATTATAATATGAAAATAGAAATTAAAATAAGTATTGAATCACAAGTTATATATACGTACATGCACTCCAAGAATAAAGTTTGAGGAAAAATTGTAAAAGTTTCTATGAGAACCTATACCATGACCTATACTATAATAACAAGCTTTGGAAACAAGACCTAAAAGAGACTTATAGGCATTAAGATCCATAAAAATGGAAAAATAAATTAGAAAGTAAACTTTGTTTGATAAATGAGTTGGTATTGTTTGAGGTGGGGTTGGGAGGGGGGTGATGGAGATGTGTTTACCAAGAGTCAGATTTGGGATGTTAACAAACACCAGCTAACTTTAAAAGAGGATGAGAAAAATTGCATCCTTGTTGAGGGAGGCATACCCAAGTACTAGGATGAAGACCAACCCCCAAGAAGATTTAGATTGAGAGGCTGAGTTCTTGGACTACAGACTCAGAACATAGGAAATTGTCGGGCTATAAACTACAATCAGTCTATTTCATCCACAGTGATCCTGGATTGGGTGCCCATATGCATTACCAATATCTGAGGAAATTGTTGGGCTATAAACTATGAGAATTATCAATCTGGCCAATAGGCTATTGCTGAGACCTCGAATGTGAGGAGCAGTGATAATGCTCAGATAGTGGCAGATATGGTTACCTTTACAAGCAAGGATGGTGGTTGGTTGGCTCAATCTAAGAGAGACAGATGTCAAAACTGAAATGTGACACTTGTTCTAGCAGTTATTGGGGTCATATATAAACATAGTTGTCATTAGTGGTGGAGGATCTTTTGCCAAACATTAGACCATATTAAACTTAAATCTTTTATTTTCTAATAAATGTTATGTTCAATCTAATAAGGTCTTCACCATTGGCTTCTTCAAGGGGCACATCCCAATGGTGAAAGTCCTTGAAGGTTCAAGGCAGCGACGTCTGCTACTTTTCTATCCTTTCATGGTGAAAACTGGGGGCATGCTTTTGCATTCAGCTAGACAGTGTTGTGTCTCTCTCACATCCAAAAAAGAGGCCAACATGATGGCACCAAGGGCAAGTAATATTCTTTGCAAAAAATTAGATAGTGCTCAAAAAAAATTGAATGGACAAATAATTTCTTGTCTTACTGAAATTATGCTAAAATAACTAAGAGTTGAGAAATCTCCCTCTCCATTTCCTCTTGTTCTTCTAATCTGATAAAAAGAAAGCAAAAAAGATAACCACCTGCTGACGAATGCAGGAAACAGAAAACCAAAAAGAAGAAGAAAACCATACAAAAAAAATCTACCACCCGTTGGGCTGTTGAACGCACCTAACCTAATGTCTCCCTCTTTGAGACATTTTCATCTCTTTCATGTGATGAAAAGCAGGGGAGAAGAGACCATTACTTTGCAGAAAAGGGAAAATTAAAAGAGAGAATATTACACTAGGCTTTCTACTTGATAAATTGGGCTGCAGGACCTTCAAAAGCCCTATCTATCTTCCTCTTCTTATTTAGATAAGGCTGTCCTCTATCATTGGAGACTTGGTGGATTTCATGCAACATTTCTCTTGAGATTTCTTGGAGGGATGGATTAGTGCATGGATAAATCTTCACAACAAAAGTTCCACTATTGTAGGAGAAAATAATTGGCACGGTTGGGTTACAAAGCACAAATTATGATATGATTCCTTTCTACTGTCATCCAATATTACTACCCCTAGTCTATAGTTTTGCAGGATTCCCCCTGGCTCTGCCTATGGGGAGAAATGAAAGAGGAAGAGAAGCCAAAAAGGGAGTGACTGAAGGGAAGATGGAGGAGCCACGTCTGGCATGATCAGAGAAATCAAACTCATCAAGGAATGAAAAGAACAAAAAATAATGAGAACCAAATTAATCAAGAAATGAAAAGAACAAAAAATAAACAAGTTATACATCTTATTACGGTTGATAAATCAACTTCCTATTTCTCTTTTTATTCTGATTATTGTTAAAAGTGATCCAAGACCATTTGGCTTTGGCTTCAAAATGATTGTGAATTTCAAGAGATTAAACAGGGGTTTGTGTTAGGAAGTCACTTTACTGTCCTGTCGCAAAAAATGGAACAGTGCACATGGTTTTTAGCAAGTAGATGAACCGTAAGGGTTAGGAATTCTTGTTTTTGGGTATGTAAGAGTTAGGAATTTTCGTTTTGCAGAAATCGTAGGATTGAACAGGTGATTGGTGTAGGTCCATACGAAATTTTGGATGATTAAAATGAAACTGTAGACAAAGATGCATGCTGTGAAGAAAATTAACATATGAAAGTGCAAGAAGATCTAAGAATATCATGGCATAAGATAAGTTAAAGAAAATTGCTGAACAGCAAAGGAGTAATATAACTCATAAATTAAGTGAAAGAAGGGGCTGAGAGAGAGAGAGAGAAATAGAGAGAGAGGGCTGAACTTGGCATCGAATTTTCAGTTTCTTTTACAAGAATAACCAGCATAAGCTCCTTTCCAGTGGCCAGCTCATAGAGACCTAGTCTTTCCATTGATTTGTTTTACATGCCATGTAGGACACTCAGTAAGCAAATAATTTGTCTAAATATGGACACCAAAAAAACCTTCCATTAAATGCCAAAATCCTATATAAAAGACACCTTAAAATGCCCAAAGTTAAATCTTCAATATGTGTGAACTTTCACACCCTAGTCCAATTAATACCTAAAAGGGCTGTTTGGTGTGGGGTGATCTTTGGTAACATCACTGGTGATCTTGGGATGTTGATGAGATCACCCCATTTAGTATCACCATTTTGATGGTGATTATAGATTACTGTGGGATTAGGATTATTGTCGAAGGGGGATGATCTTAATCCCACCCAACGGGTGGGAATGTTGAATCACTGTGGTGATAGTGACCTGCACCAAAAAATAGGGACAACTTTGTTCCCTACATTTATCAATCTCTTTCCTCTATATTATAATAATATAATATAATATATTATTTATAATATGTGATATATATTATTATATATTATCATATTAATATATAATTAATATATGTTAATAAATAACATTATAATTATATAATATTAATTATTATTTTTATAGTATAATTATTATAATATATTATATGTAATACATAATATATTTATAGTATTATTAATAGTATATTATAATATATTATGCAAATAAGTTTTTAAGGGAATTATTGGTATTGTATGCATGATGATCTTCTGATCCCATGGTATACCAAACATTAGTAATATGTGATCACTGATTATCTTTGATTATTAAAATATCTTATACCAAATAAGGTGGATGTTGGATCATCAATCATCCTATCACTGAGGAAAATCACTATAGTGATTAACCAAACGGCCCCAAAGTAGAACCTCTAAACACAATTCATATCCAAAATGACTCTAAAACCAACAATATGATTGCCTTTATGAAGGATGCAAAAATATAATAAATCTAAGGGGAACCAGTTTTCTTCGTCACCTAAAGTGACTAAATATGTACTGATCATGAAGCCTCTCTCCCTACCAGAGTAGGGCAGACCAAGATCATCTACTTTGAAATACCCAAGCTACTTCCACAAGGATTGTTCACTTAAAATCTCCTTAGAGATATTGCCCCCCCATTGCCCAACTTGAGGTTGACAATTTTTATTTGTTGGAAGCTTATTTTACCAGTAACTATCATAATGACAGTAGAAAACACTCTATAGGTGATGTATGTGAGTCAATTCGTACACAAGTTCATTCCACATGTTTTTGTTCATGGCTGCAGGAAAATGGAAGTGGCTTAGATGCTGGTCCATCTTCTTCTAGAATTTATGGTTCTGACCTTTCCAATGGCTGCCAACATGGTCAGCTCATTCCATCCACAAGTGAAGAGGAGTATGTTGATTATTCATTTGACAGCTTATCAGACATTCCATGCAGCATGGAAGATGAGGAAAGGGTAAGTTAGTTAGCTATATATCATCCAATGTTTATGCTCTGAGTGCCAAATTTCTATCTGTATTGCCATTTTACTGTTATATGCTATTATTTGATGACTTATCATGTCATCATACGTGGGAACTTTTTTCTGGCCTCTGGGATCAAGGAGTTCCAGCTGGGTGCTGGTGCTCTGGATCTGGCATTCAAATGCCTGATCCGGTCCACTGCAGGCTCTTTGCCAAACTCCTGACTATTCTGCAGGGCTTTGGCCAGTCCAGCCCTATCCAAACAGGCCTTATTGGGGCTTTCTCAGATGCTCCATAGCCAGAAACTATGCCAGATATTTCTAAAGAGTTCAGACCTTTTTCATTGCATTTAAATCAAAATCAGTTCATCAGTGTATTTTCCTACTAATATTCATCCAAGGGTGGTCCAGCTTAATGAAGTGTTTCAAAAGGCCATGCTTGGCGGTAAACCGATGCTCATAACATTGAGGCTGAGACACCGAGCCTAAAATCTGCCTCATGACATTGGGCGGGTGTCATTGCCATTGCATGACATAAGCTACTATTCAATGGGCTCCTCGGAGTTTGAACAATTCTTGTTCCTCTCACTGAAAAAGTTGTTTCATTTTTATTTTGCTTCCAATACAGATGTTCATGGAAGCAATCATGGAATCCCTGAAGGACTTGGAGATGAGGCAGCCTCAAGATCCTCCATCCAATTTAGGGACTGCAACATCTGTGTCATTGGATGCCATGGATGCTACGACTACTGATTCTAATGGGCCATCAGAGACAGTGAGGACCTCTGTGCTGGAGAGCAATGAGGATGCCACAAAAGCTTGCACTGCAGGGTCTAACGGGGCATCAGTGGCTGTGGCAAGCTCCTCCACGGTACCGGGTACCAATTCGGACTCAACCGTGGATCCAGCACTCAACAATCAAGGATCACATAAAATGGAACCAACAAGTACTGAGAACTCCCCAAGTAGTGATGTTCTATCTGGCACTGCTTGTAGTCCAGCAGACGGTGGCAGCTCAATACAGGGTGCTGACATGGAAGCTGGCACACGAGCCACATTGATAGTACAGAAGCAACCCACAAGCCATATCATGGATGGATTGGCACACCGCTGGGGTCTGAAATTCTTCAAGAGTAACCGATGAGATGCGATGAGAGAATGATACCGTGGGTTGCCAAATCACTTCTTGTATAATGTAGTGCTGCATAGTTTTTGATTTTCTGGCTGGACTCTTTTCTTTTCTTTTCTTTTCTTTTTTTTTTTTTTCTTCCTCCTATTGTTTACATGCGATTGATTTATTATTTGTAAAGGGAAAAGGGAACCAACTATGAACGCAGTGATGCAGTAATGTCTGTGAATATGAAAAAGTGCCTCCAAATTGCCACTTCCACGTAAATCTTTAACTCAGTAAAATATAAAACTATAGCTAGAGCTTGGTTTTTCTATTTGCAAGGGGGCTCTACATTTCTTATGTCACCAGAAAGAGGAGGATGTGATATTGTTTATTTCTGTGCGGACATTATATCCCATATTCAGAGCTGCTATGTCACCAGAAAGAGGAGGATGTGATATTGTTTATTTCTGTGCGGACATTATATCCCATATTCAGAGCTGCTGTGGACCGCTCAAACATAATTCGACTGTTTCCAGCTCGGCATTGAACGTTGTTTCTACCTTGAACTGCTTTAGTTGCATCGTGTTTGGGCATTTATTGCTAATTCATCGCACCAGAATTGTGTGGTTTGTTGACGTTTTGCTTAACGGTTATCACCATGCTAACATTACTTCTGCTTAGAGTACAATATACCGCGGGGCTTTTTTTTCGGGGTGGAAGGAAGTTCTCGGAACAATCAGGTCCTTGAAAAAGAAGTGCAAATATTAGCAAACGGGGGGTGATAAGAAGAGGCAAGCCAATCCGCCATGTGGATATAATTTGATTTTCACGAGAGAGAGGTTTCATTTGAGGTGAAGATTTTTTAATTTTAAAATCGAAATTTCTTGTTTGCTTACTCTTAAAAGGAATTTTTAAAATTTTATAAAATTTATAAATCTTATAAATTTCATCCTTATAGCTGTCATTTACAAATCTCTGCTAAAAATTCACAATCAAAATATTTATTTTTATTTATATACCAAAGTATTTACATAAATATTATAAAAATTTTATTTACATAAATATTTATTTTGTTTTAAAATATTAATATTTTTATTATTAAATTTGCATAAATATTATTTATTTATTAATAAATATTAAATAAATAAAAATAATATTAAATGTATTTTTAATAATATATACTACTAATATAAATATTATTAAATAAAATATTTACGTAATTAAAATAATGTTTAATTTACAATTTAATTTTATAATAAAAATATTTATAAGTATTTTATGATTAATTTATATATTTTTTGTAACGTAAACTTATTTTTTTTATTAATAAAATATTATAAAGAAAATATAATTTTAATTAGAAACATTTCTAATATTATTTATAAATATTTTGTTTTATTATTAAATAAATATTTTAATTTTAATAATAAATATTAATATTGAATAATAAATATTGATGAGTATTATTGAAATAAATATTAAATATTTATTATTTAAATATTTAATATTTATATTAAAATATTAAAATATTTATGTAAAATTATATGAATTTATATAAATATTACAAAATGATATTTATAGAAATTTTATAATCCTCAAACAAAATTCTTTTTTCAAGAGCAACTATGCAAATATAGGATTGTGAAATTTTAGAATTTCAAAGTGCTGCATTTTAAAATGTTTCATTTCAAAATTATAAAAATTTTTAAAATAACTCATCCAAAAATAACCTAAAAAATCATTAGTCCCTGAAACTAATAAAGGGTGGGCTATCGATCCAAGAGACGACATTAGCAAAGCTTTAGCTGCATCAAACTAGGGCTCAGCTTTCCTACCTTTTTTTTTTTTTTCCCGGCAACAGGGTTCCAATCCAACCCTTTAAATCCACTCATTCAATGCCCTTGTACCCTTACTAATACTCTTATACCCTTGAATTCTACTCTTTGTATAAGTTCATATAGCCATAGTATATAACATTATTCATACAATTGCTGTTTTCTGAGCGATCAATTTATGGTCGCATCCCTCACCTGATAAATAAACTATATCCATACGTATCTTGCATGGTGAAACCTAAGTTCTACATTCTTTCAAAGAAGGCCCGATCTATTGCGCTGTTATCCTAATATCTTAATTGGCACATCTTGAAACATCTCTTGTTCCCAGCATTTGGATAAAGTGGAATGATGGCATATCCCATTCCATTCCATAAAAAGATCAAAATGATCCCACCCCACAAGGTTTGAAATTCTGGCAGTAGTTGCATGATAATACTAGTGGTTGCATGATAATACTAGTGGTTGCCATGGGATCACAATCATCACATTTTTTTCAAAGCATTCAAGGAAGACCAAATATGAAATAACTTAAAACATAAATCATAAATTAGAAGGCTTCATAGTTTAATAATAATAACATCATTAACTAACTTAGGGCCCAATCATCACATGTTCCAAAGCATGCTGGAAGACCGAATACGAAATAAGTTTATCACGATTCATGTATTAAAAGGCTTTAAACTTTAAAATCACAGTTGGGCAGCATCTATATTTTATTTTATTTTATCTTATTTTATTTTACTTGACATGTTTTGTCCAACAAGATTTACAATCATGGAGCCCCAACAAGGCATGAAAGGCTGCGAGCACTTTGATGCGGCAACGTGGTGGATTTGAAGCGCCATGGAAAAGGATAACCCTCGTTCCTCTTACCATTTTAAATAAGTTTATATACTCTTAATATAATTATTTTAATTTATAAAAATAATTAAAATAAAAAAAATAAAATTTATATAATTAAAATTTATGATCTGAATAAATTGAGTTCAGATCGAATAAAATTAAAAAAAAATATATAAGATTCAAATCTGGCCCAGAATTTAAATCAGGATCAATTTTTAGATCCGAACCAACCTACATATCTCTAAATATGGATCAGATTGGGCCTAATCAAGTTATAATTGAATCAGGTAACAGATTAACCTGATTGACTCGCAGCCTTAATCAGTAAAAAAAAAAAAAAGGGAAAAGAAAAGAGATGGTTAAGTAATGTTATTGTGCAATGTTATTATATTATATATTTTATAGATTTTATTATTTATTAACTAGTGTCTTGCATGTGCCATGCTCGGGTCTAATGAATGGAAGCCACTCCTAAAGTTAGATTTGATCTTAGTCCTTATGTGAAATACCACACTAGTAAATTTTAGTCTCATATTAGTTATGTATCGAGAAGATCTTAAATACTTAGATATGATAAGGAGCCTAAATAAAAATTATTTTTTTCTAACTTTTCTAGGTAAGATTTTGTATTGTTATAAATGATATTAGAGCAGACCCAGTTCATGATTTATATAGAGCAAAGGATATTGTAAATGGATTTTATGTATTTATGATTGAATTTGGATATGGATTTGAATATGAATTCTCAACTTGATGGAAAAGGCTCAAATGGGAGGGGAGTATATAAGAGCCTATGTCGAATATTTAGTTCCATATTGATTATATAGTAAGAAGATTTTTAGTATTTATATAAGATCAAGGAGTCTAAATAAAAAACTTCTTAGCTAACCTTTTTAGGTGTGATCCTAAATTATTTTATCTCATCAAGAAAATTTTATTTTTAAACTAATTAAATTTTGAAAGATATATGACATTAGGGACAAAGGGAGCCCAAGAAGATAGAATTCAAGAACAGAGCCACCTATAGAGTTTGCATTAAATATAGAAAAAAATGTATATGAATATTAGATTTATGTATTTTTCATATAACCGATCAGCTTTATTTCTTTATTTTGTATTATATAATACCAACTATCGTTATGTGATCATCCATGTTTCTCCGCCCTATTTTTTATCTTTTTTATATATCTCAAATTACTTTTTTCTTATCTCTTCAAAATTGGATAACTCAAACATTTTACTACTAATCACATGCACAAACAAATATTCCAAATATGTGCAATGACATTTGTTATTATATTTTATACAAATAAATTTCTTTCTATTAGAACTTTTTAAAATGCAAACTCACCCATGTGCTTGTATTTTTGTTATTTTTTTAATTAAAAAAATGTGCATTGCTCATGATTATTTTTTTACATAATAATAATAATAATAATAATAATAATAATAATAATAATAAAGTCCTACCCGTCCACATAATATTCTTTTTTTTACTTGTAATTTTTTTACTTATTATTAAGCTTCCTTTGTTGTCCCAAAGAAACAAAGCACCCGAATACGAAATCCCAGCCGTCTGATGTGATAACCAAATCCAACGGTACATTCCCATCAAAAATTCAAAAATTGAGACGGTATTATTAACAACCCCCCTCCTTCATGCGACCGTTAGAACACACGCACTCTCTCTCTCTCTCTCTCTCTCTCTCTCTCTCTCTCTCTCGGTCGCTCTCGCTCTCTTGCTCTCTTGCTTCGGAGCTCCGAAGACGACTTTCTTTTGTCGCTTGGAAGATCTGAGGATTTTTGGGGACGTAAGGATGGGCGAAGAAGATTTGCCGGCGATGTCTCCCCTGCGATCGGTTGAAGCAGCACCGAAAGCAGTGGAAGAGAACTCCAAACCCCTTCAAGAAGTCCAAGGTTTCGATTCTCTCTATCGTTCTTTCTTTCTTATTTTTCCTGGATTGATCTGGGAATCTTGTGATCTTTTCCAGATCAAACATCGCAAGCCCACTCTGATTCCAGCGTTGATTTCCCGGATCAAGGTGTGATGCATCTCCTATATCTCTCGAATTGGACAGCCCCTTTTTTTAAAAAAAATAAATTAGGTCTGAGTCCATTCCAGTCTCTTGTTTTTTTATGGAAGAAAGGTTGGATTTTGTAGTTGTTTCTTTCCCATACTTGGAATTTCTCTTGACATCAAAAGTTCAAACCCTATAATAGACCTGCATGATTTCGAGAATGAAAATTTCGAGAGAAAGATTTGTTCTTGTGAAAGGTTACCTTTCTAGTTATGGTTCTGACGGATGAATTGTGTTTCTTGCTCTCTCTCTCTCTCTCTCTCTCTCTCTCTCTCAGATCGGAAGCCAACTCTGCCAATCGACTCCAAGGAGATGGAAGAAGTATCGAGCAATGTTATCGAGGTGATTAGTCTCCTCTTCTCCATTGCCTCCGCAACGCAACAATATTTATTTTTTTCTTTTATCTATTTGAAGCCCTTTTTCTTGAATTCTGTCTCATTTTAGATGCTTAAAGATGATAATTGCCTCATTCCATCTCCTACTCTGAAGGGAATTTCTGTTCCTGATCTCTCTTCTGCTGTCCAGCTTCTCGGTATATCAGCCACTCCTTATTCTTTTTTTCAAGGACTAGTAAAGCTTTTGATGTTCACCTATTAATTGGTGCAAATTCTAATCCTCTCTCTTGTATAGGGACTAAGTACAATAGTCTGTTGAAGAGACACCAAGCACAGAGAGACGAACTGGAAACACTACGGGTTAATTGCGAAATGCTAAAGAATAAGTGCCTGGAGGAGTGTGAACCTAAATATGAAAGCTTGAAGCAGAAGTACACAGAAGAGTGTGCTGAAAGGAAGCGCCTTTATAATGAGCTGATTGAGCTGAAGGGCAACATTAGGGTCTTTTGCAGATGCAGGCCATTAAGCATGGAAGAGATCTCTAAGGGTTATTCTTCTGTGGTAGAGCTTGACCCAATACAGGATACTGAGTTACAGATCATTTGTTCAGACTCGTCCAAGAAGCAGTTCAAATTTGATCATGTTTTTGGACCTAAAGATGATCAAGGTAATGAGTGTTCATGTGGATGATTAATGTCGTGAGTGTTTATATGAATCACATGATTCATATGGACATCTGAAATGGATGAGGAATTATTTGAGAATTATTATAGGATTTCTCATGGTTCATGCAATGTTTCATGTTAGCTAGTTTCGTATATGTTTTCAGTAGATGATTGATTATCTAGTCATTCCTCTCTGTAAATTTATATTAATTTGATTCCTTATATAACAAATTAAATCTTCAAACTGATTATTTTGTCTAGGAATAAGCCATGATATTCTTTTTAATTTCAAAGGATCGGTTCGGTCTAGAATTTCAATCCAATGATCGATATTGTTGTCTGTGCAGAGGCCGTCTTTGTGGAGACCTTGCCAATTGTGAAGTCAGTACTGGATGGGTACAATGTGTGCATCTTTGCATATGGGCAGACAGGTACTGGGAAGACATTTACGATGGAAGGAACAACAGATAACAGGGGTGTTAACTACAGAGCTTTGGAGGAATTGTTTAGAAGTTCCAAGGAAAGAAGCTCCTTTATCAGATATGAATTCTCTGTGAGCATGTTGGAGGTTTATAATGAGAAGATTAGAGATCTTCTAGCAGACAATGTAGATCAACCTGTGAAGAAGTAAAAATTCCTTCTTGTGCTTGAAAATATTATGTTCTTTCTTCTTTTTTGGACTATAATTCTCTAACAGCTGAAAAAAAGATTGTGAGTTTATTGTGGTTGTTTTTTTTTATAAATTCCATCAAGATTGGAGATAAAGCAAGTGGCAGATGGAACACAGGATGTGCCTGGGTTGGTTGAAGCTCAGATCTGCAGCATAGGTGAGGTGTGGGAGATGCTTAAAGCTGGAGCAAGGAACAGATCAGTTGGATCAACCAATGCCAATGAGCTCAGTAGCCGTTCTCACTGGTGAGATTCTACTGCCTTCTTGAAATATATATTTTACAAATCCATCAGTAAGACTAGTTTCTACGCCTGAAATGTCCTTACCAAGTGAAAAGTGAAGATTCCTACCGAAACTAGGCCTGTTGTTTGTGTTTATTTCTGGAGGAAAAGTCTGTGCTGATTACTAGCTTGCACCAGAAATATTTTCATCATGACTACATTGGCTTTGTTGCAGCTTGGTTCGGGTGACCGTTAAGAGTGAGAATTTGGTGAGTGGACAGAGGAGCAAGAGCCACTTGTGGCTAGTGGATTTAGCTGGAAGTGAACGTGTTGCAAAGACTGAAGTTGAGGGGGAGAGGCTGAAGGAGTCCCAGTTCATCAATAAGTCGCTCTCAGCGTTAGGAGATGTTATCTCTGCTCTTGCCTCAAAGAACCCCCATATTCCATACAGGTCTCTCTCTCTCTCTCTCTCTCTCTCTCTCTCTCTCTCTCTATGTGTGTGTGTGTGTGTGTGTGTGTGTGTTTGTCTAAGTTCTGGCTCTTTTGTTCAAAAATACAGGAATTCAAAGCTTACCCATCTGCTCCAAAGCTCTCTGGGTAAGAAACATGTCAATATTTCTTAAAATCTTGTTACCAACAACTAATAATGTGGCCAGTTTATAGGAACATACTCTCTTAAAATGTACAATGGCTTTTACATATCATACTATGTTCTATTCAATTTTCATGGTTTGCATGACAAATTGATGCATAAACATTGAATATACTGGCAATGTAAATCACAACAGGAGGAGATTGCAAGACTCTTATGTTTGCGCAGATCAGCCCAAGCTCAGCAGATCTGGGAGAAACACTCTGTTCACTAAATTTTGCCAGTCGAGTCCGGGGAGTTGAGCATGGCCCTGCACGTAAACAATCAGACCCAGCAGAAAGTTTCAAGCTTAAACAGATGGTAGTTCTTATATGTTCCAATGATTGAGAAAGGAGTTGTTCGCTTTAAGATTCATCCGAGTTGTTTTTGTACAGGCAGAGAAGCTCCGACAGGAAGAAAAAGAAACAATGAAATTAAATGAAAGCTTGCAGTTGATGCATCTCAAATATGCATCACGGGAGAACGTCTTTAAAGCTCTTCAAGAAAAGGTAATTTACTTTCTATCGCACTAGTGGAAGGATCGCTTTAAAGATTATGTTGAAGTGAATATCATTTTTTTTTTTTTTTTTTATTTACTTATTTTTTTGTGTCCTGTGTGGACACAAAATGGAATCCATCTTTTATCTCCCTTCATATATGTGTGTTAATGACAGCTTCTATACATTTGGATCCACAGATCAGAGATGCTGAGCAAACATGCAGGAATTATCAACAGAAGGTACAATACTAACATGAGAACTTTGTCATCAGAAAAAGCTTCATATGTTCAATCTTAGTGCTGTTTACAAGTTTATTGATGATATAATTCTTGCTCCAAAAATTTCATTTTTCATTTTTCTCCCGTAAATGTAATAATCTCAGTCTTACTAAGAATTATTACATGGAAAAAAAAAGAAGAAGAAGGAACTGATGGTTTTTTGGCTGAATGGTGGCAGGTTAGAGATCTTGAGAACCAACTAGCTCAAGAAAAGAGAGCCTCCAGAGATACTTCTAGATTATCCAAGCCACCACTTGCTCCCATCAAGCAGAGGCCTCCTTTAAGCAGAATCACCAACCGCTTGCCACCTTCAGGTCTTCGGAGAAGTAGCACGATGACAGTCCCCTCGGTACAAGATAAAGAGAACATTCTATCAACAAGTAAAGCCTCTGCTACTGATCCAACCAAACCCCTCAACAAAGCACGAAGAATATCAATGTCCCCTGTTGTACGCCATATTCCAGTGCAGACCAAGAGGAGGCCCTCCTCTGCTCTCTTGCCAAGTGAAGCAGAAAGGCAACAATCATTGCCTGAAACACAACAGCATCAGATAACTGGTACCACTCCACTATCTCAGCTGAGAGTCCCAAGAAGGTCAGTGGCAGCATTCGCTTCATTCCCGGGAACACCAAAAGCAGCAGCTACTCCAGATGCAAAAGGGAAATTTGTCATCACTAATTCCAGCAGTAAGTACTCAAGCCCACCTCATGTGCAGGCACTGCGGAAAACAATGCTTCCAACCATATCTTCTCCTTGGCAAAGGCTTCGACTTACTTCAAGCCCAGCCAATTCAAGCAATTTAAGTAGTGCACAGCAAGCAGTCAGCAAGTTGTGCTTTAGTGTGCAGAAAAGAGTGATTGTTGGCTCACCAGCTAGACAAAAGCACGCCATGCTTCCAGGATCACAGGTATTTAAGGGTACTGCTCAGAGAGTTTTGTGCAAGAATAAAAGAAAGTCTGTCATCTAGAGCATTTCTTACAGGTTGCATGAGGAGTTTTCTTCTTCTCAAACTGATACTGTTACCTGAATCACAAAAAGCGTGTGTTCCTCTTCAGAAGGTTGTGCATGAGATTTTAGGTTGTACAATGATTAGAAAAAGCCTATATAATTGGTCTTGTTTCCTAATGGCTCGAAACTTAAAGACCTTCACATTGGATTTTAGGAGCCATCCATGTCTGATTTATGATGGTAGAAAGATTTGGGGTAGGTTACTTACAGTGATAAACAAACTCCGTTTATGTATGAATTTTTTATATATGACTGTCCCAAGCTTGATAAAGGAGAGTTGCAATATATTGACAACGAGCATAAAACTATAGTCGCACCCTATGAACATGAATCCATTAAAGAATCGATAAAGTTAGGGCATTTTTTATAAGCAATGAGATATAGAAATTTGTCATCACTAATTCCAGCAGTAAGTACTCAAGCCCACCTCATGTGCAGGCACTGCGGAAAACAATGCTTCCAACCATATCTTCTCCTTGGCAAAGGCTTCGACTTACTTCAAGCCCAGCCAATTCAAGCAATTTAAGTAGTGCACAGCAAGCAGTCAGCAAGTTGTGCTTTAGTGTGCAGAAAAGAGTGATTGTTGGCTCACCAGCTAAACAAAAGCACGCCATGCTTCCAGGATCACAGGTATTTAAGGGTACTGCTCAGAGAGTTTTGTGCAAGAATAAAAGAAAGTCTGTCATCTAGAGCATTTCTTACAGGTTGCATGAGGAGTTTTCTTCTTCTCAAACTGATACTGTTACCTGAATCACAAAAAGCGTGTGTTCCTCTTCAGAAGGTTGTGCATGAGATTTTAGGTTGTACAATGATTAGAAAAAGCCTATATAATTGGTCTTGTTTCCTAATGGCTCGAAACTTAAAGACCTTCACATTGGATTTTAGGAGCCATCCATGTCTGATTTATGATGGTAGAAAGATTTGGGGTTGGTTACTTACAGTGATAAACAAACTCCGTATATGTATGAATTTTTTATATATGACTGTCCCAAGCTTGATAAAGGAGAGTTGCAATATATTGACAACGAGCATAAAACTATAGTCGCACCCTATAAACATGAATCCATTAGAGAATCGATAAAGTTAGGATATTTTTTATAAGCAATGAGCTACATTGGACCTCGGATATAGTGGAAATAGCAAAGATAGCTAAAACAATCCCCGAAAGTGATACATTACATTGGCGCTCAAATGCGATCGAAAATAAGCAACGATTCCTACACCTTTATGAATGGATGTAAGTAAAGAAGTTAGTCCAACAAAATAAAAATAAAAATAAAATAAAATAAAATAAAATATGTTTATCGCTTGAAATATAAGGTTTTTAACAAAAAAGTTAATGGAACTAATAGATACAATAACTAAAAGGAAAATTAACGTAGCTTGCTTACAGAAGATCAAGTAAATAGGTGAAAAAGCAGAAGAAGTTGATGGTTTAAACTTTGATATCCAGTCAAAGATAAGAATAAAAATGGTAATTAGAAAAATGCACATGCATAAGATGAATATGATGGAATTGAGAATGTTAAAATGGATGTATAGTAATATAATATAAGAAAAGATTGAATAAGAAATAAAACCATTAATAAAAGTTAGAGGTAGCTTCAATTAAGGATAAATTAAGAGAAGGATAACTTAGATGATTTGGACATAGCAACGTACACCTAGATATGCTTCTATATAAAAAAGTGACTTGATACATGTAGAGAAAAAGAGAGGTAGAGACAGACTGAAAAATACATGAAAAGAAGTGATAAAGAAAAACTTAGAATTTTTGTATTTTATAAAAAATATAACTTAGAACAAAGCTGAATAAAGAAAAAAAATTTATGTAGCTGATTCTAACTAGTTTGGAATTAAGATTTTATTATTATTGTTGTTGTTATACTTGCAATGGTAAATAGAAGATTTCAACCAATCTTAGACAGATCTTCTTTGCAACCATTGGAAACTCAAGACAACATATCTGCCTACATTTTGCTAACCACAATGCAATTAAATGGGGCGGAAAGATTGATATTACTAATATGAACTTGTGTTTTCTAGCTCAAGCTATTGTTGTAGGTAAGCGTGCTTAATGAAAAGACACATGATTGAGTTTTTTTTTTTTTGTTTCATTTTTTTTTCTTTTCTTTTGTTGGGTAAAAAAGTTAATAGAGTTCATGTCAAAAGGGGCAGCGAACAAAAGGGAAAAAAATGAAAAATATTTCACTAATGGAGAAGAGAATAGCTAGTACAGAAAAAAAAAGCAACTCTAAATCAAATGGATAGTTGACTTGAAAAATTAAAAAAATATTGGACTATGTTATTTAGGTTAGGCCACTTGGGAGATGCTTGGATAGTTTGTATAGAGTATGGAATTATTTGCAATTTCTTTGAAACTTAGGATTATCCCTCCCTGACTTCTTGCATTTAACTTTCATGGCAAGCTATCAGCTCATCTTCAGCTGCATATCATAACAAGCACATCATTTGCATTATTTACCATTGCTTAGGCATCCCAATTAACCACAACATAGAAGTGGCTTGGCTCCACTGGCCAGGTAGCAGTTCTTAGGGCCAGAGATATCATTCAGCCAGCCTTGAGATTGGCATCACTCAGCATCCTTCAAATAGAGTTAGATTTATATTCCCAAAAAGTATTTCCATACTTTCATCTACATTCTTGAGAAAGAGAGGAACCAAGATCCCCATTCTAGCTTATGTTGCTAGTCAACCATACACAACTTTCTATTATTTCTAACTCCACCTTCCAAGATTCCATGTGCAAAAGAACATTCAACAATTCTGTTGCAAACCAGACTACACAAAGATATAGAAACATCAAAAAAAACAAGAGACAATTGTCATTCTAAAATGTTGTAGAGTGCACACAGGAAAACTTCCAAAACCCTTAGACAGCCCCACAGCTGTAACTTTGGACTGCTGATTTGCATTTTGAATCTTCTATGGTAGTCCAATCTTTTAGTCTGCAGACCTGCATTGGCCGCTCTACAATGCATTCTGTGGCTTCTTTCTCCAATTGTAGACAATACCTTCCAAAGATCTCTAAATTCACTTGAAGTCTAAAATCTAAGCTAAATAAGAAATTTAGCTCTAGTCTGTTCATCTCTGTAGTACTGACTCCCCCTACCTTGGCATAATATGCATTGTTGAAGAATCTGCACCAAGACCGATAAAGATGTGTCACTTGCAAAGGACTAAGCAGAGATTTAAAGAGAGATCAATCACAAAAGAAAACGTACATGGAATTGATCATCCATGTTCAATGAATAAGTGTCATTGATACTTACACAAATGTAAGCCTACTGAAGGAAACATATATAACAAGTGAGAAGGTTAAGTGTCTGCAAAAATATGTACTCCAGATTGTTAGTTTTTATACTAGTAGCATTTGCTTAACAAACCTGGTTTGTGAGAATATGTACCCAGGTTGAGTTAAATCTAAGCTTTTGTCTTGTCATGGCGCTCTCCCAAACAAGTAAATAAAATGGAATAAAGGAACTCAAAAGGATAGGAATGACAACATCATGTTGACAGACAATCAACACTTGGTACAAGAAATGTTCTCCTAGTTCAATGGTGCCATAGAACAGTAGCTTTAGAGTGACTAGCAGTTAACTGCAACACTAGTGCTGCCACGACACTGCCAATAAGAGTATGATGATTTATAGGCCACATCTCTGGCTTAATACATGCTAACCAGCCTAATGGTGCTGTGTATGCCAAAAGATGAACAACAATAAACAATACATTTCTCATTTCCCATATGAGCATGGGGATTGAGATAATACTGAAACTGATCCAAGGCCAGTGAGGCTTACTCTGACAGAGGTCCTGTGAATTGCAGCTACAAGAGAAACTAGACCAGCTTAAGCTTGGGCATGTCTCTTGATGGTATCCATGATTATCTGAATTATGCCATGTGCATGCTGGACCATTAATACTCGTCCTTTATTATTTTGGTGTCAGAAAAGATAAATTCATTTTATTTATCTCCTTCTAGCAGTAATGATCAAATGACATCTAAACAAGTGCCAGCTTCCTTGCAACTAGCATCTGTTGGGGAAAAAGAAAATGTCAAAGGATCTCAAAATTGCATTGAGCCTGTGAGAATGGAGCCTTTGTCTTGTCCATAATTTTGTCTAACGTCTTTAGCATATGTAACTTGCAATGCAGTCAAAAGCCATTGGTATGAAATATAATTGGAGTTTCCTTTCAATTAAAATGGACCATTAACTGGAGTGCTGCTCGAGTCTTGATGTGTAAGTGGAGTACTAACTTGAGTCTTGATGTGGTCGACTCATCTTCAGATTGATTCAGTGGAAAACTTTCTTAAGAACCTCCAGGAGATAATTTTAGTTGCATGAGCAATTGTAATGGATTCAGCAACCATAAGAGTTTAGTAGACTACCAAATAGAAGAAATTATGATCAAGTTTTGGAATGAGATTTTTTCGATCCTAAATTGCTTTAACTGTGTAACTAGTATCTTCCAGTGTGCAGCCAATATCATGGTTGGTACTAGTAGAAAAATGAAATTCTGGAAGATATTGTTAGGCAAATTTAGGCACTCAATTCTGAACACTGATATATCTTGGGACCCCCTTAGTTCCTCTCTTTCACCAGGGGCATTCTCTTCGCTACCCATCAAACCTTCCATTAGCTGCGAGTATTATGTCCCCACCAGAAACTTAAGACTTGCATATATATTGAGGTTGATCCAACTTGACTGGAAAGTTCCACTCAGGTTTATGTAATATCACTATGAATATTAAGTTAGTTACAACTGGATCCCATGTATCCTGATTCTCTACATCGCATACTCTCTCTCTCTCTGCCACACTTATCCTCTACCTCCATCACTTCTGTGCATTAGTAGCCCTAAACCAGCCTTACTCAAGAACGAATGACGCCAAGCCCTGAAAGGCCTTGATAGTGCTCCCCTCAGTCCTTCCTCTAAATAACAAATTGTTTATTTCCATCTTGCTTCTTTTGTTTGGTGGAAATTATTGGCAAAGTTAGCTTGAGATCGGTCCTAGGTGAGCTTCATCCCCTCCCTGACCTCCCCCACTGGCCATCTCTCTCTCCTCCCCTTCCCAATCCCCCAACCTTCGGCCTCAAGACATCAATTACAATTCGTACATGTAGAAACCCCAACGCCTCTCTTTTATCTCCCTTCTCAAAGCCCTTCAACCACTCCTCTTAACCTCCACTTTCCCTGTGCAGCCCTCAACCCAAACTCTTTTGCCCCCCTCAAACCTCTATTCGCACTGCACCCTACCATGCCTCCACTCGATTCTCATCCACCCTACTAATGAAATGAGCCAAGCTCAAGCTACATTGTTAAGCCTCAGCTTACAAGAAAGCCAAGCTTGGATAGTTACCTACTTGCAATAATATGTCAAAAAGTTCACTTTTGCTTAAGAATAGTCCCATTTGGTTCACAAGCCAAGCAAAAGCATTCATATTTAAGTGCATGTTAGCCAAGAACCTAGCGTTCCCCTCTGATATGACCCAGTCAAGACTGAACCAACCATAAACTCAGTATATTCTGTATTTCAGCCCTATTCAATAAAGTTGATGGAAAAATTAAGCCCGCATCTGAGATCAGCCAAAGAGCTAGCATCAACTCTACTATGAATTGGAGTGAAAGTCATAGAAAATACAACTAATGCAAGAATGCAGGTGAGCTTAAAACATAAAAGGACAGATGGAGGGATGGGGTGTTGAACACTGGTTGCAAACTTAGATTTATAAAGAAAAAAAAAAAAAAAAAGAGGACAATTAACAATATAATCTGATACTTGTCTTTGAGCCTGCCTCTATAAAATGAATTCCTTCAGCAGAGCATTTCTTTGCTCTAAATTCAATTGTAGAAGCGATGAAATTGAAATCACAAAATTGTTTCCAATGGGAAATGAATCAGAGAATGATATGACAAAGCAATGCTACAGCATTTTTGAACCATAAGATTAGGTTCCAATCACTGAAAGACCAACCTCAGGTATATTACCTTTCAGGCCTTTCTCTAACACAATTCTGTTTGGCCTTTTGCTTTTCTCAAGCTAATATAATTTGGAAAACTTGAACTAAAAGTGATATAGAGAAATTTGAATTAGTTATCTAAATAGTGAGTGTTTTTTACGGTATTAATATAACGCTCCTAATCTTTTGGAATAGAGCACCTAGAAATTGTGGCAGAGTGAAATTCAAGGGAAAATCTGCAATGAATTAGGCACCATGATATAAGTTTCCAGCCAGTAGATATTTGGTTGTATAAAATAAAATCCTAGATTGGACCATCTACAGTTTGTTTTAAGATAAAGAAGGATAGGCCGAGATAGTGGAATCTTTTGGATTTAGTCTTTCTTTTAGAATTATTAGATTAGCCACTATGAAAATCCATGCTCATGTGGACTCAAAGTTAACAGTGATGGTACTGATATTCCAAGAATACCTCACTATGGTGATTATGCAACAGGGGTTGCAGAACATTTATCTCATTTCCACTCATTTTTGTAATATGTACAATTATGCAAGCAGATGTTGTGATGTTACTGTAAACTAACAATGTTATTGCATGTGGCAGCAAATGCACTAGGATTGCATTGAAAACTACATGAAGCTGATTCACCTGTCGGTAGAAAAGCAAATCTCCCATGAATAGTACAAAGAGGGTGAGAAGAACAGATTGCTTTAGATTCTCTTTGCGTAAATGTTACACATTTATAATGCAGCAAAAGATAGACCATTTGCTTACGACAAAACTTGCTAAAACAATTTTCTAGCTTTGACAAAATCTAAAAGAGCTACTAGATATGCCTATAATTCTAATAGAGCTAGTATTCCTAGAATTAAGATGTGCATCCTAGTTTCATTGCCTTTTGTTTTTCTCAGGAAGAATCCAATTTGAGTTCTGAACATTCCATGAAATACAGTATACTCCTAATCTGGGGTTTTGATTCATTTTCCAGCTAAAGGTTGGTAACCAATAACAATAATAACAGGCATCAGTCAAAATTAAACCTCATTGTTTCAAGAATTCTCTCTAAACCAACTCAAACACTCATTAAAAGAAAAGGTAAAACAACAGAGTTCATGATACAACCAAGCTTATTTCTATAACATGAATAAACAGAAAAGCTTTGGAGGAAAAGAAACATGTTAGATAGGAGGTGATTGTTGTCAGTCAATGTCAAAAAGAAAATTATAAACAACAATCATTCCATTGATACATGCAAAAATCTTGAACTTGGAATTACTTATAATAAAAACCATAATCTAGGAGTAAGATTATATTTATGAAAAAATGCATATTATTTGTGGATAGTGGCTAAGTTGTATAATATGGAAAAACAACAAATGAAGTTTTCCTATAGACTCAAAAATATTTTTCCAATAGTACAAAAGCCAGATTACATCCAACACTTACGCATCATCAATGAATTTTGCTGCTGCCACAACACTTGTAATCAGCAAGCGATGAACATTAAGAGAAGTCAGATGAATGTCTGGTTGCTGAAGATATCGATCAATGTATATGTGTGCAAGGACAAAGCAGGACGGGCTACACTTTGAATACTTGAAGATGCGCTCAACATACTTCTGTATGCTAAGTTCTGGGGCTCTCAAACCATGAAAAACAGTGACAATTTCTTTAATTTTCTTCAAATCTAGCAACATTTCATTCTTCTGAACAGCTTTCTCGAGAAGTGATGACAGAAGATACAATATCCTTGGAAATTCAGTAATTCCTCTTGTCGATGCCTTCAGACCCAATGATAAGTAGAGCTCTGGGTGTATAATTTCCGTCTCAGATGTCAATGACCCCATATTAAAACAGCAGTCATTCCCTGACAGCGCTTACAAACATCAGATGACAATAACAAACTACTTTCAGTAGTATCAGCCTTTTTATGTAATGGCAAATATGGAAAGCAAACATCACTAACAAAAATCAGTATTAATATCTATTAGCATCAAAAATGCAAAAATGAGCATGAAATGTAGCAAATAAACAAATGAGAAGCTAATTATATATGGAATCCTGACAACAATTTGCTCTCTCTACAATTGCTATAAATCGTTGGTGAAGGATGATTGGCAAAAATATAGTACTTAAAATATAACTAGAGGAAGAGCTCTATATCGTGCCTTAGCAAATGAATTATCCTAGCAAGCAATTCTATACATAAAAGCACGATAAGATATTTTACAATTCTTTAATTGCTGCTATTTGAGTCTTCTAACATCAAAGCCTAGCAGGCTAGAGTCCGGGTTCATAAAAGCAAACTTTACTTCAGGGAACCTCAACTCAGAGGATCAGGTGAGAAAATATTTAACTTTTTCAAGAAAAAACTGCATCATTTCAACATAAACTATTTGCATTTGTATCCGAGATTTTAAATCCTGTGCAATGAGGGTATCCTAGTTTCCATGCCCCACCATCTCATCCCATCCTAACAGCCATCCAAGTTGAGCAACTTGATAGATATCCTCCATCTCCCTCTCCCTCCCCTTGCCATTTTCTATCCTTTTTTTTTTTCCTCCTTTTTTTTTTTTCCCTTGTCTTTCTTTCTTCTCCTCCTCTTATCTTCTTTTTTTCCCCCTTTTTTTTTTTTTTCCTTCTTTCTTTTCCATTCTTTCTTTCTTTCCTTCTTCTTATTCTTTCTTTCCTTCCCTCCTTTCTTTCTTGTTCCTTCTCTCTTCCTTTATTTCCCCCTCTCTTCTTTCTTTCATGTCTTTCTTTTAATTCTCCCTTTCTTTCTTTCTTTCTTTTCTATTCCTCTTTCCTCCTCTTTTTTTTTTTCTCTTCCTTGGAGAGTTTTTTTCTCTTCCTTTCCTTCGGTTGGAGAGTCCCATGCTTTAGAAATAACATAATTGGACAGCTTTCATTTTCTCTTCCCATATGGAGGTAACTTTGAACACCATTACACATTGGAAAGATGGATTTATGCATGCAAAGCAATCATTCCCATAAGAAAAAATGAGACAACCAAGAAGCAGCAGAAACAGATCAAACCAACCATTTGTCCAGCAGAAAACGAAAGCAGAAAAATAAAAATTGCTGGCAGCTTACACCCTTACCTTGTTTTTGCCCCTCCTCTAGATGTGCCTGAGAGTGGGTCTCAGAGAAGATGTCTGAGCCCTCCCTCCTCCCATGACCCCCTCCTTCCTACGTTACCAGAATCACAAGCACGGTTATCTTGTTGGGCTTCCTTTCCAATGCCAAAGAAGGCAAAAAGAAGGCTTATGTTCTCTATTTCCAGAGCAAGGCTATAAGAATGAAGTGAGGAGAATTTTTTTTAAAAAAAAAGAAAAAAAGAAAGAGAAACCAAAGAGGGGGGGAGCATTCAAGGAAGTCACCCCTCTCCTTTTTTTTTTTTATTTTATTTTTTCCCTGCGATGCTTCGCGACAAGCGTCGCGTCGGTGCACAGTCCATGCGGTGTAATGTCCGCGTTGACTTCCTTCGTTCACGGCATGATAGGTCTCATCTTTTAGGGACATGTGAGTGGGACCCACCTACCATCCATCCAAATGGTTCGTGGATTCGCCGAAGTGGGCTGGGTTGGAATGGGAGCCCCATCTCAATATTTTTTTTTCTCGGCATTATGTTAGGATGAAGTCCAATTTTTTTTTTTTTTTTTTAAAAAAAATTAAGCTTAAGTTTGATATGGCCTAACCTAAAATCCAATCAAATCAGCCCACAGCTATCCATTTAGATTGTTGAGTCAATTTTTAATTTTTAATTATTTATATAAAAATAAATAGCATTTAAAATAATTACTCTTAATCATTATAAAAAATTTGCTATAATATAAAAATTATTCTTGCAAAATTAATAGAAAATTTAGCATAAATTTTAAAAGTTCTACCATATTTTTAAGATTTTGAAATTATATTCAAGCTAAATTTAGATTTGATTAAAGGCTAATATTTCAGGTTTTCTTTAAGCTCGAGCTTTGCATTGGATTTCCAACTAAGCCGAGTAATAATTCGAGCTCAATCCAAAATTTTTTTGAGCTCTAATTGGAGAAAACTTATTCCTTCTAATTACGATTTTATCCTTCTCTACTCTATAAATGTATAAAAAAAAAAAGTGAAGGAATAATTTTGATTTTTTGATAAGATCTAAATCATCGTGATAACTTATCCATGCACTTTTTCTTATAATTTTTATTTTAATTTTTGATAGAATAGTTTATTAAGTGGAATGGGAGAGAATTATCGACACAAATGATAATTTACCTCTAGCCACTCTATAAATACATCAAATAGTGAGGAGATGATTTTGATTTTGTAATCAAATCTAAATCATCATAATATTTGGTGCATGAACTTATGTCTGGTATCTACACCTAAATCAAACATGAAAAGAATATTTATCTTGTAGAATAGCCTATCCTTTTGACAATACAAGAGATAAACCATTAGAATTTACCATATCTACCATCATAGCCTAAAAGAGCTAGCATTTTTATTTGATGAGAAAAGAATTATAATTTTGGAAACATAGAAAAGAATAAGAGATGCATGGTATGATAACATTAAAAAAGAAAAAAAACAATATTATGATGAATTGAAAATTTTGAGAATCTTTATAAGCTACATGTTTTTTCAGCTTATTGAATGATCTAATTAAACATACTAGAATGGGTTACCCAAGATCAAGGTAGCAATATTTTCAATTGTAACTTCCTTTCTTCAATTTAACTTTGATGGTTGACATCTTTTGATATTATAGCAACTTATATACTCTCTCATTGCTACTTCAGTCCCACCTAAACTTTACGCTTGATACATGCCATATCAATATTGATGGTGTAAAGTCTCCAAACATGGTGTCTTACCATGAGTAAAATATATTTGCAGCAACTTCTTTAGTTAAATTCTAGAGGGAAAAGGGCAAATTTTGGCTTTTTCTTTTTTTTTTTCCACTATTTTTCAATTTTTTTATTTATGTAACATGTTCTCAATGCATAAAATGAAATATAGCATCCATTAATCCATCTAAAGCTAACATTTTAAAATGAACTCATCTTCTCATTTTTATTTAGTTCCTTATAAGAGATAATTATAATATAAATTTTTCAATAACTAGTTATATGAAATTCAGCTTGTCATTAGCTTGGAAAAATGGTAGCTCAGTTTTCTACCATTTAACTTAGTGCTCCACTTACTTGTTAACTTTCGGTGTTTGATTTTTAAAAATATTTTTTATTTTTATTTTTTATTTTTATTTTTTAAAAAAGTAGCTTTATTTATTATTTTTGACCTTTAAAATTATATTTCGTAAGTGAAAAAAAAATTATTTTCGCTTTGCGGTCATTCCTTGTTCAAAAGCTACAAAGTATTTAAATTAATGCCCTAGAGTTTGTTGGATGAATTTCAACTTTTCAAAAGTCTTCTCCCATGGTGTGCGATAAGAGGCTCAAACAAAATACTAGCAGCTAAATGAGTTTATAAAGTAGCTTGCAATGTATCTATCAATTATTGTTAGCATAATAGGAAGCAAGTGGTTCAAGAAAGCTTCCAAATAGTCTTAACAAATACTACATTTCCTTTTCTTAAAAAAACTATAATTCAATATATCAATAATGCAGATAATGTTTTAATACAATTTAGCATCTTGATCGCTTGAACTCCAGCAATGAATGCTCTATAGATAATCATTAGAAATTTAAAGAGTTGAACCCTTTTTTTTTCCTAAATAGAAGGTGATTAATAACCTTAATATTCCATTAATAAGAAAAAAAAAACAGCCAGGGTTGGAGTTCTATTAGTATTTCCATTCAAAAGAAGAATAAAAGAAAAACATGTCAGAATTGGATGCGTGTGTGTTTTCTGTCATCATATGACCATTTGCATAACAGAGCAAAGTTTAGAGGGCATTCCAGCATCAGCAATTATGATGCCCCAACTAAATATTTCATTACATCCAACAATTGTCCTGAAGATTATTCATGCGACATCCTCAATGGAAGGCCATCATTGTTTGTGCAATAAAATTAAAGCAAATATCGGAACTCGATTTTAAAAATCCTTTTTCTCTGGAGAAAGTTTTCACAGCAGCTGGCTGCCTGATTTCTGACAACTATTCTTTGGCAACAAAAGTCATGCATATTGGAAATTGATTGACATTGTCATCTCCAAGATAGACAGAAGTATGTGTATCTATGTGCTCTTTATCCTCCTCTGAGAAACTAACAAGTATCTTCGAAGAGCAAGCATTGATATCCAAGTATACCTTGAAATTTTCTCCTTAATCATCAGCAGTAATGCAGAGCTCAGAACAGTCTTCAAAATCTGAGCCTGCAACCCCTTAAAGAAACCAGGAATGCCTTCTTTCCTCCAAATAGCATGTAAAGCATCCATTATTGTCTTGGGTGGTTTGGATGGGTTATCCTTTTTGGAGCCATCATGTGAATTAGAAGCCTGAATCATGACTTTACACCTGTTCACAAGTTCTCAATCTCAGAGTTGCTACAATGATTACCAACTTGCAACAAAAGATGGGTAAGGAAAATAATCAACTTCATGTTATTATACCAAGCAAATTAACAAAAGGAAGGGAATAGCAAAAAAGGTTGAGCAGTTTCTTATTAGAAAACAGATTCATGGTAGGAGCTAATATGGTTAATACCAAATTTCAAAAATCTTTCAAAGATCTGGCTACCTGATTGCTGGATAAGTGAGGACCGTTGCCACACTCTTTGAAATGGCGCCTAGTAGAAAAGCTGAGAAGGCTGAAAGAACTGCTGGAGAAGATTTTGCAGTAGCTGGGGCAGCCTGATCCCTTTGTTGCCTCTTTAAAAGTCTTTGTTTCAGCTGATCAAATACTGTGTACTGAAATGTCATGTCCAGAGTAAAACACATGATGAATAAAATTACACAACATCAAATGGAAAAGAATTTTTATATTCTGAAATACCATTCCCATCATTCAGCAGCAAAACACATGATGAATAAAATTATTAATGGCATATAATCTATAATTTCCACACAGCAGTAAAACCAAGTGGAACAGCTTATCAAGGATGCACATATGAAGGTCAATACCACAAACTGCGGTATCAGAAAGGTAGGCAACCGCATCATATTCTAATATACTTGCTAATCATTAATTTGGGCTCCTTTTCACTGCAAATTACTACTTACAGGTCATAAGCAGTAGTTAATGCTAACAAACCATAAGAGTGGAAAAGATCTAATGCCCTTTATGCTCAAACTACGATATCTTTTTATCTTTTTTAATGACCTTCTGATGATTTTGCAGTAGCTTATTGTCAATTTCTGAGACCATTAACACAATATCTGATATTCAAGTTTAGTTCAGCATAAACTAAGAAGAAGAATAATGAAATCATAATTCGAGAGGGAATCTTATCAACCTATTCTCCAAAAACAAACCAACAGTTTGTGGTTACATATAAGAGAATTACAATGAGTTACAATTCACAACAAGCTTGCAGAAATTTCTGAAGGAAAATGGTGCGCTTATAAAAAGCAATATAAGGTCTTGATTTAATGGGCAATCAACCTTGGCTCTAGGACATATCTATCAGCAACAAGCGTGTCAGGAGGATGTAAAAGGAGAGAAGATGCAAGATTTGGAGAATAAAGAGCAGATAAGATGAAAATAAGGTTGAAGAAGAAAAAACCAAGCAAGAAGCCATTGAATAGAAAAATTAAGTTGTTTGGGAAGGTGTACATGCAGACACCTTGAGGAGAAGGGAAACGGAAGTTTCAGAAGGTGTATATCCATAATCATTCAATGCCCTTAATCATGGCTTTTTGTGACAGGGGGCAGGAGAGAAGGAAAAGATTCAGATATAAACATACATTAATACATAAGAGTTTCAACTGCACACTAAATGTTATAACATTTGTTAAAGATTCAATGGTCCTAAAATCAATGAGGAATCATCCAAACCAAAGATCCATACTGTCGATTTTGGTTTACACTCTAAAAATGCCTAGAAATTTAAATATTACATCTTTTAAAGATTTTCATTCCCTTCATTAAATAAGCGCAAAAATAGACAATGCCTTGTGCTCCAGTGTGCTAAAAATACATGATGAGGCATTTAAATTGAAAATCCACTTTGTTGATCACGATGATCCATATCTTAAAACATGTATAGACTAGAAATCAATAGATTCTAATGTTAGTATTATAGCAAAACACCATATCATGTAACTAAAACCATTCATTTTTGTGCCCCCTTAATTACAAATTTTACTCAAAATTGCAGCATCTGAAAGTTTGTATATAGGATTAAAAAAAAAAAGAGGTATTTCCAGATATCACATTTGAAAGTCCTATTACTTGCTTCATTCAATTGCAGAGATCAGACTACAGAAATGATCAAGTTATTTGTAAGACTGTCCATAGATTTGAGAGTTGAAATAAGGGGATTCTCTCTGAGTTTGTTCCTTTCGCTTAAAAAAATATATGCATTTTCTTATGAGTCCATACCATAACTCCTCTTTCATCAAGGCTCGAACCAAGTCGAAAGGACCATTGGAGCATGGCTTTATATGAGCTTAAAGTACAAGCCAAGTAATGTGGTTTTACATATTGACAAACCAACCTTCTAAGTTTGAAAACAAGCCTCTCTCTCACCCAAAGTTCTCTTGGCCAGAACTAAATCCTTCTTCACAAGTTGATAACAGCTCAAAAATTACCACAAAACATCTTCAGAAATCATTTGGATTATAATTCATGCATAAAGTCAGCTCCATTGTGATGCGATAGATTTGTTGGTTGCGGAGGTTAAAGTATTACATATTTAGAGATAATGGCATCTGATTATTTAGTGAGGTAGATATTGAAGTACAAAACTTAAAACATGAATGATCATAAACCTCTCATCCTACTAACTCCTTGATATATGTGTTGGCATCTAATTTTCGCATTCCATATGATAAATAGTCATATCTTTTTTAAACTTGATGAGGACCTGCTTAAGATGTGGACCAAATTAAATGAACAGATTTTTTGCATAGCTGTGGTTTTGCCATGGAATGAAGTTACAGCCGAAACATTGAAACCACTAAATCCATACAGATGAATAACCAACATAACCAACTCATGATGAATAGGGAAGGTTTAGCAATTCTGTGAATGACCCAGTATCAACTACTGGCAATGATATGAGCACAATAAATTTCTCCCATGCTTCCAGACTTGCTGAGCTTCACAAATTTTTGTACATTCAAAACAAAAAGGGAATCGATTTCATGAAAAATGAAATCATTAAATAACCACTATTGAAAAGATTATATTTTTCACTGGGAACTGATCTAAAATAGCAGTTAGGTCTATAGTTTCAGATGAAACCAAATTATAAGGCTAAATCTGCTAAAATATACACAGGTCATTTGTTCAATGCCTTAGTCATTTCTTTATTTTTTTTCCCAAATTTGAAATGATTTATTCTCAATGTTGAATTTAGATTTGCAAATTTCAATTTGGGAGCACCACAATAGTGGAAGCCTACTTATGGCTTAAATATCATGGACATGATGACTGTTTTGTTCTACATCTTCATTGACTAATAAATGATATTTTATATGCAAATGTTGTGAAACATGGTTTTTTTAAGAAAAATATGACTGTTTAATTTTTTCAGCATGAAACCACCAAACATCCTAAAATCGCAAAGAACACAACCCCATTTATGTGACTGGCTGGTTTTATAGTATTAGTGTTACGGCTGAAAATTCTGAAACTAGAGCAGAACTGTTGAAATCAAAATTGACAATTTCACCTTACCAAAATCAAGACTGAAACATCTTTTTTTAAAGCCTGAGGTTTCATGAACTGTGCACAACCACATAAAGTAACCGGTATTGCATACAACTGTCATAACATATTTATTGGAAGATTCATTCTTTGCATCCACTCTAGACATTTAACTAATTAATCTGTTTTCCCACTGGAAACTTGGGAAAGGAAATACAATTAGAAGAAATTAGAGAGTATGCCTTGCCAGATTTTTATCCTATTGTCATCTTTTTCCCTCACACTGATTTCATGCTCAGAGATCTATGCAGCAACTTAAGATTTCATCTCCAAATCCTTGAAGTCAACCTATTGCAGAACCTTAACCCTTCAACCAATCAATCTGATGAAATAACTTACTAATTTAAGAAATAGAGAACCATTTAATTACTACAAAACTAATTTAAATCTGATTTTTGGCCCATGGCATGCATTCAAAATTCTAGGTACTTAATTAGTAGGTAAAAATTTAACATTAGTTAGTCTAATTTAATAAGAAGTGCATAAGAACAAGGAAAACTACATGACATATCAACTTCTATATAATTCAGATTTGATTTTGCAACTTTGTATAGTATATCATATGATCTCAGTACCAAAAAGTACCATTATGGTACCTGAATAGCAGGATTCGAGGTCAACAGAAGAGATACTCCCAGGCCATCATATGCATCACTCCATGAACCCTCTGAAAAAGTTTCAAATAATCCCCTGGCTTTACCAAAAGCACTAGTTTGCATTCTGGCAGATGCTGTATCCAATGGCTAGATCAAGATAAAAATCAACAAAAAGTGATTAGCAACACAAACTATACTCAAAATTCTAAATAGAAAGTTTGCTACAATGCCCGAAAAGCAGGAATCTGCTTAAAGCTAATGCAGAATTTGATATGTAATTATTGACTACCTGTGTCACGATAGCAGTGCAAGCACCGGCAGCAGCAGCAACAACCAAGTTGGCTTTCATTCCAACAGATTTGGCACCACTCTTTTCCAAATACAACCGTTTGAAATAGTTATAGCCATAAAAATAAACAAACTGTGATATGAAAGATTGCAAATTCTTGGTCCCAAGTCCTTGGTACAGGGAAAGAACTTGGCCTTTAGAAATAGCTTCCCACAAGACATCTGAAAGGTTCCTAGAAAAACAGTCCAACAGAAATTAGATAAATAAATTATGCCACATAAATGATGGCCTGCCAGAACAGTAATATACAACAAATCCTGGGAAAGAGAACCAAGTTAGCAACACAATAATTGACCAACTTCAACTTCTGCTCTATCCATTCTAGTTTCTCTGCCTTGGCAGAATGAAGCATTTTCAGTTAACCATGCGAAACAGAACCAAGTTAGAAACCTATATAAGAAATGACTAATAACTTCAAACTACTGCTCAACCCAGATTGATTGATAAAGTATAGTTGTAATATTCTCAGATGCTTCCAAAACAGTGAAAATTGATAGGTGCTTTAATATATTGTGCTGGCTGTCTGAGGTCCGTAAGCTGCATCCTAGAGGGTAAGCTTTCACATTCATAAAAGAATAATAATCCATAACCAATTCCTTGCAACAAAAAGTATTTAAAATGATGATAATTGATAGGTTCTTTAATAAATTGTGCTCGTTGTCTGAGGTCCCTAAGCTGTAACGTAGAGTGTAAGCTTTAACATTCATAAAACAATTGAATAATTGATAACGAATTCCTTGAACCAAAAACAATCATCAAGATGGGGTGGAGGCTAATCAGTCAATTGTTTACCCATATGTAGTATTTGAACTTCATTAGCACAAGTGGTCCCCTATTAAAATATCAAAATTGAGACACCTTCTAGAGCATAAACTATATTAATCAATGCCTTTAAGCATGTCTAAAACCCATCATTGACCTGACAGGCTCTCCAGTTACCAAGTCTACACTAGTTATTTTGTGTTTTCTTCTATGCAGTACTGACTAAAGTTCACCGTGGGTGGTTAAAATTTGCAATCATGTGATTATGGTGCTTAACAACAAAATCACTGATATTAAAAATTTAGTGCTAGCAATTTAAATGTAACTGCAAAAATTCTGAATGTTTTTGACTTAATCTAAGGAACTCCGGTGGAAAGCTTAAGGGTTCAACAGGGATGGTACTTGACCCCAAGGGCAATGTTGAGCTTCACTATTGCAGGTATGATTCATCAAACAGCAAATTAAGGGAAGGAGGGATACTAATTTCTTCCCTGTTTCAGTTTTCAGTCTACAATTGACCTAGTTCCATATGCTGGTTTGCCTACATGTACGCCTTAGTAGGCAAAAGCAAATTCATGAACCCAGTTATTTGAGTCTTGAAGAATTCTGCATTGGCCAGTTAGACCTAATTTATTCTCGTCAGATACAAAACCACAAGGATTTATTTAAAAAAAAAATCTAGAGGGTTTATTTAAGTTTCAAAATATCAATTACATTTTGAACAACATTTTGTTGCCAGAGAAAATTAATTTGAACCTTGTGGAGCAATTATCTGTTCAGACAATGGACCATTCCATGCAACCTGCATAAGAACTAAGGGCCTATTATGCATAACATATCCATTACAGCACTACAGGATATAAAGGTAACCTTAAATCTGGCCCACATTCATGCCTAAACCATCTTGCCGATTTCCTTGGCAAGAACATGAGCCAATTTCCTCTTTTCAGAACCTTTGTATCTCTTGGTTGGCATCCAGAATATACACCTTTATAGGACTAACACCTTTATAGGAGTAAAATCAAAAATAGGCTTCTTAAACAGTTTAAAAAATCCTTATCTTTCCTCATGTGTACTCAGAATATACAATCTACACACTAAAATTTCATTTTGCAGTAAAGAAACCAGCAACAAGATGATTTTACAGATATCAATCTTATATAAGTGAAGCCCAAAATGAGGGAAAAGCAGTTGCACCCAAGCTAAATTAAACATTAATCCACCAAAATATGGCCCCTGAGTTATGTCGAGGTATCTTGATTAAGTCTAGTTTAAAACTTTATGAGGTGCCACTGCATTGCTTTGCTTTCTTACAGCAAGTGCTTATTGGAATAATAAAAGATGCCCATGCATTACCATGGGCATCCAAATCTGAGCAGGAAACTGATTGTTAGAACGGTTCAATTAGAAATGTAATTAAAGAAAACTAATAATAACTGGGCAACCCAGACAAGCAAAGTATTAATCAAATCTTGATAGACTGCCAGAAGTTGAAGTCTCTATAATCATCCCTCTTTGACCAGAACTGTGAAACCCAACCGACAGTCAAAAGCATTAAAGACAATGAAAACCTTTGTAAAGCCATTTGGCGATTTGTACAAGTGATTCTCTATGTGATAAGAGTATTTCATTCAAATCCTTTTTTTCCTTGAACTTGTAAGAATGTACATGCAAGTAAATGTAGAAACAATCTTCTATAGCTGAAGTCATTCTAAAATAAATCAAGTGATTCTCTATGTGAAAAGAGTATTTCATTCAAAACCTTTTTTTCCTTGAACTTGCAAGAATGTACATGCAAGTGCATGTAGAAACAATCTTCTATCACTGAAGTCATTCTAAAATAAATCAAATGGTGCAAAACTGTTTGCAGCAACAGGTGTAGTGCCAACAATATAAGCAGCTATTTTATGAGAAAAGAAGATCACAGCATCAAACCTCCTTTACTAGCCACACTACAAACAGGGTTTAAAGCTTCACGATTTTCCAGCATATTTGAACCCCCTTAAGTTATATAAGGCTACATATCTAATTAAAGAATTACCTAGAGATTGGATGGCTAAAAGGAAAGGACTATCAAGGAGCTTATAGAAATTTAAATTCTAGACCAACAAAATTAGCAAACCCAAATTTGAAGACAAATTCACCATGAGGGGAAAATGTAGGAGCTCCTTTATTAGCCACACTGCCAACAGGGTTTAGAGCTTCATGATTTTCCTGCATGTTCGAACCCTCCTTAAGTTATAGAGAAAGCTACATATCTCATTAAACAATCACCTGCAGATTGGAAGGTTGAAAGGAAAGGACTACCAGGGAACTCATATAAATTAAAATCCTAAACTAATTAAATAAGCACACTAAAATTTTAAGACAAATTAACCATGAGGGGAAAATGTACGAGCTGACTAGAAGCCGATATCAGTTGCTTAGATGTCCAAAAATATTAGCAGAAAATTGGATGGACTGTTCTCGGCATGCAAGTCTGGGCAGGAGAATGGCTGTTAGAAGCCTTTAGTTAGGACCTTGGTTAAGAAAACAAATTGCTATCAGCCAGCACAAACTGGGAAGCATTGACTGGCTGAGTAGTTCACCATGGTTCCTTGAATTTTAGTAGGAGTCAAGAAGGGGCATAAAATAGAGGACTTTAGCCAGCGGTCTGGGATGGTTTTTCTTTTTCACAATAAAGAATCATGATTAGGGTCAGGCATTTAGTTGATTGAGTCCATCTAAAAAGAATTGAAAGCTGAGTGTTCTGGGCAAATATTTTGGATTTCTGGACATAGATATATCAAGTGAGATAAACTGGCCGTATGTTCTTTCCCTCTTTACACGCTCTGCTTATACAACTTCCTTCACTTTCCCACAATCTTCTCAATTTTTTTAATATTTTTTATTGATAGAGTGTTGCCATTCCACAGCAGTTACTTATCTGAACTTCATATCCAATTTCTAATCTGAAGTTGTCCTGCTGCTTATCATACAAGAGAAGAGAGCAATAACCAGCAATAAACTTCAAATCAATACACCTATGCATTGAATCTGCTGCTCATTATTCACAACTTAGACTCTAAACATCTCCAAATTAACCAGATACCCCAAACTTATGTGTCTTCTTTGCATTAAGATTATCTTCAAGCCTGTTGTAGTTTCTCATCTGGTAGCATGACATGTTGGCTTTCTCTCTCTCCATTCTGTCTAGTGTCTGCACTTTCTCCCTTCATTCCACCATGGCTCACCTTTAGAGCTTCTTTGAGCCATATATCATCACCCCCCAAACTGCAACTCCATCAAAGAGACTCTGCACATACATTATTGATCATCAGTGAATTTTTTACTGGGCTCCATTGTCAAATTATGCCACCTCCTTCATGGCATGATTGCTATGTTTGCTGCATATACATGGTCTTCACCCTACAAGCACGTCTTGCAATATATCACATCAGTCCTGAGGTTTGAAATAATTACTGATGATGAAAAAAGAAAAGCTCTAAGTTTTCTCTTGCTGTCCTTGTCTTCTCAAGAAAGTAGGTTCAACTTGTTGAACCTCCTTTAGGACAATCAACTGGGAAAGTCCCAGTAATTTATTTTAGCTGCTATCCTCCATCTATGAAGACATTGAAAGATTGCCTCAAACTCTGTAGCCAACTTTCATGTTAAATCAGTTACCTCAGATAACCAGCCCCATGAAAATTCTTTCAATGTTCCAACTTTCATCAGCCACCACATACTACCATCCTGTTTTCCCTGGTTGTTCTATTGTCTGCTAGTATATCTACCTTTCTCAACATAATATGTTGATCCCACACTTACCATAATTTAAGGTAAGACCTTTATGTACTACCTTAAAGGAACCAGTTTTGAAGAAGATCTATGGTGATAAATAATCTGCAAAGAGATCCTATCTGGATCAACTGACTCGGGAAGAGTGCACAATACATTAAGCATTCCCAAATTAAAAATAAGTTACAATGCGAGGGTTCGTTACCTACAGAAATGAAGGGTATATGCATAGGATGGAACCAATAATTTGATAAGTATTCCAACTCTGTTTGCCAATAATTTTTTTAGGCAAAATTATTGGTTAGTTCTATGCAAGGGAACACGCTATAATATCGAGAAAAAGCAAAACCACACAAAAGAACCTGAACGCATGAAAGATGGTGAATGCATCATATTACAATGCGTACAAATCTTTACAAACATTTCTATCAGAGCCCTCCCACTAGAAAGTCATTTCCATCTCCATCATCCCGACAAAACCATCTTCATTTCCCAAATCTTAATGATATTTTTCAAAGCCGATCTGAAAATTCAAATCTTCCCTACGGCAAACCTCCAAAATCAAAATGGACGCTTAGATCTTTTACAGTAATAGAACCAAAACCACCAACCCCTGCATCAATTAAATGATCAGCTTTATAAGGCCGTGGTTCCCGATCATTCCTACCAGAGGCAGGCTCCAGTGTAAAGGCAACATTTTTCCAAATCATTTCTTGCAACTTTCATCCATGGAAAGATCCAGTCCTCCCGTCTTCTTTCTAGACCCATCAAAATCAAGCGATTTTATTTTATTTTATTTAAATAACGCATCTCACCAACAAAGAATTAACCTCAAAATTCGGTCTCGTGATGCGTACAAATTCGCAACTAGACATTTCGAAGGTGTTCTTATCTCTTCAAATCATCCTAATCAGACCAAAAATTTGTCTAAGATTTAACGAAGACCCGGGTGTCCACAGTAGCATCAAGCACCATCAAATTTACACATCCCGTTCTTGCCAATAAGCCAAGAATAATCACCAATATAATCGATCACATCTCCCAAAGGGAGATTTTTTTTAAAAAAAAAAACACCCAGATACCGTTCAAAAATGATAAAATTTAGCGAACAGAGGAATTCTCAAAATCCTCCAAAAGAGAAAACAAGTCTAAAAACAAACAGATCATATCATTTGTGTGATCTGGAACACGAAGATCAAACTCCAGAACTTTAAATCAAATGGAAAGAAGAGGAGAAGGAGAAAAAGAAGAAGAAGGGAGAGAGGAGGCAACCTGTACTTCTGTTGACCGTAAGATCGGACCTCGGCCTGGTACCTGGTCTTGCAGGTGTCGAGGGGGTACAACACGGTGTTGCTCACCAGCGCCCCCACCGCTCCCGACGTCGCCTCCGTCAGCGATTCCCAATCCACGCCCGCCATCCTCCAACCCCCGATGATATCGCCTTTATTCCCCCGCTATTCTCTCCCTCTCCCGAGTATTTATCACCGATGCCGGTCTTCTCTCCCTCTCGTCCTCCCCCCCTAAGACGGCCTAAATTACTAAATTTCGAGTCCAAATGTACTTCTACGACTGAACCATTTAAATAGCCGGTGGGAAGCAGACCGACGGAGGGGAGCGTAGGATCTCGCGACGGATGGAAGCAGCGGGCCGAGAGCCGTGTCACGTCCGTCTCTTTGACGGCGTTTGGGCGAGAGGACCGGGGTGGGTGGGAGGAACGGAACGGCGTTTTCCTGAGACCTGGGCCGGGGAGGGAAAGTTGGTGGGCGCGGGCGACGCGTTCGGTGGGTGTTTCCATCCGCCGACCCAACAAGCATCGTCCCGCGAATGGAACGTGCGGAGCGTTGATCGCGAGCCCTCCGTTGAATCCGAAGGCGAAGCCGAGGTGGCAAGCGGCGATGCGAGCGCAACCAGGATGGGCCCATGGGTCACTGTTGGCGTGCTCGGCCGACCGATCTAAAATTTTGGACGTTTGTGAGTCTAAGTAGACGTGTTTTAGGTGCATTGCACCCTATGACGAATTTGGGGAGGAAATTTAATGGTCATGGAATCATATGGATGGAAATTATATTAGGCAATCAAATCATGGGCACTTTCATTTCTCAGCATTTACTAAAATTTATGCCCCTATTTAAGCTCTCTCTAATTATGAATTTCTTTTATGTTTTTGTTTCAATCTAATCAATCGTGTTTACTCTTGTCTCTCTACAATTAGTGGAATACATGTTGTATTTATCTTTATCCTTGCTTTTTTAAGCTAGTAGAATTTATACTTCTAGCCATTTATAAAAATTATGAGATTTGTATTGTGTAGGGTTATATATAATGAATACATTAAAGATGATTAAGTTATTCGTCCCAACCAATTTTGTTACAGTACCGAAGTAGGATATATAACACTCATCATAATCCATTTCATTCATTACATTCTTTTACCGTGAGCTCGTCGAAAGAAATTACCTTTAATAGATCGAATGACTTTGACAATGATAATAGTATAAAATTTAACTACAATTATTATTACTCTAGGAGTGAAAAATAGATTACTCTACTCTTAAAGCATGCGAACAATACAACTATTTGGTATCATCATGATTACTTGGTGTAAATAGAGATTTTAGCATTGCTTGTACCAAGATAGAATCAAAGAACTACATAACAAATGCAATGTAGAGAAGGTATATCAATTAAAAAGAAAAAAACTACATGTCTTACCATCACTAGAAAGCCAAAAAAAAAAAAAAAAAAAAAGATTGCTTATAATTTTTTTTAAAAAAATCCTCTATATATAATAGTCTCATGGTGCTTTTTTTGATGCAAGTACAATCAATACCCAAATTTCAAATCTAACAATTGTCTAGTACTACTATAAATTAATGCTAATTTTGAATATAAATTTCACTCCTTCTATGAGCTTCACTAGTATGCCTTCTAAGACTCATATAAGGCACACCCATCTTTGGATCATTGATTCTAGAGCATCTACTCATGTTGTATCCCCTTTTATCTTTACTTGTAATCCATGAATGTTTGACAACTCAAACCTTTTAACATGCCAAATAGCTTTACCACTCATCTTATGCATGTTGGCATATATAACTTAACCGACAAACTCAACTTGAGCGATGCCCTCTACGTCCAACCTTTTAATTACAATCTTCTTTCAATTAGTCAACTCAAAAATGTTGTCAATTTGGTTACACTCTTCTTTTCTGCATTCTATATTTTCTAGTACTCGGACCGAATAGAAATGATCAAGTCAAAGTTGGTTTTCGCTAACCTTTTGAAAACATCTACGTTGCTTTAGCCGCCACACTCTATTTTTATGGATCATCTTGACATCAAAGGCTTCATCATCTCTCACTTGGTCAAAATTCAAGTATTTTATCTTTCTTTCCTGATTTTTAGTTTATCATGGCTTACTTTTAATTTAATATATTATGATATTTGGAGAGAGCATCCTACTCTGTACAAGATACATAACCAAATGAATAAACCAAAGTTATGGATGGATGGGCGACAGATAGGAGATCACCAAAGCAAGCCATGACTAGGTCTCTCTTCGAAGAAAATGTTTGGGAGTTGGGAATGGAGGAGATGTTTGATTCATGCAGCAGGCTTCAGGAAAATCAAATGAATTCGGTATGAAGGCTTTCAAGTAGGCAAGGAGGAACGCTAGATTAATGGTGAAGGATGGCAAGAGACATGGGACATGATATGGGGATGAGGATGGGAGTACATGCAATATTAATGCTGAGAAAGGCTAAGCACCATCTATAACCTCAAGAGGAGTGGCGTTTTGATTGAAGAAAATGTTGATCGTTTTACGTTTCTAAAAGAAAAGAAAAAAAAAAAAAAGGTTTTGATTTTTTTAAAAAAATTGCTTAACTTCCGTGTGGGCGCTCGGGAGCGTTTCGTCCGCGAATGCTATGCGAGCGTTCGGCAGAACGCCCTCTCGCGGACGCTGCGCGAACGTTTCGCTCGCTCGTGGAACGCTCGGGTGAGCGTACGCGCGAACGCTCTCGCGCGCGACAGTGGTAGAAGCAGGGTAACGCTCATGAGAAGTAAAAAATATCCGAATAATTTAATTTTCGAATCATTTCCTGAGCCTTTAAGGGTCGCTGGAGGTTTCTTAAACTGGGTATATAAATAGGCTTAATGATTTAAAATTGTAAGCATTCCAATCCAAACTGAAATTCTCTTTTCTATCCCATTAAGTTTTTTATTTTTTTCCTATGGGAAGAAAGTGCCCAAGTACCCTATCTCCTAAGCCTTGCTAAAAAAAAAAAAAAAAAAAAAAACTCTCTATCTATTCTTTATTATTTTTATTATTTTGTTATTACTGATTTTTTTAGATATATGAAGGAGCTATTGAGGTACTTATGATAAAAAATTTAAATCGAACGGGATCATTGTACCTCAGAAATAAATCACCTAGAATCTCCACGAAGGGATGAATTAGTCATATCTACAATGCCTCAATTAGGCACGGTTTTCAACTCTTTTTTATTTATATTTCTACATTTAAATTTTTATATTAAATTTCTGGCAATTTCTAGAAAATTTTTTAAAAATCAATATTTACAACGGCTAAGGACCAGTAACTCTTCACTAGAAATTACTAGAATTTTTTAGAAAAAAATTAATTATTATTGTAATTAATTGATAGGAAAAAAATCTATTTTGAAGAAAAAAAAGTTTTTTTTACTGCTTTGAAATCTATGCAAAAGTTTTAGAAATTACTTTTTTTGAGAAAAAAAATTTTGAATTTATCTTTTTTATTTTCAAATTTAAAATTTAAATTCAAATTTGAAATTTAAAATTCAAATTTAAAAAATCTTAAAAATTTTAAGTTTTGAAAATTCAATATTTTGAAACTCAAATTCAAATTTAAATTAGCTAAGCTAACTTTGCTTAGTGGTTATTTTATTTATTGCAAGTAGCTTCTAAATTTAAATTTTTGAATTTAAATTTAAAATCTAAAAATTATTTAAAAAATCACTTATTTAAAAACTCAAACTATAAGGCTGAACCTTCAAATTTGTGTTATGCAGAACTAATTAAGCAACCAACAATTTTATAAAATGGATTCAAATGACCTTAGTGCAATTAAATCTAAAAAATTTAATGGATCATTCTTTAGGAGGTAGCAAAGCCGAGTAAAATATTGGCTTACCACTTTAGGATTATTTTCTATCATAAAATTTTCAAATTCTGAATCCAATTCTCAATCAAGTTCCTTTGAGACTTCCTCCTCAACATCAAAAACCCTCAAGAGATAGATTTTCATTGTAGACATAGAATTCTAAGTGCCCTTTCAGATAACCTTTATAATGTTTACCTTTCCACCAAAATTGTTAAAGAACTATGGGATGCCCTTGAGGCTGAGTATGGGATGGATGATGCTGGTCTAGACCGATTCACCATCTCAAAATTTCAAAAGTATAGAGTGATGGATTTCAAACCCATTAGTATTTAAATTCATGAATTCCAAGATCTTTTTAGGAAGGCTAGTTGACTAGTTATACTTTTTTAGAAAGTTATAAGGTTAAAGCCTTAGCTGATGCCCTTTTATCTTCTCGGTCAACCTTTTCGCTAGAGATAAGCCACAAGTAAGGTGACTTGACCCTAATAGAAATGATTAAGTCTGTTAGGATTGAGGAAGAACATTGGCTCAAGCTCAAGCAAAAGCCTAATTTTGGATCTAAGATTCATCTGACCGAGTCAAATTCAACCCCAAATCAATTCAAACCTAGGGAAAAGAATTTTAAGAAGATGAAATTCTAATATAGATACAACCAATCATCCAAACCTCCTCAAAACCGACCAAACCAGAACTGAGTAAATTAGAAGCCAAAGAATAATAAAGAGATTCTGCTTCATGCGCAGAAGGTCTAATCATGTGGCAAAGGCTGCTACCACCAAAAGACTGAACTGCTGAGGAAATCATCCAAACCTCAAGTTAACATGATCAAAAGTGGCATCAAGCCTTCTTTTAGGTCAGTGATTTCAAAACCCTTAGTTAACCTAACCTAATTTTCTTATGATTGGTGGCTTGATTTATGAGCTAATATTCATGTTTGTTCTGATTGCTCTTGATTCTCCACCTTTTAGGAATCAAGTGGAGGAGGTGTAACACTTAGAAATGATTCTTCAGTACAAGTGCTTGGAAAAGATCGAGTGGACCTAAGGATGACCTTTGGAAAAACCCTGATTCTTTACAAAATGATGTTCATCCCTAGTGTTAGAAGAAATTTGATTAGTGAATCTCTTCTTTTATCTATAGGTTATAAAATTGTTCTAAAATCAAACAAAGTTGTAATCACTCATAATAACGAGTTTATTGGAAAAAGGCTTTGTTTCTGAAAGTCTTTTCAAACTGAATACAATTTCTAAGTTATTTAATAAAAGTCCTTTTGTTTTCAATGTTGAATCTTTAAATGTTTGGCATTGTAGACTTGATCATGTGATTGATCGTATTTACTGCATGACAAATCTTAATTTAATCCTTAAAGTTCATATTGATAGAAAGATCAAGTGTAAGATTTGTATGCAAGCCAAGAGCCCTAGAAAACCTTTTAAATCAGTAAATAAAAATTCAACTCTTCTTGAATTGGTCCATAGCAATGTGTGTGACTCTATCTAGTCACCTACTCGGAGAGGAAGCCATTACTTTGTAATGTTCATTGATGACTTTTGTCGGTATTATCATATATATTTGATAAAATCTAAGGATGAAATCTTAGATAAGTTTAAGATCTATAAAGCAGAAGCTAAAACTCAAACTAAAAAAAACCTTAAGAGACTTAGGTCAGACTAAGGTGGTGAATATACCTCAAATGAAATAACTTTGTTTTGTTAAGAATATGGGGTTCTTCATAAGGTTACACCACCGTACTCTCCTCAGTCCAATGGTGTAGCTGAATGAAAAAATCATTCGTTAATGGATATAGTTAACTTAATGTTAATCAGTTCAGGCGCACCCGAGAACTTATGGGGGGAAGCTCTTTTAGTTGCCTGCTATATCCTAAATAGGATACCCTTTAAGCATAATCTTAAAAAACCTTTATAGCTTTGGAAAGGTAGAACACCCAAGCTAGATTATCTTAAAGTGTAGGGGTGCTTAACTCAGGTAGGTATACCTTAAACCAAGAGAAGAAAGATAGGACCTAAAACTGAAGATGCTATCTTTATAAATTATTCCTTAGATAGTAGCACCAATAGGTTCCTTGTGATAAATTCTGAAATAAGTGACATATCAAATAATACTGTTATTGAATCAAGAGATACCACTTATTTTGAAAATATATTCCCTTTTAAGAACCAAGTTCCAAATCAAGTCTTTTCTAATTCCTGATTCTTTTGAATTTGGATTCTCTAATGAGTCAACGAAAAGAAAAAGTCCTAACTCTAAAAATGGACCTTCTGAACTTAGAAGAAGTTTAAGGACAAGAAAGGAAAAAGACCTTAGTGAAGATTTTTTAACTTTCCTAATCGAGGGTGAACCTTCTTCTTTTTCAGAGGAGAGTCTTCATCGACTCCTCTTTTTAGAAGAAAGTCATTCTTTCCGAATATAATTCAACCTTACAAAATCAAACCTGGATCTTATCTAATCTAACCCCTAGTAACAAACTTTTAAAAAGAAACTTAGACCTGATGGTTCAATAGAAAACTATAAGGCTAGATTAGTAACCAAAGGGTATAACCAAAAGAAAGTGTTAGATTTTTTTGATACCTATTTTCTTGTAGCTAAAATAACAACCCTTAGATCTTTGCTTGCCATTGCTTCCATCAATAAGTTTATCAATCATCAAATGGATGTAAAGATTGCATTCCTTAATAAAAATCTCGAGGAGGAGAGATATATGGAACAGCCTGAAGGTTTTGTTGCAAAGGGACAAGAAAATAAGGTTAGTAAATTTATTAAGTTTTTATATGGTCTTAAACAGACTCTAAAATAATGGCATAAGAAATTTGATAAGATCATCCTATCCTTTGGATTGAAGATCAATAATCATGCTAAGTGTGTCTATTCTAAGATCACCAACGATAATTATGTAATCCTTTGCTTATATGTTGATGATATCCTAATCTTTGGAATATCCCTTGAAATTATTTCAAAAATTAAATCTTTTCTTTCATCTAAGTTTGATATGAAAGATTTAGGTGAAGTAGATATGATGCTAGAGATGAAGCTTATCAGATCCTATAAGGGATAGCTCTCTCTTTTTCATTTTACAAAAAAAATGATCAAGAAATTTAGTTATTTGATCTTAAATCAGTATCTACTCTATATGATCCTAGCTTTCACCTTAAGAAAAATTTAGGAGATCTAGTTGATTAATTAAAATATTATCAAATTATAGGATCTCTCTTGTATGTGGCAAATAGGACAAAACCTGATATTGCCTATATTGTAGGGAGACTTAGCAAATATAATCAAAATCTTGATTAATCTCATTGGACAGCATTAGAAAGAGTGTTCCGCTATCTAAAGGGAACACTTAATCTTTCTTTGATGTTCACTAAATATCCTGAGGTGGTTGAGGGTTACAATGATGCTAATTGGGTCACCGATTCCTTTGATCTTAAATTAACCATTACACATCTCTTTCTTTTTGGTGCAGTTGCTATTGCCTCGGGATCATCTAGATAAACTATCATTTCTAAAAGCACCATGGAGGCCGAGTTGATAGCTCAGGATACCACCTGTAATAAGGTAGAATGGATTAAGAAGCTAGTATCAGAGCTATCTTTGATACCTAAGCCAGTTTTGGTCATATCAATTCATTGTGATAATAAGGCCGTAATCGAACTGACTAATCAGAAGAGTACTAATAAAAAGATAAACCGGCATATACGGTTTCATCATAAATTTATAAAACAATATAAAAAAAATGATGTTATCTTATTGAAATTTGTTAAATCTGAAAAGAATTTGGCAGATGAATTAACCAAGGGACTATCTAAAAGTGAAGTCCTAAAATTATTGAGAGGAATGGGGCTTAAGCCTATTATTTAGTCACCAGTAGTGACTACCCAACCTCTGTAATTGAAGATCCCATGAAAGAGGTTCAATGTTGTAGAAACGAAGCTAATTGAGTGATCGTATTAGAGCACAATTTTCAAAGAAATTTTTCCTCTCATCCTTTTGATGAGTGTTTTTATAAAGTGACAAAATGAGACTGTGTAAGATTGAATTATGCTCTTAATGGATTTAAGGTAGATTATCTGTAAGGTATTAGTCACAAATATCCTTGGAGGACTCACTTATGTTAAAATTGTTATATTAGGCCATGAGTAAAGGTTTGGGCTAACCCTAAGCAATTCTTATGAAAAATCAAGATATTAAGTGCAAAACCTTTAATATGCGTTGATCGCTTAAACCCAAACCCAATTGATCTATACTGTGTGTTAGATTAGTAGAAGTTTGAGTCAAGGACCTAGTAGTTTGAGTCAAGGACCTAATTCAAGGTCTAATCCAATATAGTTTCTTCAGATGTATACAATCAACACTAAGTTGGGTTGAAGTTCATTGGACACCTCACCTATTGCGCAGTATAAGATGCCTTAAAATTTATGTTATATTGATTTTGCTATTTATTTTTAAATTTAAAACTTTTGTAGGGGATTATTGACCTTTTTATGTTTTTAAAAAGAAAAAAAAGAGTTTTGATTTTTTTAGAAAAATTGTTTAACGTTCGCGGGCATTCGCAAGTGAGTAGCGGAATGCCCACTCGCGGACGTTGCACAAGCATTGCGTTCGCATAACCATGCCACGAGTGTGGGCAACGCTCGTGACTAAAATTTCGCCCCTTCCCTTTTTTTTTCAGTTCCTTAGGATAGGAAAGAAAGAAAAAGAAAAAGTATATTGAACCTCGACAAAAATCTGATGAATTTAAGATCGAATTTTGGGGAACAGAAATGGAAATGTGTATCCAGATCTAGGGCAGGATCCACGAAATTATAGCATAGAAAGAAGATATTTAAATGAAATATTGGGATTTAAGATAGGAATAATCGATAGTTAGAAAGAAATTGTATTACCGATCAAAACAGTCCGAATAATTTGATTTTTGGGTCGTTTCTTGCCTGATTTAACGATAACATTTATCAAGCCTTTAAGGCCATAATGGGCTAAGCCGTTGAGGGTTTCTTGAGTCTATAAATAGGTTCAAGGATCTAAGGCTGTAAGCATTCCAATCCAAGCATTAGTCATCTTTTCATTCTAGAAAAGCTTCTTTCTTTGATTATGCTGTGGAAAGAAAGTGCCCCTATTAATCCTGGTTGAAAAAAAAAAACTCTCATTTCTTCATTATTCTTCTTCTTCTTTTTATTATTATTTTGTTACTGCTGATTTTTTTCTTGAGTATTTGAAGGAGTCATTAGGTTGCACCTCCACGTGATCGTAGTTATGGTAGGATGTTTAGATCGAACAAAGTCGTTATACTTCGAGAATAGGTCGTCTACATCAAAATCTTGATTAATCTCATTGGACAGCATTAGAAAGAGTGTTCCGCTATCTAAAGGGAACACTTAATCTTTCTTTGATGTTCACTAAATATCCTGAGTTGGTTGAGGGTTACAATGATGCTAATTGGGTCACCGATTCTCTTGATCTTAAATCAACCATTGGATATCTCTTTCTTTTTGGTGGAGTTGCTATTGCCTCGGGATCATCTAGATAAACTATCATTTCTAAAAGCACCATGAAGGCCGAGTTGATAGCTCTAGATACCACCTGTAATAAGGTATAATGCATTAAGAAGCTGGTATCAGAGCTATCTTTGATACCTAAGCCAGTTTTAGTCATATCAATTCATTGTGATAATAAGGTCGTAATCAAACTAACTAATTAAAATAGTACTAATAAAAAGATGAACCGGCATATGCGGTTTCATCATAAATTTATAAAACAACATAAGAAAAATGATGTTATCTTCTTGAAATTTATTAAATCTGAAAAGAATTTGGCAGATCAATTAACCAAGGGACTATCTAAAAGTAAAGTCCTAAAATTTTTGAGAGGAATGGGGCTTAAGCCTATTATTTAGTCACCAGTAGTGAATACCCAACCTCTATAATTGAAGATCCCATGAAAGAGGTTCAATGTGGTAGAAACGAAGCTAATTGAGTGATCGTGTTAGAGCACAATTTTCAAAGAAATTTTTCCTCTCATCCCTATGATGAGTGTTTTTATAAAGTGACAAAATGAGACTGTGTAAGATTGAATTATACTCTTAATGGATTTAAGGTAGATTATCTGGAAGGTATTAGTCATAAATATCCTTGGAGGACTCACTTATGTGAGAATTGTCATATTAGGCCATGAGTAAAGGTTTGGGCTAACCCTAAGCAATTCTTATGAAAAATCAGGATATTAAGTGCAAAACTTTTAATATGCGTTGACCGCTTAAACCCAATTGATCTATACTGTGTGTTCGATTAGTAAAAGTTTGAGTCAAGGACCTAGCAGTTTGAGTCAAGGACATAAATCAAGGTCTAATCCACTATAGTTTCTTCAGATGTATACAATCAACACTAAGTGGGGTTGAAGTCCATTGGACACCTCACCTATTGCGCAGTATAAGATGCCTTAAAAATTTATGTTATGTTGATTTTGCTATTTATTTTTAAATTTAAAACTTTTGTAGGGGATTATTGACCTTTTTATGTGTTTAAAAAGAAAAAAAAAGAGTTTTGATTTTTTTAGAAAAATTGTTTAACGTCCATGGCCATTCGCGAGCGAGTAGCGGAATGCCCACTCGCGGACGTTGCACAAGCATTTTGTTCGCATAACCAAGCCACGAGTGTGGGTAACGCTCATGACTAAAATTTCGCTCCTTCCCTTTTTTTTTTTAGTTCTTTGGGATAGGAAGGAAAGAAAAAGAAAAAGTGTATTGAACCTCGACAAAAATCTGGTGAATTTAAGATCGAATTTTGGGGAACAGAAATGGAAATGTGTATCTAGATCTAGGGCAGGATCCACGAAATCATAGCATAGAAAGAAGATATTTAAATGAAATATTGGGATTTAAGATAGGAATAATTGATAGTTAGAAAGAAATTGTATTACCGATCAAAACAATCCGAATAATTTGATTTTTGGGTTGTTTCTTGGCTGATTTAAGGGTAACATTTATCAAGCCTTTAAGGCCATAATGGGCTAAGCCGTTGTGGGTTTCTTGAGTCTATAAATAGGTTCAAGGATCTAAGGCTGTAAGCATTCCAATCCAAGCATGAGTCATCTTTTCATTCTAGCAAAGCTTCTTTCTTTGATTATGCTGTGGAAAGAAAGTGCCCCTATTAATCCTGGTTGAAAAAAAAAAAAAACTCTCTCATTTCTTCTTTATTATTATTCTTTTTATTATTATTATTTTGTTACTACTGATTTTTTTCTTGAGTATTTGAACGAGTCGTTGGGTTGCACCTCCACGTGATCGTAGTTATGGTAGGAGGTTCAGATCGAACAAAGTCGTTATACTTTGAGAACAGATAATCTACAACAAAATCTTGATTAATCTCATTGGACAGCATTAGAAAGAGTGTTCCGCTATCTAAAGGGAACACTTAATCTTTCTTTGATGTTCACTAAATATCCTAAGGTGTTTGAGGTTACAATGATGCTAATTGGATCACCGATTCTCTTGATCTTAAATCAACCATTGTATATCTCTTTCTTTTTGGTAGAGTTGCTATTGCCTCGGAATCATCTAGATAAACTATCATTTCTAAAAGCATCATGGAGGCCGAGTTGATAGCTCTAGATACCACTTGTAATAAGGTAGAATGGATTAAGAAGCTGGTATCAGAGCTATCTTTGATACCTAAGCCAGTTTTGGTCATATCAATTCATTGTGATAATAAGGTCATAATCGAACTATCTAATCAGAAGAGTACTAATAAAACGATGAACTGGAATATACGGTTTTATCATAAATTTATAAAACAGCATAAGAAAAATGATGTTATCTTCTTGAAATTTGTTAAATCTGAAAAGAATTTGGCAGATGAATTAACAAAGGGACTATCTAAAAGTGAAGTCCTAAAATTATTGAGAGGAATGGGGCTTAAGCCTATTATTTAGTCACTAGTAGTGAATACCCAACCTCTGTAATTGAAGATCCCATGAAAGAGGTTCAATGTGGTAGAAACGAAGCTAATTGAGTGATCGTGTTAGAGCACAATTTTCAAAGAAATTTTTCCTCTCATCCCTATGATGAGTGTTTTTATAAAGTGACAAAATGAGACTGTGTAAGATTGAATTATACTCTTAATGGATTTAAGGTAGATTATCTGTAAGGTATTAGTCACAAATATCCTTGAAGGACTCACTTATGTGAGAATTGTCATATTAGGCCATGAGTAAAGGTTTGGGCTAACCCTAAGCAATTCTCATGAAAAATCAAGATATTAAGTGCAAAACCTTTAATATGCGTTGACCGCTTAAACCCAATTGATCTATACTGTGTGTTGGATTAGTAGAAGTTTGAGTCAAGGACCTAGTAGTTTGAGTCAAGGACCTAATTCAACGTCTAATCCATTATAGTTTCTTCAGATGTATACAATCAACACTAAGTGGGGTTGAAGTTCATTGGACACCTCACCTATTGCGCAGTATAAGATGCCTTAAAATTTATGTTATATTGATTTTGCTATTTATTTTTAAATTTAAAACTTTTGTAGGGGATTATTGACCTTTTTATGTTTTTAAAAAGAAAAAAAAGAGTTTTGATTTTTTTAGAAAAATTGTTTAACGTCCACGGGCATTCGCGAGTGAGTAGCGGAATGCCCACTCGCGGATGTTGCACAAGCATTTTGTTCGCATAACCATGCCATGAGTGTGGGTAATGCTCGTGACTAAAATTTCGCCCCTTCTCTCTTTTTTCAGTTCTTTAAGATAGGAAGGAAAGAAAAAGAAAAAGTGTATTGAACCTCGACAAAAATCTGGTGAATTTAAGATCGAATTTTGGGGAATAGAAATGGAAATGTGTATCCAGATCTAGGGCAGGATCCACGAAATCATAGCATAGAAAGAAGATATTTAAATGAAATATTGGGATTTAAGATAGGAATAATTGATAGTTAGAAAGAAATTGTATTACCGATCAAAACAATCCGAATAATTTGATTTTTGGGCCGTTTCTTGCCTGATTTAAGGGTAACATTTATCAAGCCTTTAAGGTCATAATGGGCTAAGCCATTGGGGGTTTTCTGAGTCTATAAATAGGTTCAAGGATCTAAGGCTGTAAGCATTCCAATCCAAGCATGAGTCATCTTTTCATTCTAGCAAAGCTTCTTTCTTTGATTATGCTGTGGAAAGAAAGTGCCCCTATTAATCCTGGTTGAAAAAAAAAAAACTCTCTCATTTCTTCATTATTATTATTCTTTTTTATTATTATTATTTTGTTATTGCTGATTTTTTTCTTGAGTATTTGAAGGAGTCATTGGGTTGCACCTCCACGTGATCGTAGTTATGGTAGGAGGTTCAGATCGAACAAAGTCGTTATACTTTCAGAATAGATCATCTACAACAAAATCTTGATTAATCTCATTGGACAGCATTAGAAAGAGTGTTCTGCTATCTAAAGGGAACACTTAATCTTTCTTTGATGTTCACAAAATATCTTGAGGTGGTTGAGGGTTATAATGATGCTAATTAGGTCACCGATTCTCTTGATTTTAAATCAACCATTGGATATCTCTTTCTTTTTGGTGGAGTTGCTGTTGCTTCGGGATCATCTAGATAAACTACTATTTCTAAAAGCACAATGGAGGCCGAGTTGATAGCTCTGGATACTATCTGTAATAAGGTAGAATGGATTAAGAAGCTGGTATCAGAGCTATCTTTGATACCTAAGCCAATTTTGGTCATATCAATTCATTGTGATAATAAGGCCATAATCGAACTGACTAATCAAAAGAGTACTAATAAAACGATGAACCAGCATATACGGTTTCATCATAAATTTATAAAACAATATAAGAAAAATGATGTTATCTTCTTGAAATTTGTTAAATCCGAAAAGAATTGGCAGATGAATTAACCAAGGGACTATCTAAAAGTGAAGTCCTAAAATTATTGAGAGGAATGGTGCTTAAGCCTATTATTTAGTCACTAGTAGTGAATACCCAACCTCTGTAATTGAAGATCTCATGAAAGAGGTTCAATGTGGTAGAAACGAAGCTAATTGAGTGATTGTATTAGAGCACAATTTTTAAAGAAATTTTTTCTCTCATACCTATGATGAGTGTTTTTATAAAGTGACAAAATGAGATCGTGTAAGATTGAATTATACTCTTAATGAATTTAAGGTAAATTATCTACAAGGTATTAGTCACAAATATCCTTGGAGGACTCACTTATGTGAGAATTGTCATATTAGGCCATGAGTAAAGGTTTGGGCTAACCCTAAGCAATTCTCATGAAAAATCAAGGTATTAAGTGCAAAACCTTTAATATGCGTTGATCGCTTAAACCCAATTGATCTATACTGTGTGTTGGATTAGTAGAAGTTTGAGTCAAGGACCTAGTAGTTTGAGTTAAGGACCTAATTCAAGGTCTAATCCACTATAGTTTCTTCAGATGTATACAATCAACACTAAGTGGGGTTGAAGTCTGTTAGACACCTCACCTATTGCGCAGTATAAGATGCCTTAAAATTTATGTTATGTTGATTTTGCTATTTATTTTTAAATTTAAAACTTTTGTAGGGGATTATTGACCTTTTTATGTTTTTAAAAAGAAAAAAAAGAGCTTTGATTTTTTTTAGAAAAATTATTTCACGTCCGTGGCAGTTCGCGAGCGAGTAGCGGAATGCCCACTCGCGGACGTTGCACAAGCATTTCGTTTGCATAACCATGCCACGAGTGTGGGTAACGCTCGTGACTAAAATTTCGCCCCTTCCCTTTTTTTTCAATTCTTTAGGATAGGAAGGAAAGAAAAAGAAAAAGTGTATTGAACCTCGACAAAAATATGATGAATTTAAGATCGAATTTTGGGGATCGGGAATAGAAATGGAAATATGTATCCAAATGTAGGGCAGGATCCACGAAATCATAGCATAGAAAGAAGATATTTAAATGAAATATTGGGATTTAAGATAGAAATAATTGATAGTTAGAAAGAAATTGTATTACCGATCAAAACAGTCTTAATAATTTGATTTTTGGGTCGTTTCTTTCCTGATTTAAGGGTAACATTTATCAAGCCTGTAAGGCCATAATGGGCTAAGCCGTTGGGGTTTTCTTGAGTTTATAAATAGTTTCAAGGATCTAAGGCTGTAAGCATTCCAATCCAAGCATGAGTCATCTTTTCATTCTAGCAAAGCTTCTTTCTTCGATTATGTTGTGGAAAGAAAGTGCCCCTATTAATCCTGGTTGAAAAAAAAGAAAACTCTCTCATTTCTTCTTTATTATTATTCTTTTTTATTATTATTATTTTGTTACTGCTGATTTTTTTCTTGAGTATTTGAAGGAGTCGTTGGGTTGCACCTCCACGTGATCGTAGTTATGGTAGGAGGTTCAGATCGAACAAAGTCGTTATACTTTGAGAATCGATCGTCTACAACAAAATCTTGATTAATCTCATTGGACAGTATTAGAAAGAGTGTTCCGCTGTGGAACACTTAATCTTTCTTTGATGTTCATTAAATATCCTGAGGTGGTTGAGGGTTACAATGATGCTAATTGGGTCACTGATTCTCTTGATTTTAAATCAACCATCAAATAGCGCTTTCTTTTTGGTGGAGTTGCTATTGCCTTGGGATCATCTAGATAAACTATCATTTCTAAAAGCACCATGAAGGCCGAGTTGATAGCTCTGGATACCACCTGTAATAAGGTAGAATGGATTAAGAAGCTGGTATCAGAGCTATCTTTGATACCTAAGCCAGTTTTGGTCATATCAATTCATTGTGATAATAAGGCCGTAATCGAACTGACTAATCAGAAGAGTACTAATAAAAAGATGAACCGGCATATACGGTTTCATCATAAATTTATAAAACAACATAAGAAAAATGATGTTATCTTCTTGAAATTTGTTAAATCTGAAAAGAATTTAGCAGATGAATTAACCAAGGGACTATCTAAAAGTGAAGTCCTAAAATTATTGAGAGGAATGGGGCTTAAGCCTATTATTTAGTCACCAGTAGTGAATACCCAACCTCTGTAATTGAAGATCTCATGAAAGAGGTTCAATGTGGTAGAAACGAAGCTAATTGAGTGATCATGTTAGAGCACAATTTTCAAAGAAATTTTTTCTCTCATCCCTATGATGAGTGTTTTTATAAAGTGACAAAATGAGACTGTGTAAGATTGAATTATACTCTTAATGGATTTTAGGTAGATTATCTGCAAGGTTTTAGTCACAAATATCCTTGGAGGACTCACTTATGTGAGAATTGTCATATTAGGCCATGAGTAAAGGTTTGGGCTAACCCTAAGCAATTCTCATGAAAAATCAAGGTATTAAGTACAAAATCTTTAATATGCGTTGACCGCTTAAACCCAATTGATCTATATTGTGTATTGGATTAGTAGAAGTTTGAGTCAATGGCCTACTAGTTTGAGTCAAGGACCTAATTCAACATCTAATCCACTATAGTTTCTTCAGATGTATACAATCAACACTGAGTGGGGTTGAAGTCCATTGGACACCTCACCTATTGCGCAGTATAAGATGCCTTAAAATTTATGTTATGTTGATTTTACTATTTATTTTTAAATTTAAAACTTTTGTAGGGGATTATTGACCTTTTTATGTTTTTAAAAAGAAAAAAAAGAGTTTTGATTTTTTTAGAAAAATTGTTTAACGTCCGCGAGCATTCGCGAGCGAGTAGCGGAATGCCCACTCGCGGACGTTGCACAAGCATTTCGTTTGCATAACCATGCCACGAGTGTGGGTAACGCTCGTGACTAAAATTTCGCCCCTTCCCTTTTTTTTCAGTTCTTTAGGACAGGAAGGAAAGAAAAAGAAAAAGTGTATTGAACCTCGACAAAAATCTGGTGAATTTAAGATCGAATTTTGGGGAACAGAAATGGAAATGTGTATGAAGATCTAGGGCAGGATCCACGAAATCATAGCATAGAAAGAAGATATTTAAATGAAATATTGGGATTTAAGATATAAATAATTGATAGTGAGAAAGAAATTGTATTACCGATCAAAACAGTCTCAATAATTTGATTTTTGGACCGTTTCTTGCCTGATTTAAGGGTAACATTTATCAAGCCTTTAAGGCCATAATGGGCTAAGCCGTTGGTGGTTTCTTGAGTCTATAAATAAGTTCAAGGATCTAAGGCTGTAAGCATTCCAATCCAAGCATGAGTCATCTTTTCATTCTAGCAAAGCTTCTTTCTTCGATTATACTATGGAAAGAAAGTGCCCCTATTAATCTTGGTTGAAAAAAAAAAAAACTCTCTCATTTCTTCTTTATTATTATTCTTATTTTTTTTATTATTTTGGTACTACTGATTTTTTCTTGAGTATTTGAAGGAGTCGTTGGGTTGCACATCCACGTGATCGTAGTTATAGTAAGAGGTTCAGATCGAGCAAAGTCGTTATACTTTGAGAATAGATCGTCTACAACAAAATCTTGATTAATCTCATTGGACAGCATTAGAAAGAGTGTTCCGCTATCTAAAGGGAACACTTAATCTTTCTTTGATGTTCACTAAATATCCTGAGGTGGTCGAGGGTTACAATGATGCTAATTAGATCACCGATTCTCTTGATCTTAAACAACCATTGGATATCTCTTTCTTTTTGGTGGAGTTGCTATTGCCTCGGGATCATCTAGATAAACTATCATTTCTAAAAGCACCATGGAGGTCGAGATGATAGCTCTAGATACCACCTGTAATAAGGTAGAATGGATTAAGAAGCTGGTATCAGAGCTATCTTTGATACCTAAGTCAGTTTTGGTCATATCAATTCATTGTGATAATAAGGCCGTAATCGAACTGACTAATCAGAAGAGTACTAATAAAAAGATGAACCGGCATATACGGTTTCATCATAAATTTATAAAACAACATAAGAAAAATGATGTTATCTTCTTGAAATTTGTTAAATCTGAAAAGAATTTGGCAGATCAATTAACCAAGGAACTATCTAAAAGTGAAGTCCTAAAATTATTGAGAGGAATGGGGCTTAAGCCTATTATTTAGTCACCAGTAGTGAATACCCAACCTCTGTAATTAAAGATCCCATAAAAGAGGTTCAATGTGATAGAAACGAAGCTAATTGAGTGATCGTATTAGAGCACAATTTTCAAAGAAATTTTTCCTCTCATCCCTATGATGAGTGTTTTTATAAAGTGACAAAATGAGACTGTGTAAGATTGAATTATACTCTTAATGGATTTAAGGTAGATTATCTGCAAGGTATTAGTCACAAATATCCTTGGAGGACTCACTTATGTGAGAATTGTCATATTAGGCCATGAGTAAAGGTTTGGGCTAACCCTAAGCAATTCTTATGAAAAATCAAGGTATTAAGTGCAAAACCTTTAATATGCGTTGACCGCTTAAACCCAATTGATCTATACTGTGTGTTGGATTAGTAGAAGTTTGAGTCAAGGACCTAGTAGTTTGAGTCAAAGACCTAATTCAAGGTCTAATCCACTATAGTTTCTTCAGATGTATACAATCAACACTGAGTGAGGTTGAAGTCCATTGGACACCTCACCTATTGCGCAGTATAAGATGCCTTAAAATTTATGTTATGTTGATTTTGCTATTTATTTTTAAATTTAAAACTTTTGTAGGGGATTATTGACCTTTTTATGTTTTTAAAAAGAAAAAAAAAGTTTTCATTTTTTTTAGAAAAATTGTTTAACGTCCGCGGGCGTTCATGAGCGAGTAGCGGAATGCTCACTCGCGGACGTTGCACAAGCATTTCGTTCGCATAACCATGCCACGAGTGTGGGTAACGCTCGTGACTAAAATTTCGCCCCTTCCCTTTTTTTTCAGTTCTTTAGGATAGGAAGGAAAGAAAAAGAAAAAGTGTATTGAACCTCGACAAAAATCTGGTGAATTTAAGATCGAATTTTGGGGAACAGAAATGGAAATGTGTATCCAGATCTAGGGCAGGATCCACGAAATCATAGCATAGAAAGAAGATATTTAAATGAAATATTGGGATTTAAGATAGGAATAATTGATAGTTAGAAAGAAATTGTATTACCGATCAAAACAGTCTGAATAATTTGATTTTTGGGCCGTTTCTTGCCTGATTTAAGGGTAACATTTATCAAGCCTTTAAGGCCATAATGGGCTAAGCCGTTGGTGGTTTCTTGAGTCTATAAATAGGTTTAAGGATCTAAGGCTGTAAGCATTCCAATCCAAGCATGAGTCATCTTTTCATTCTAGCAAAGCTTCTTTCTTCGATTATGTTGTGGAAAGAAAGTGCCCCTATTAATCTTGGTTGAAAAAAAAAAAACTCTCTCATTTCTTCTTTATTATTATTCTTATTTTTTATTATTATTTTGGTACTGCTGATTTTTTTCTTAAGTATTTGAAGGAGTCGTTGGGTTGCACCTCCACGTGATCGTAGTTATGGTAGGAGGTTCAGATCGAGCAAAGTCGTTATACTTTGAGAATAGATCGTCTACAACAAAATCTTGATTAATCTCATTGGACAAGAAAGAGTGTTCCGCTATCTAAAGGGAACACTTAATCTTTCTTTGATGTTCACTAAATATCCTGAGATGGTTGACGGTTACAATGATGCTAATTGGGTCACCGATTCTCTTGATCTTAAATCAACCATTGGATATCTCTTTCTTTTTGGTGGAGTTGCTATTGCCTCGGGATCATCTAGATAAACTATCATTTCTAAAAGCACCATGGAGGCCGAGTTGATAGCTCTGGATACCACCTGTAATAAGGTAGAATGGATTAAGAAGCTGGTATCAGAGCTATCTTTGATACCTAAGCCAGTTTTGGTCATATCAATTCATTGTGATAATAAGGTCCTAATCGAACTGACTAATCAGAAGAGTACTAATAAAAAGATGAACCGGCATATACGGTTTCATCATAAATTTATAAAACAACATAAGAAAAATGATGTTATCTTCTTGAACTTTGTTAAATCTGAAAAGAATTTGGCAATCAATTAACCAAGGGACTATCTAAAAGTGAAGTCCTAAAATTATTGAGAGGAATGGGGCTTAAGCCTATTATTTAGTCACCAGTAGTGAATACCCAACCTCTGTAATTGAAGATCCTATGAAAGAGGTTCAATGTGGTAGAAACGAAGCTAATTGAGTGATCGTGTTAGAGCACAATTTTCAAAGAAATTTTTCCTCTCATCCCTATGATGAGTGTTTTTATAAAGTGACAAAATGAGACTGTGTAAGATTGAATTATACTCTTAATGGATTTAAGGTAGATTATCTGCAACGTTTTAGTCACAAATATCCTTGGAGGACTTACTTATGTGAGAATTGTCATATTAGGCCATGAGTAAAGGTTTGGGCTAACCCTAAGCAATTCTCATGAAAAATCAAGGTATTAAGTGCAAAACCTTTAATATGCGTTGATCGCTTAAACCCAATTGATCTATACTGTGTGTTGGATTAGTAGAAGTTTGAGTCAAGGACCTAGTAGTTTGAGTCAAAGACCTAATTCAAGGTCTAATCCACTATAGTTTCTTCAGATGTATACAATCAACACTGAGTGGGGTTGAAGTCCATTGGACACCTCATATATTGCACACTATAAGATGCTTTAAAATTTGTGTTATGTTGATTTTGCTATTTATTTTTAAATTTAAAACTTTTGTAGGGGATTATTGACCTTTTTATGTTTTTAAAAAGAAAAAAAAGAGTTTTGATTTTTTTAGAAAAGTTGTTTAACGTCCGCGGGCGTTCGCGAGCGAGTAGCAGAATGCCCACTCGCGAACGTTGCACAAGCATTTCGTTTGCATAACCATGCCACGAGTGTGGGTAACGCTCGTGACTAAAATTTCTCCCCTTCCCTTTTTTTTTCAGTTCTTAAGGATAGAAAGGAAAGAAAAAGAAAAAGTGTATTGAACCTCGACAAAAATCTGGTGAATTTAAGATCAAATTTTGGGGAACAAAAATGGAAATGTGTATCTAGATCTAGGGCAGGATCTATGAAATCATAGCATAGAAAGAAGATATTTAAATGAAATATTGGGATTTAAGATAGAAATAATTGATAGTTAGAAAGAAATTGTATTACCGATCAAAACAGTCCGAATAATTTGATTTTTGGGCCGTTTCTTGCTAGATTTAAGGGTAACATTTATCAAGCCCTTAAGGCCATAATGGGCTAAGCCGTTGGGGTTTTCTTGAGTTTATAAATAGTTTCAAGGATCTAAGGCTGTAAGCATTCCAATCCAAGCATGAGTCATCTTTTCATTCTAGCAAAGCTTCTTTCTTCGATTATACTATGGAAAGAAAGTGCCCTTATTAATCCTGGTTGAAAAAAAAAAAAACTCTCTCATTTCTTCTTTATTATTAATATTATTTTTTTTATTATTTTGGTACTGTTGATTTTTTTCTTGAGTATTTGAAGGAGTCGTTGGATTGCACCTCCCCGTGATCGTAGTTATGGTAGGAGGTTCAGATCGAGCAAAGTCGTTATACTTTGAGAATAGATCGTCTACAACAAAATCTTGATTAATCTCATTGGACAAAAAAGAGTGTTCCGCTATTTTAAGGGAACACTTAATATTTCTTTGATGTTCACTAAATATCCTGAGATGGTTGACGGTTACAATGATGCTAATTGGGTCACCGATTCTCTTGATCTTAAATAAACCATTGGATATCTCTTTCTTTTTGGTGGAGTTGCTATTGCCTCGAGATCATCTAGATAAACTATCATTTCTAAAAGCACCATGGAGGCCGAGTTGATAGCTCTGAATACCACCTGTAATAAGGTAGAATAGATTAAGAAGCTGGTATCAGAGCTATCTTTGATACCTAAGTCAGTTTTGGTCATATCAATTCATTATGATAATAAGACCGTAATCGAACTAACTAATCAGAAAAGTACTAATAAAAAGATGAACCGGCATATACGGTTTCATCATAAATTTATAAAACAACATAAGAAAAATGATGTTATCTTCTTGAAATTTGTTAAATCTGAAAAGAATTTGGCAGATCAATTAACCAAGAGACTATCTAAAAGTGAAGTCCTAAAATTATTGAGAGGAATGGGGCTTAAGCCTATTATTTAGTCACCAGTAGTGAATACCCAACCTCTGTAATTGAAGATCCCTTGAAAGAGGTTCAATGTGGTAGAAACGAAGCTAATTGAGTGATCGTGTTAGAGCACAATTTTTAAAGAAATTTTTCCTCTCATCCCTATGATGAGTATTTTTATAAAGTGACAAAATGTGACTGTGTAAGACTGAATTATACTCTTAATGGATTTAAGGTAGATTATCTGTAAGGTATTAGTCACAAATATCCTTGGAGGACTCACTTATGTGAGAATTATCATATTAGGCCATGAATAAAGGTTTGGGCTAACCCTAAGCAATTCTTATGTAAAATCAAGGTATTAAGTGCAAAACCTTTAATATGCGTTGACTGCTTAAACCCAATTGATCTATACTGTGTGTTGGATTAGTAGAAGTTTGAGTCAAGGACCTAGTAGTTTGAGTCAAGGACCTAATTCAAGGTCTAATCCACTATAGTTTCTTCAGATGTATACAATCAACACTGAGTGGGGTTGAAGTCCATTGGACACCTCACCTATTGCGCAGTATAAGATGCCTTAAAATTTATGCTATGTTGATTTTGCTATTTATTTTTAAATTAAAAACTTTTGTAGGAGAATATTGACCTTTTTATGTTTTTAAAAAGAAAAAAAAGAGTTTTGATTTTTTTAGAAAAATTGTTTAACGTCCGCGGGCGTTCGCAAGCGAGTAGCGGAATGCCCACTCGCGAATGTTGCACAAGCATTTCATTTGCATAATCATGCCACGAGTGTGGGTAATGCTCGTGACTAAAATTTCGCCCCTTCCCTTTTTTTTCAGTTCTTTAGGATAGGAAGGAAAGAAAAAGAAAAAGTGTATTGAACCTCGACAAAAATCTGGTGAATTTAAGATCGAATTTTGGGGAACAGAAATGGAAATGTGTATCCAGATCTAGGGTAGGATCCACGAAATCATAGCATAGAAAGAAGATATTTAAATGAAATATTGGGATTTAAGATAGGAATAATTGATAGTTAGAAAGAAATTGTATTACCGATCAAAACAGTCCGAATAATTTGATTTTTGGGCCATTTCTTGCTAGATTTAAGGGTAACATTTATCAAGCCTTTAAGGCCATAATGGGCTAAGCCGTTGGTGGTTTCTTGAGTCTATAAATAGGTTTAAGGATCTAAGGCTGTAAGCATTCCAATCCAAGCATGAGTCATCTTTTCATTCTAGCAAAGCTTCTTTCTTCGATTATACTGTGGAAAGAAAGTGCCCCTATTAATCCTGGTTGAAAAAAAAAAACTCTCTCATTTCTTCTTTATTATTATTCTTATTTTTTTTTATTATTTTGGTACTATTGATTTTTTTCTTGAGTATTTGAAGGAGTCGTTGGGTTGCACCTCCACGTGATCGTAGTTATGGTAGGAGGTTCAGATCGAGCAAAGTCATTATACTTTGAGAATAGATCGTCTACAAAAAAATCTTGATTAATCTCATTGGACAAGAAAGAGTGTTCCGCTATCTAAAGGAAATATTTAATCTTTCTTTGATGTTCACTAAATATCCTGAGATGGTTGACGGTTACAATGATGCTAATTGGATCACCAATTCTCTTGATCTTAAATCAACCATTGGATATCTCTTTTTTTTAGTGGAGTTTGCTATTGCCTCGGGATCATCTAGATAAACTATCATTTCTAAAAGCACGATGGAGGCCGAGTTGATAACTCTGGATACCACCTGTAATAAGGTAGAATGGATTAAGAAGCTGGTATCAGAGCTATCTTTGATACCTAAGTCAGTTTTGGTCATATCAATTCATTGTGATAATAAGATCGTAATCGAACTGACTAATCAGAAGAGTACTAATAAAAAGATGAACTGGCATATACGGTTTCATCATAAATTTATAAAACAACATAAGAAAAATGATGTTATCTTCTTGAAATTTGTTAAATCTAAAAAGAATTTGATAGATCAATTAACCAAGAGACTATCTAAAAGTGAAGTCCTAAAATTATTGAGAGGAATGGGGGAGCTTATTATTTAGTCACTAGTAGTGAATACCCAACCTCTGTAATTGAAGATCTCATGAAAGAGGTTCAATGTGGTAGAAACGAAGCTAATTGAGTGATCATGTTAGAGCACAATTTTCAAAGAAATTTTTCCTCTCATCCCTATGATGAGTATTTTTATAAAGTGACAAAATGAGACTGTGTAAGATTAAATTATACTCTTAATGGATTTAAGGTAGATTATCTGTAAGGTATTAGTCACAAATATCCTTGGAGGACTCACTTATGTGAGAATTATCATATTAGGCCATGAGTAAAGGTTTGGGCTAACCCTAAGCAATTCTTATGAAAAATCAAGGTATTAAGTGCAAAACCTTTAATATGCGTTGACCGCTTAAATCCAATTGATCTATACTATGTGTTGGATTAGTAGAAGTTTGAGTCAAGGACCTAGTAGTTTGAGTCAATGACCTAATTCAAGGTCTAATCTACTATAGTTTCTTCAGATGTATGCAATCAACACTGAGTAGGGTTGAAGTCCATTGGACATCTTACCTATTGCGCAGTATAAGATGCCTTAAAATTTATGTTATGTTGATTTTGCTATTTATTTTTAAATTTAAAACTTTTGTAGGGGATTATTGACCTTTTTATGTTTTTAAAAAGAAAAAAAAGAGTTTTGAATTTTTTAGAAAAATTATTTAACGTCCATGGGCGTTCGCGAGAGAGTAGCGGAATGCCCATTTGCGAACGTTGCACAAGCATTTCGTTTGCATAACCATGCCACGAGTGTGGGTAATGCTCGTGATTAAAATTTCGCCCCTTTCCTTTTTTTTTCCAGTTCTTTAGGATAGGAAGGAAAGAAAAAAAAAAGTGTATTGAACCTCGATAAAAATCTGGTGAATTTAAGATCGAATTTTGGGGAACAGAATGGAAATGTGTATCCAAATCTAGGGCAGGATCCACGAAATCATAGTATAGAAAGAAGATATGTAAATGAAATATTGGGATTTAAGATAGGAATAATTGATAGTTAGAAAGAAATTGTATTACCGATCAAAATAGTCCCAATAATTTGATTTTTGGGCCGTTTCTTGCCTGATTTAAGGGTAACATTTATCAAGCCTTTAAGGCCATAATGGGCTAAGCCATTGGAGGTTTCTTGAGTATATAAATAGGTTTAAGGATCTAAGGCGGTAAGCATTCCAATCCAAGCCTGAGTCATCTTTTCATTCTAGCAAAGCTTCTTTCTTCGATTATGCTGTGGAAAAAAAGTGCCCCTATTAATCCTGGTTGAAAAAAAAAAAAAACTCTCACATTTCTTCTTTATTATTATTCTTATTTTTTTTATTATTTTGTTTCTGCTAATTTTTTTCTTGAGTATTTGAAGGAGTCGTTGGGTTGCACCTCCACGTGATCGTAGTTATGTTAGGAGGTTTAGATCCAACAAAATCGTTATACTTTGAGAATAGATCGTCTACAATAATCCGTAGGAAAGGGCAAAAATTAATTTTTGGGAGAGTGTTTAATACGCTTCGATTCAAACACCATTCTCAACTTTTTTTGATTTAAATTTTTACATTTAAATTTTTTTATTTAATTTTTTAATAGTCTTTACATATTTTTAAAAATTATTATTTTTTAACAGAAAAAATATAAAAAGGATCAGGATGGCCAAATGGAGAGAAAAAAAAAAAAAAAAAAAAACTATTTCCCAAAGTTGAGAAGACAGCACGCAAATAGCAAATAGGTATAGTACAGCACGTAGAAAGCATTGAATGGAGACCCAAAAATAAATAAATAAATAAATAAATTAATTAAATACATGTTGACAGATGGCATTCAAAAGAAAAGATTTCCTTAAAAAAAAATAAAAACAAAAAAAAGGAACCGGGACAGTTCTCAGCTTCCGCTTTCCTTCCGCTTCCACACGAGGAAAGTAAATAATATATATATAAAAAAAAGCTAAGTATTAAATGCACCTAACGCGTGACAATTAAAAGCGAAAGCTGGGAGGCCTCTCAGCTTCCGTTTTTATAAATAGATGTTACATTTGATGATAGTTCCGCAGTGATGTAACGCTGGGGCAAACTTTGCACTGGACTAAGATGGTCACTACTTATCTTTTTTTATTTATTTATTTATATTTTTATGTATGTATTTATTATATTAATATTTATCAGTTATAATATATGGATAGTGAAATAAAAAAGTCTGATTGAAAAAGAATCAATGCGGCACATACACGCAACGATGAAACCCCAGCTGGCATCACCTGAAAAAAATATTCATAAATTTTGATAACTTAAAACACTACTTGTTGAGCTACATTATTATGTATTTAATAATTCAAAACTATCCATTTTCTTTCCAGGTGAGCTCAAAAGACTTGCCAATCTACCTTGAGAATTTAGAGGATAATGATCCTCTAAATGATATATATCCTCATGAGCATTTGGTCCCAAGAAACAGGGGTATGTTTGTACGCATGAAATTGTCCCCATGCCTCCCAACCAATGTTAGACATAAGAATTTTAGAATTGCTGATAGCGTAGAGAAAGATTCATTATAGATGATCAATCAAGTTCGCAATCTATAAGAGAAAATATAATTGGTTCAGCAAGAGAAAGCTGAAATGAAAGCTTAGTTGGCAGTGGCAAAGATAGAATCCATGCAAAGTAAGAAGTCTGAGGCTAACATTAATCCTCTGCCATCTAATAATAGATAGGTGTTTCTACGAAAATGCATGAATTCCCATCTTCAAATTTGGATATCAAGATATAATGATTAGAACTTTTCTCCATGGTAAGATATCGATGCCTCAAGTAACCATGAGAGAACACAAATGCGTGAAACTCGCTCTCCTTCTTTAAGTCATATAATTCCATCATATCAACTACGCGTTCAATTATGAGTTGATGCTTTGGATGAGTTGTGATAGTAGCGGTAAAGATTTGAATCATCAAATGTACATTTAAAGCTTAATTTTTTATATTCTACATGTTTGTATTCCAAATATGATCATTTCTTCATTTATAATTTTGTAACGGTTATTAAAGAAGTAGGAGGGTGCAAACTCATTTGCTTTTAACCTTGTTATGAAATATGATGCATCTTGTAATAGCACATTATATTCAACATGTATGAGTTTAATCAATTGGTCATTAGATTGTCTCAAAAATTGATGGTATCCTTATATGTTATGGTCGTGCTTAGGTGATTGTCTCAAAAAACTCGTGCTTAGTTAGGGATTGCTCATTGCTATAATATGAAAAAAAAAAGAAAATAGGGCTTGTATTTTTTCATCTTTCCAATATTAAAAACTTAATAAGAAACATGATATATGGTGGTCAAAATGATATGACTAGTAAGTTAAAAGGAAGCTTCTACCATGATCATGCTTTAGTCGATATTCTTCTTCATCGAGTAGCTTCCAATTAACATAAATGAAGGATAATGATGTCCCTTCAAATGATAAGTCATGGGTGTAATGGCCAATTTATAGTATGGTAGTTTCGTGATTTTAAATTGTGCATCCTTATCAACATATACTAACATGATCTCAACATGGCTAGCACAATTTGGGACATCATCTCATTGGCTCGTCTACTAAGCCTTGTTTCTTTAAGAGACTTTGTTCGTTGTTGTTTGATGCTTCTTTGATTGTCCCTCTTCTTTGCTTTCTCTTTTCATCTCCTTTAGTTCCTTTTTTTTTTTTTTTTTTTTTCCTTTTTCCCTCTTCTCTTTCTTCTTTTTTTTTGAATAATTTTCCACTCTTTATTATTTATATTTTTAGATTCAATTAATATTATCTTTAGCTCAAAGCATAAACAATATATCATATTAGATGGCCAAGAATTTGCATATGAAAATGCTTATGTGATTCAAACGTACTACTCAATCTAAGCTACGGAAATGCAAATTCATATATGTTCAATGAATAGCTCTTAAATAGACCCAACTCTTAACTCATCATGTGTTGCCCTTTCTTATCTTATATTTTGTACACAAAAATCATTTCCATATTCTCCCAAAAAAATTTCTATCTACTAATTTTAATTCAAATTACACTTCTAAAAAATTCCTCATCCACTGAGTCTAATTAAAAGTACTCTTCAAATTCACACAAGAACTTTTCTTTTTATAAGGTTTGATTTGTAGCAAATCCATATCAATATATGGGTCATTGAAATAAATATACTTTAGCCACTATGAAGCCTAGCATCTTTTATAAATCTTTAGACAATTAACAGGATTTAGTTATTACTTAGTTAAGATTATAATACAAAACATACCATATGCGTGAAGCATCTACATCTTACATTTATATCATATACATGAAGTGTCTACATCTTACATACTTTGAGGATACAAAAAGCTAATATGGATCCTTTAATCATCATAACATGAAAGCATCCACTTATTATGTATCTTCCAATGTTTTCATATTTAACTATTTAAACATACAAAGCATATATTTAACTTGAAAAAAAAAAATGTGATACATGAAACTAAAGATGGTAAAAGTCATGTCCTACTAACCGAGTTATAGAATACAAAAACCACATGACTAAAGTGTAATCTAGGTGAAAAAAACCACCATCTTATCATAGCTATAGTTGCAATATGTATAAACTCTTATATTTTAAACGTTACTTTCATAAATGAATTCATGCAATTTAGAGAGAGGTTTGTACACTCTTTTTTGTTTATACAGATATATGTGTGTGCATGTATACGAGCTATAACATTCATTTTTTTCATTTAAATTTTTTTTTTCTTCATTCATCTTTGAAGAAATTTTATCAAAATATTTCTGGCTCATGTATAATCTATGTGCTATAAGCATACATTATTGATTTGTCTTTTTAACTATTTCGTTGCTGTACTTTTTTATTTTTGGTTAAAAAAAAAAAGCTCCTACAACCTTACAAAATATGTTGTTCTGGCATCAATATTCAAAAGATGACATAGATCACTAGATAAAGAATAGGATTAATAAGGAGCTTGACCTGCTACTAGATTGATAAGATAATTAGTAACTTGGACTCTATATGCTGACAAGAAAAGTTAAAAAGAGTAGAAATGATAGAGAAAATATACTGTAATTGGTGATAGAAAATCTTATAGACACCCTTAAACCAAGAAATCTCCATTACTATACTTACATGTGACCCTTTATATGCACAACTTTGCATATACAAAAAGATATTTATTTATTATCAGTTTGAACATTCCTAACCCAAGCCTTGTATATAGAGAATATTTTTGAATATTATATGATTTTTTTTTTTTTTCAACATATGGATATAGTTTTTTTTAAAAAATTATAGGTATTATTCTAAATGCTATCATATTAGTACAATTAATAAATTCATATAATAATACTACATTTTAAAAACATCCATTAAAATATTATATCGAGAATATGTCTAAGCATTTATTTGACTCTGTCTTCGTCCCTTTCTCAACAACAAAATTTGAATCTAATAAATTGTTAAAATTTTCTGTTTTCAGTAAAATGCATTAATATACTGAAAACTATATCTTTCTCCATAATTTTTGAGCTTTTTGTATTTTGTAATCTTAGTTTTAATATAAAAAGACCAATAGGATCCGTGCAGCACGAATGGTAACGGCGACTGTGGGGCAAAGAAACCGGACTCCTCGCCAGATATCATCCTCCCTCCTCCCCGCCGTCCAACTCCACCCTCCTCCCCGCCGTCCAACTCCATCTCCGAACATATAAACGCATACATGGCAGTCTCTCATTTGCTGAAAGTTCTAACCAGCGACGGATAGCAGATCCCAAAAACTATTTAAATCCCCACGCTCCCTCTTCCCCTCCATCTGACTTGCTCTCATGGAATCGTTGAACTCGTCGTTTGCTTGCTCCCTTTTACTTACACCACCACCTAACCCACCTTCGTCTCCTTCTTTATTTATCCCCTCGCTATGCTCCTTCTATTCTTCCTTTCCTTTCTAATCTCCAAAGATGTCCTCCCCTTTCCTTCTCCTCCTCCTCCTCCTCCTCCTATTCTCCCTCTTCGCAGCCGTTCTCTCCCAACCCCGGCCACCCAGAGGTATTCCCCTACCCCTATCCCCACCTTATTCCATCTCTTAAACCTCTTTTATCCCACTCTATTTATTCCTTTTTTTTAATATAATGATCTCATCCTCTCTTTCTTCTCCTCAGCCTTCCACATAGATTGCGGCTCGACCGCCGACTCCACAATCGGCGACCTCCAATGGCTCTCCGACGGCCCCTTCGTCTCCGCCGGCGTCCCTCGCAACCTCTCCATCCCCGGCCTCGAGCCGACGCTCTCCACCCTCCGCTCCTTTCCCTTCGACCCCTCCGCCGGCCCCCAAAAGTTCTGCTACGTTCTCTCCGTCTACCGCACTGCCCGCTATCTCGTCCGCACCACCTACTACTACGGGGGCATCAACGGCCCCAGCTCGCCGCCGGTGTTCGACCAGATCGTGGACGGCACCTTCTGGACGATGGTGAATACCACTGCAGATTACGCGGCCCGCAGGTCGTCGTACTACGAGGGCGTGTTCTTGCCGAGGGGAAAAACCATGAGCATCTGCGTCGCCGGCAACACGTATACAGAATCTGATCCTTTTATTTCTGCCCTCGAGGCAATTCTTTTGGATGATTCGGTGTACAATTCTACGGACTTCAACAAGAATGCAATGGGACTTATCGCAAGGAGCAAGTTTGGCTCCACCGGGACGATTGTGAGGTAAAATTTTCATCGGAATTTGTTTTGGTTGTTGGTAGTTTTGGAGATTAAGAATGCATTGCTAAATGGATTTTGATTGAAAATTTTGTTCTCAATGGAGTTCTTTTAGTTAGTAACCACTGTTGGGTAAAAAAATTGAAATGAAATGCTGTTATTTGATTGATAAAAGGGATTTTGCTTGAGATTTCAGCATTCTTGTATCAATCAGTTTAATATACATGTAGTTTCAAAAATGTATAACAAAGTTGGTAGTTAATCTTTTGTTAAAAAGCATTCAGACTATATTAAGGAGTTATGGGAGTACATGCTGCTTTGTTTAGAGATCTCAGATCATGAAACAATTCACTAAGAGGAACGGGAAAACAAGCATTCAGGCATCTTCCATATGGTTACCCGTCTCCTCCAGTCAGTCAACAACCATAACCCTAGTCGAAGCCCTTTTGGCATGCTAAAATAAGCAGTTTGCAATTTCACCAAGCAAATTCCTTTCCAGTTGGTGATTTCCCCAAGCGATGTCTCAAAGAATGTTTCGTATTCTATGCAACACTGGTTATGTTGACTTACTCTCTGTTTTTTCTGATCTGGTAGCCTATCCGAATCAGCAAGCAAATTTATTTTTTTTCTACGGTGATATTTGTGTAAAAGGTCATATAGTTTATCACCATACCTGGCCTATAAAGATATGCTCCTAGTTCATGTATGGTTTCCCCATGTATGGTTTCCCCTCAAAATTATTTATATGATTTATTGGAGTTCCAGGTTCTATCCTCACAAATAAAGTCTTGCACCCTTGGCCTTTCCTTTGACAAGTTTGTGATTAAAGGAGGAAAGTTTTTCTCAGGGAAGACCCATTAAGCCAATGTCATTATGCACAATAGTACCATTGCCATCCCCAATTAACCATCTGATTGAATGCCTTATTAAACCAAAGGTACTGTGTATTACCTTGGCAATAGAGATCTGTTCTTAATGTCTCACCTACCGTTATCTCTAAAGATTTTAGTCCTGAAAACATGTTTCCACTAGCTTCTTCTAATATTACGTTCTCCACTGTTTCCATAAGTAAGACCCTTTGCTGTAGCTTCTGATTTTTCAAGCAAGGCCACCAATAAATTTCATTTGTACTACTTTGTTTCACACTACTGTTAGATGCTTTCTTTTGACCTGTATCAACCAGATAAAGCTCCTCAACTAGTACCAATTGCTTCTATAATTTTTGTCAGCAGTGGTCTAGATGTGGTTGGGCATAGTGGGGATGACTTGACCACTTAAGGACAAGTCTTCCTTACTCCTGCATGTAGAAATGCAGCTTTCTGCAAAGCTAATGTTGGGGTCCCTCACTTGGGCTCCACAACAATGGGTTCAACAACCTTCAACCTCACAAAATCTGGTTCAGAAATTTGATCAAACATCTGGAGTGTGCCCAGAATTTGTTCCCTTTGTGAGTGAAGATTCAGTCCTTCGATCCTTGCCACTGTTACAAATGTTCTTGCCCACCTTCCCAAGCTTTTTCCTGAAGAAAAAATACCCTAAAAGCCTCCAACCGCTGTTCCAAAGCCTCCTTCACTCAAACTGCCCCATACCTTGGGCGTTCCACCCTTGGTTCCTTGCACGCTTCACACAGATTTCAGAGGGTTTCCACATCAAGATCAAGCACAAAATGAGATCTAACATGAACAAACCAGATTTGACCACAATGAAGAACATCACTCCAATAACCAACAAATCCTACCTATTACAAGCCTTCAAAATAAAGAAAAATACAGCAGTAAAGAAAAATGATAGATAGAAGAGATCTCTCCACTACAGCCCGTGGTTTGACCTCTCTAGCTCGGGAATAAACCTACCCCCTTGCCAGCCCAAGTAGACACCGTATTGCTACCCCGCTACCGATCTCAAGCTTGCCGATGAAGACAAACTCTAGTCGCCATAAGCACTCTCCAAGAGCTCCCAAAATATCCAAAATAAAATCCTCTTGCTCATCCACACATCTTTTTTATATGGACTCCCACAATGACCCAAATACCCATGACCCAACAAAACCATACAAACATAACAAAAGACCCATACCAACATGACAAAAGACAAGATAAGTTAATACGAAAGACATCATAAGGATCAACCAGTAAAGATCAAGTGAGTCCGATGTCTTCCTCCCTGCTTTGTCCCGAATTCGTGCGCTCTACACCTTGGTGCTTCACCATTCCTCCCCTTCGAGAACTCCCTTGTCCTCAAGGGATAGGTTCGGAAATTGTTTGGCCACATCCTCATGGTCTTCCCATGTCGCTCTCCACCGGTAGCCCTTTCTAATGAATCAACACTCGCCACACATCATCACTTTCCTTGCCTTTCTTATGCTTCCGATAACGAAGAACCGCTTCGGACTTTAGTAATATTGTTCCTTCCTCATCAAAAGAAGACTGACTCTTCAACAACATACTCCGGTTCTCCCATCATTTTCTTGATGCGGTCACATGAAACACGGGATAAAGGAGAGGAGATTCGTGCGATTCTAACTTATATGCTACCTCTCCAACGCGCTTCAACACCTTAAAAGGCCCATAGTATTATTTGTGAAAGCTTGACATTAAATCTCTTCTTGAGTGATTTTTTCCTATATGGTCAGAACTTGAGATACACATAGTCCCCGGGTTCAAAGCTTACATCCCTCCTGCCTTGGTCATAATACTTTTTTATTCTATTTTGCGCCTTCATGAGTGCCTTCTTCACATTAGTAAGAACTTCATCTCTTGTTCTCAACTCCTCCTCCACCTCATCATTCTTGGCTCTTTCCTTTTCATAACTATTCAACATGGGAGGTGACCTTCCATATGTTACCTCGAATGGGCTTGTGTTGATGGAAGTATGATATGTGGTGTTGTATCAATATTCAGCCCATGGCAGGTACTCTTTCCATCTTGATTGTTCATTATGACAATAGCACCTAAGATATTGCTCCAATGTTGGGTTCACCACCTCCGTTTGCCCATCCGTTTGGGGGTGATAGGATGAACTAGCTTTTAGCTTACTACCTTGCAAAGTAAAGAGTTCTTGCCAAAAAGAACTCATGAATAATGCTCCCCGATCCGTCACAATACTCCGTGGTATTTCATGCAACTTTACCACATTTTCAATAAAAATTTTTGCTACACTACTAGCGGTGAAAGGATGCCAAAGAGGTATAAAATGCGCACCTTTACTCAATCTATCCACAACAACAAAGATGGCTTCATGTCCTCTACTCGTCGATAGTCCTTCCACAAAGTCCATGGAAAGATCTTCCCAAATCCTTGTCGGTATTGGTAATGGTTGTAGCAAACCCATTGGAGCCCTTTGATCATATTTAACTTTTTGGCATATGTCACATTTGGCCACCATTTCCTTCACCTCCTTCTTTAAGCCCTTCCAATAGAAGAAATGTTTCACCTTAAGATATGTTCTCAACCATCCGGAGTGTCCCCCTTCTTTGCTATGGTGGAAATGAGTCAATATCTCCTCCCGCAGCTTCGGTACACATGGAACATAAATACAATCACCATAGTACAGCAATCCACTCCTCATTTTATAGCCCTCAACTCCCATCTCTTTTTCTCAAGCTTTTCACAAATCTTCAATGACCTCTCGTCAAGTTGCACCGCTTCACGCACCTTGCCCCAAACCTCCCATTCAGTGCCACTAAGAGCATGCAAACTTGCTTCATTTTCAGCATAAACCGTCCACAACATAAAGATCCCTTCCTTCCTGGATAAAGCATCGGCCACCTTGTTTTTCTTCCCCGGTCGGTAGACTATGTCATACTCAAAACCCAACAACTTTACCATGAATTTTTGCTGCTCCGGTGTGACAATTTCCGCTCTAAAAGATGCCTCGAAAGGTTGTTGATCCATCACAATTGTGAATCGCCTACCCAAAAGATATGGTCTCCAAACTTTGATTGCATGTATTACCGCTTAACATCTCACGAGCATATGTGCTCCTAAGTTTTCTTCATAGGACCCAACGCTTTGGAAAGGAAAGCTAATGGTTTTCTTTCTTGCACTAACACCGCTCCAATTCCTTCCCACTAGCATCGGTATACACTTCGAAAGGCTTCTCAAAAATTTGGTAGTGCAAAACCGGAGTTTGAGTCATAGCCCGCTTCAAGTCTTTAAATGCTTGTTTCGCTTCATCACTCCATACAAAACTATCTTTTTCCAACATGGATGTTAAAGGTTTAGCAATCAGCCCGTAGTTCTTCACGAACCTTCTATAGTAGGTAGTGCGAGTCCCAAAATCCCCTCAATGCGGTGATATTGGAAGGTAAGTGGCCAATCCACCATAGTTTCTATCTTCTTCTTATCAACCTTCACCCCATTTCCAGAAATGATATGTCCAAGATACTCTAACTCTTCTTGAACAAACTCACATTTTGCCAACTTGATGAAGAAATGGTGCTCCTCCAACAACCCAAGCACCGTCTCTAAATGACCGACATGTTCTTCCATAGACTTGGAGTATATAAGAATGTCATCAAAAAATACTAGCACAAATTTGCGCAAGAAAGGCTTAAATACCTCATCATGGCGGCTTGAAATGTGGAGGGGGCGTTGCACAACCCAAATGGCATGACAAGGTATTTATAGTGTCCCAAGTGTGTCCTGAAAGCCGTTTTGTGCACATCATCTTTCTTCATTCTGATTTGATGGTACCCCGCTCTCAAATCCAATTTGGTGAAGACCACCGCACCATGTAACTCATCCAACATCTCATCCATCGTGGGAATGGAAAAACGGTCTTTCACTGTAGCTTCATTTAGGGCCCTGTAGTCGGTGCAAAACCTCCATGAACCATCCTTCTTCCTTACCAACAATACTGGTGAAGAGAAGGGACTAGTACTGGGTCGAATCAACCCTTGGTTCAGCATTTCTTCCACTTGCCGCTCTATTTCTTCTTTTTGAAAATGGGCATAACGATAAGGGGGAACATTCACTGGTCTTGCCTCATCCCGTAAAACAATTCGGTGATCAAAGGACCTACTTGGTGGCAACCCATTTGGTGGCTCCAAAACATTTTTGTGCTCTTCAATCACATGCCTTATTGAAGTAGGTAGTTGCTGCAATTTTTCTGCTTCACCCTCTTCACCTTGCTTCCCATCATCCCGTGCTTGATTGGTATTTGCTAGTACAATGGCAAAACAACATGCACCACTTCGGTATAATTTTTTCATCATATTTGCTTCACATTGCTGAATTTCTTTGGAGATTAGTGCTTTCCAAACCCTCTTTTTGCCACCAAATTTGAATTTCATTGTCATAGACCCATAGTCGGTCAACACCCTTCCAACACTCTTCAACCAAGCACTTCCAAGTACTACATCTAAGCCCACACGATAGTGATGACATGCGGATCCGTAACAATCTTAACACCTTGAACATTGATCTTCACATCCCGCACCACCTCGTCACATTTCGACCTTTTCCCCATTAGCAACCTTTACCTCAAATGGTTCAACCACTACTCCCCGGAGTCCAATCCTTTTGATAATGTTAGCATTAACAAAGTTATGGGATGACCCACTATCCACCAACAAAGTCACTTCATGTTTTTCAGTCCACGCCATGAGCCGCATAGTGGATGGTGCTTTTACCCCCGACATAGCATGAAGGGACAACTCCGCTTCCTCTCCCTCCAATGCCACTCCATGGCCCACTTCATCATCGGATTCACCATTGAAATTTTCAGCACCTTCATCATCACTATCATCTACAATCATGAACACTTGGCCCGTTTTGCACTTATGTTCCTTACTCCACTTTTCTCCACACTTGAAACACAACCTCTTCTTTATACGTTCTTGTACCTCATCTTTGGATAGTTTTGTTACCTTCTTTTTGCCTTTGGTGGGTTCTTCCAAAATTTCTTTTCCTTTCCATGGTGCTTTGGATGACTTTCCAACTTGTCCATCCTTGCCTTGACGTTTTTCAGCATAGTAGCTATCTTCCAAAATTTCCGCCATCTTCATTGCCTCTTGTAGGCGCCTTGGTTGTTTCAATTTAAGTTCCCTAGTCAACCATGGTTTCAGTCCTTCGAAAAGCCCCCATAAGTGCCTCTCCTCCGACCAACCCCTCACCAACGTTTGGAGCCGTCTAAACTCTTCATGTAACTTTGCACCTTCCCTTCTTGTTTCGGTTTAATTGCCCATGGTGATTTACCACCAGGATGATCCCCGTTGTTCCATGAATTCATGTTCAAAGTGCCGTCCAACCAAGTCTCCTTCCTTCTTGTTCAAATCTGAATTTGAGCCACCGCCACCATTTACTAGCCTTCCCATCCGAAGAAACAAGCCACATCTACCCTCTCATCTTCGGGCACCTCATACACATGAAAATAATGTTGGGCTTTGGCCCAACCACCAGGATCTCCACCATCAAAGCGAGGAAAATCAATCTTTGGTTTTCTTGGTTTTTGATCATGGTAACTCCCCTCCACTTCTATCGTGTCCATCTCTATCCCCACGCGCCATCCATATCTCCTTCGTGGCCCATAGTGATGCCCGCTGACCAATGGCCCTCCTACGCAATGGCCGCCCATCATCGAAGCCTCGCCGTCCTCTTCTGGAAGTCCCGATCATTCGCCCACGCCTATGGTAAGAATCCCGTGAATAGGCTGAATTATCAAGCCATCTCTCCACCGAATTCCTCTTGCCTTCAACTCGCCTCCCCGCCTCCTTTCTTCCCATTCCGGCTCCTCCCTCATGCCTTGATCTTTCCGAATCGAGTCACCGTGAGATGCATGCTTTTCATCCGCATGTCGCCTAGTAGGGTCCAGAATTGTTGGACCGTCCATCCCTTCTCCTCTCCCCATCATGCTCCACACTTCTTCGCTCCTACGTGCTCCTTCTCTCCGTGGTGTTAAGGGAGAGTTGATTAATGGCGGCCTTCATTTCAGCTAATGCTGCCATAATTTCTTTTTGGTTCTCCTCCAATGCTTCGAACCTCGCACGGTTAGAGCTCGGCATGCTTCCCCGCTCCATGACTTTCCACAACCAAAAGAGGTACCTTGAGTCCCCCGCCGCGATGTAATCTCAATGAAAGCACTAAAAATTGTTGGGATCCCTCACTTGGGCTCCACAAACAATGGGTTCAACAACCTTCAACCTCACAAAATCTGGTTCAGAAATTTGATCAAACACACAGGTGTGCCCAGAATTTGTCCCCTTTGTGAGTGAAGATTCGGTCCTTCGATCCTTGCCACTTGTTACAAATGTTTTTGCCCACCTTCCCAAGCTTTTCTGAAGAAAAGGTACCCCAAGAGCCTCCAACCGCTGTTCCAAAGCCTCCTTCACTCAAACCGCCCCACACTCAAGGCGTCCCACCCTTGGTTCCTTGCACACTTCACACAGATTTCAGAGGGTTTCCACATCAAGATCAAGCACAAAATGAGATCTAACATGAACAAACCAGATTTGACCACAATGAAGAACACCACTCCAATAACCAACAAATCCTACCTATTACAAGCCTCCAAAACAAAGAAAAATACAGCAGTAAAGAAAAATGATAGATAGAAGAGATCTCTCCACTCTGCCGTGGTTTGACCTCTCTAGCTCGGGAATAAACCTACCCCCTTGCCAGCCCAAGTAGACACCGTATTGCTACGCCGCTACCGATCTCAAGCTTGCCGATGAAGACAAACTCTAGTCGCCATAAATACTCTCCAAGAGCTCCCAAAATATCTAAGATAAAACCCTCTTGCTCATCCACACATCCTTTTTATATGGACTCCCACAATGACCCAACAAAACCATACAAACATAACAAAAGACCCATACCAACATAACAAAAGACAAGATAAGTTAATACGAAAGACATCATAAGGATCAACTAGTAGCATCAAGTGGGTCCAATGTGCTTCCTTCTGCTTTGTCCTGAATTCGTGCGCTCCTACGCCTTGGTGCTTCACCAGCTAATTTATTTTGTATTGTTTTTTGAGGACTTCTTTATAACATCTTGGTTTATTCTCTTTCCATCAATGAGGATGGCAAATGCTTCACATAAAAGTTTCTTTTTCTGGTTCTGAATGTTATCTTAACCAGCATATTCTGAAGTTTATAGTGAAGGGATTCTGAGAAGACAGCCCAAGGCTAATCTAAATCTATCATCTGCCCAGTCATGCAGCAGCATTTCTTCATAATTCTCCTCAGTTTTTAACTGTTTGGAATTCACCACCAGGTTTATGTTAGACGCATGTAACATTGGAGTGATTGACTCCAATTCCAAGGCACCAATCCTTAGCCTCATGATTTTAGCTTTACCAGTGACCAAACTCTGTTGGATTTGAAGGAACTCGTCCAGAATTATTAGTAAGTATGGGAATGGGAGTTCCCTTGTGTTAGTTAAGTTCCTTCTCATATCCACTTGGCTGACCATCAATGCCTAATTTGCCTTCATAGATCGTGCAATATGTCTTTTGACAAAAGCATGTTTCAAATATTAACTTTACAAGATGAATTTGGACTGCTACCCGCAATGAATTTTTTTTTTCCAACACAGACCTAAGACTAGAAATAAGACATTTAGTACTTGAGTTCCTCCCAGCTAATCCTGCCATTGTCCTTGCTCATATCCACTTGAATAACCATAGATGCCAATTTCTTTTGTAGATCATGCATTATCTCTTTTAACAAAAGCATGATTTCAAAAATAACTATGAAAACAAACTGCTCCCTGCATTGATTTTTTTGCTCCAACACAGAACAAGCACTTGAGCCACATCAGTGTTAGGTTCAAATCTTATCTCGTCATCAATATATTGTTAAAAAGAAACCCAAGAAAATTCTAAGCAGATAAGGTTAATTCTACAATGATAACACTTAATTCTATTTCCTTCATTGTTCTATTTGGATATTTTAAAAAAGAGTGTTTGGCATTACCATGTTTTGCTACACAAATATATAATTGTCAACACATTTCATTGCATGTTGTACTTGGGGTGTGATTTGTTTTTTATTGTTCTATCTGTGGCCTAGCATGATAACAACTGCATGTTAGGAGCGTCCAGGCATCTCTCTGAGCAATGTGAATTTTGTGCAGTCTACCATTCCTCTACACTGGATTAATTTTTGGGAATTTTCATGTAATTACTATTATAAAAGTGATCTTGTTAATGCTCAATTAGGAATTCATAATAGCAGTCTAAGTATTACACAATGACCAGTGGTAAATATATTGGACTTCATTTTAGTATTTGGTTGCTGAAATCTTATTCTATGGTAGTTCATATCTCTGTTGAAATATTGATTTGCCTGCATGCAATTTTAGGTACCCAGATGACAACTTTGATAGATATTGGCAGCCATTTTCAGACGGCATCCCTGGCCAGAGTAGCACCTATAATATTTCAGTTTCTGATTTCTGGAATCTCCCACCAACAAATGTCTTTAACACTGCTCTAGTGGCTGGTTCGGACAAATTCTTGGTGTTGCAGTGGCCTCCTGTGTCCCTACCAAACTCAAGCTATTATGTTGCTCTTTATTTTGCGGATACATTACCTGGGAGCTCCAGGGTATTCAATGTCTTTATAAATAACTACAGCTTCTACAGTGATCTAACTGTTACTTCATCTGGTCTTGTCGTGTTTGCAAGCCAATGGATTCTCTCTGGCCAAACAACGATTACACTGTCTGCTAGTCCTGGATCTGAACTTCCTCCCCTAATTAATGCTGGAGAGGTTTTCCGACTTTTCTCTCTTGGAAGAGTAACTGATACTAGAGATAGTATGACTACAAATCTCCTACCTCATGAATTTGAAAAATATCTTCTACAACAAAATAATTTTTCTTCCAACATTGTTCTTCATTTATTTGCAGTAATTGCCCTGGAGAAAATAAAGGAGAATATTCAGAATCCACCACTTGATTGGAGCGGAGATCCTTGCATGCCTCGTGAGTACTCATGGACTGGAGTCACATGCTCTGAAGGAACCCGAATACGTGTGGTCACTCTGTGAGTTGGATTTCATGTCACAAAAGCAGTGTGTACATTTAATTTTGCTGTTCATATCAAAATATAATTTGTCTTCTGTTGGAACCAGAAATCTGTCAAGCATGGGTCTGTCTGGTTCTCTATCACCTAGTCTTGCCAGGCTGAGTGCACTAAGTGAAATGTAAGCATCTCAAACTTAATTTAGCTTAATTGCAATGTAGTACCTCGAGCTGATAAAAATCCTGTGCGCAGATCTTTTGGAAATAATAGCTTTTCAGGAAATATTCCAGATCTCAGCAGATTAAAGAGGCTTGAAATTTTGTAAGTAGGATTTCTTCAGATTTTTTAAGTTATCTTTAGTTATGCTGATCATTCAATCATATGTGGCATCTTTATATGAAGGCATTTGCAGGACAATCAATTAACAGGAACAATCCCTTCATCACTGGGGAATATTAAGAAGCTAAGAGAGCTGTAAGTTAATAATATATGCAATGTTTTAGTCATAATGGTTATGGTTATTATATGTTAATTAGTATGCATGTGAACGTATCATTTGGCCACTAATCTTAATATTTGACAACATAAACTTACATTTTGCTTCAACATTTTTCTCCTCCTAACTTGAGAAATCTCGCCTTCAGTCTAACTCTTCATAAACTAATTTAATATTTTAAAGTTGCCTGAATTCTTGCTCCTCTCCTGAAGTCATGTTTTATTACCATACTAGGGGATCTTGGAAAACTGCATGTCAGAGTATATTTCAGCACCATCAGGCATGTGTTTTAGTTTAGGAATCTTTGAGCATTTAAAAACTCTATATCTTGATTAGGTAAGTTTTAGATGACTAACTTTAAGACATTCTTGTCAGCAACCAGCCAACCACAATTAGGTAACTTTTCAATTGTTTAGTAAGAATGCCTGGCTAAAATCAGAGAGGGACTGGTACTATTTATCCTGTTAAAGCCAGGACTTTGAACATCTCTAGCATAAATAATTATAGCCTCTTGGTGGTGAATTATTAACCAAACTTTTACCCCACATCATAAACAATCTCTGTATTTATTTATGTTAGAGTGGGTAGGAAACTCCATGTATATATGCTTACATGCATATAAGCAAGATCTATCATAATGACTTATATCGTCCTGTACCAACCATACCATACGATATAGTGGTTTGATTCGGTATGAACCAAATTGGTTTGAACCAAGTGGAATTCACCTAATATCATCTAGTACTGATTCGTACTACTTGATTTAAGGCAATATCATATTGGGAGCAAGGAAAAGGTATTGACACTCTGTCTCAATACAGTGTATATGTACCATACCATATATGCCATTCCATATATGCTTCTTTCATTGTATTTGTGTGAACCAGTACCTTGTTTCTATTTTATAGTTCTACTCATAAGGTGTGAGTTTGTTATATCAATGCATTCTTGTTCCTTAATTTCATGGTATTTAAGCCTTCCATTCTTTTGTTAAATATAATGGTTAAAGCACTACCATCAATCAATTCAAACGTATGATGGGAGAATTACCCAGTTCAAAGCCCTTGAGGAAATAACTCTCAATATTTGGACCTTGAAACTCCTCCAAATAGAGAAGGATTGCAACTATTAGGCTTGTTTACAATTTACTTAAAGCCTGTGATTTCTGCAGCAGGATTCACTATAAACTTTAAACATTACTATCAAAGATTGTCTCATGGACTCATCCTTTGTTAGCCCTCATTGTTAAATTGAATTGTCTGCTATCTTAAGAATTGCTAGAATTCAATGACTGATGCTAATTTGATCCTAGAAAGTCTGTTGGCCCTTGATGGAAAAAGGGTGTCCCGGTGCACAAGGTACCCTCAATTGTGGGGTTTGGGGAATTTTGAATGTAAGCAACCTTAACCCCATGTATGGAGGTTGTTTCCATATTTTGAATCCCTGACGTCATTGTTCCTAGGCCCATCCTCTATAGAAAAGGCCATTACCTAGTTGTGGTCCCAGCATTTGTCAGCCCCAAGCAACGACCCCTTTAAATATTTTTTTAATGTTGGATAAATCTATTTTTTATTTTTATGTTGTCTGACGGCTTTTAAATGGCACAAAATAATCGTAATTTTTTTTTCCAATTTGATTTAAGGTTTCAAATGTAGCATTTCCAATATACTCCTTGAACAAATAAATCTGTTTACAAAAAGTTGAGCCCAGCAAATAACTTAGCTATAAAGTTTTTCTTTTCTTTTTTTTACTCAAGCCCCAAATGACATCTGGTTGATTCAACATGTGAAGGACCTGCTAAAATGACAAAGCAGAAAGGCTGATAATTAGAGGGTTAACCTTGAATTTTTTTCAAAATCCACTATTTGTTGAATTAGAGAGGAGGATTTTCCATGAATTCTCTCTCAAAAACAAATTCTTCTACGAAGATGAAGAAACTCAATTTTCTCATTGAAATTCCAGCTAAAAAGTTCCTTAAAGGAAAGAGGACTGCTCTTTTACAGACAGAACCTTTAACCTAACCCTGAGATCAATCTTATTCCAAAATAATATAATCTAAGTGCTTCTCCTAAATCTGCAACAGATTTAGAAGGAAAAAAATGAATATCAAGACTTAGGGCCCTAATGGGCCCTCATCATTTAAGGTGATTGGCCATTACTTTAGTGGGTGGCTGGCTGCTTTTGAGGTTCTAAGAATGGCTATTCCATTTGTTTCTTTGTTATTTGTTGGGCACATAGGAAAAGAGAGCCCCCTGAGTTTATTTAGCCCCCTGAGTTTATTTAGCCTTAGAAGGGTTTTCCTTTCTTTATTGACTCGTTGATGGAGAAGGCCTTTTGTCCTCTCATTTCTGAACTTTTGACTGAAGCAGGAAACTTCATGTTAGCTATTTCCTCTTACTTTCCTTGGACTTTAAGTCCCATCTTTAGGTACTCTTCAAACTCGGCACTCTATTATGTTGCTAATTTACACGCTAGAGTCTTTTTCTTGATTTTGTTTCCTGGTTTGGATTCCAAAACACAAGCAGCTTTTACTTTTGCAGTTCTTTTTCTCTCTGTGAGAAAAACCCCTCTGTTGTCAATCTGAATGCAGTAGCAGTCAATCATCCTCTTATGAATGTAGTCAAGTCTAGATCCGATCACTTTCTTCACCTTTGGATTAACACAGTTCACGAATCCCAAAGGTGGAAAAAGTAAAAAGATGGGGTGGTTTTGAGATCCGTGCAGATCTAAGGGTGGGGAAAATGACCAGATCCATCAAATAAGGAAAATCTAAGAGACCTTAATGGGCCAACCCTCCTAAGAATCTTTATAATTGATGTAACAGAAAAATTGATATCACCTTTGTTTCGGTTGTGCCCATTGATCAGGTGGTCCAAGAATGCCAAGGCTTTTGATCTTGAATAAAACACTGAACCCAATTAGTTGATTGTTTCAATTAGTTAATTTGACTTGTGGATCCCTAACTTTGGACTTCTTTTGCTAGGAACAACCTTTTGCTGATCCCTCAAATCCAACCATTGCATATTCTTCCCATCATGTAATCTCCAATTGCCATTATTCACTTCTCTTGCGTTCAAATTTAGCTATCTGTATTGGATGCAGAACTTGTAGCATGGTTGCAAGTTGCATGGGCTGCAAAGCTTTCTGTTTATCATCAACACATGAATGACTATATCCACAAAGCTACTTCCAGAACCTGTTGACTTTAGAGTCCTAAACCACCTAACTATAATATGGGTGATGACTTTGGGAGCATCTTGCTACCATATCTCTTATCTCTTGGTAGCCTCTTCTAGGGAGAAAGGTCACAAGGCTACTTGCTGTGACCGGAATAGTAGCATAGTTAAATTATGATGCATTAAAATGTTCACAATGCTTCTTTACAGCAATGCCAGCTAATAAATTCTCACTACAAATTTTTCATGACATTCATTATCAACAGCCAATTTGCATAATCTTCTACTCTGAGTCACACTTTTGCTAAATGGATTTGCTTGCCACAACTCTCTTCTTCTCTGCAATGGTAGATGAATATATATACAACATCAAGGAGCCCTATTCAAATTATGTTTTACTTTATTGAGCAGGTGATCAGTTGGTCTTTGTCTGTTATCTTTCTATACATTGGTTATCTGAAAATTAATTGTTGAGATCAAATTCATCATTTTCCTTTGTCATGCCTTCAAAATTCATGACTATAGACCTGGTAACAAAGAATTCATGTGATTGGCTTGAATCTTGGTCCAATCCAATTGGGTCATCAATTTATAAAACATGTTTTGAATATCTGTCATATTCTCTGGATTCAAGATTATCTCATCAAACATAGCAAAATTTTGGATTTCTCTCTCTCTCTCTCTCTCTCTCTCTCTCTCTCTCTTAATGAAAAAAAATCAGCAATGAGAATTAACCACAACAATTAACTTTTGCTTGTTTAAAAAGTTTGATGCCAATACCTTTATAATTAAGGAGAGTGATTGATAATCAAAGGATTACCTTGATTCTTGGAAATCCACCCTTTTATGTGTAAAGAAAATGCATATGGTCACAATACAAATAGGGAGATTGCACTTGCTCACTATGAAGAGACGGAAATAAGGTTTTAAGTTTCAGCAGAGACCAATCTGAATTGAAACTGACTGCTAATTTTGAGTTTCAGTTCAATTTCGGTATTATCTGTCAGTTTCAGTAGGCACTGATTAAAATTAGCCATATATGTCTTTCTAATGCTTTCTTTTATGTTTTCTATCATATAGATATCAGTTCTTTGTTTATTTAAGTAACTTTATCCATTTTCAATGGATTCTTTTTTTCTTGAGTTGAAAAGGGATACATATAAATATAATTCTAATGGCCAAGGTGTATCATGGCCATCTCTTAGTACTTTATGAAGATTATTCTAAACAAATGCAATACATTTTACAAAAATAAAATTTTTTATACCAAAAAAAAAAAGTTTCATAACTTCTTGGAGAATTGGTGGGGAGCCATCTGAGGTTTATTCTCATCCCTATCACTGCTCCTACCCATATGATGATGATAGCCACCATTATTTGTGTGACTCACCCTGCAATAGTATGTGGTACTGAATAGATAAATCTAATTTATTTTTCACTCTTGTTTGGTTATCTTATCAATTTTTGCTTGATTGATTGGTGTATGGTATATCGCTTAAGAAGTTGGTACGTTGATGTAATATATGTGGTACAAATTCACCATAGTTTAATTTCAGGTTATAATTACCAAATCTCTCCAAATTATGATCCTAGATAACTTAAAACATAATTGAATGATAGGAAATGGCTGCCTATATTTTAACTTCAGCCTGAAACTGCCCAAACTATATTAGTTATGAGCCTAGGTAACTTAAAACACAAACAAATGGTGAAAAGTAACCTACCTTGACTTTTTTTTCTTAAATGTTCTATATTTTAGAATTTTTTCCTAGCTTTCTTGGTCAAAACTCTAAAAATTGAGCAAAGTTGCTGAAACCAACCAACCTACCAAAATTGAAGCTCTACGTCAGGGGCCAAAACTGAAACCAAGTTCTAAACCTTGGAAGGAAAAATTGTAGCATTCACAAATCAACATTTCACTTTTGGAATATTCAAAATCAAGGAGAAAATCTCTTCTTCAAACATTTAATTAATTTGTATTGTACTATCATAGATGTTGGAATTATCTATCATAAATATATCAGCATGCAACTGATGGGTATGTGAGCATTCCACATACATGGCTTTACTATGATTTGTAGATGAGAATCCAATGATTCTCTCATTGGATATGATATTAGTGTATTACCGGCAATTTCATTATATAAAGCAAGCAAACTCAATTTAGTCATTGCATCTAAATGATAACTTCCTCACAGAAGGCATCCTCCTTTGTAGACCAGAACCTAACCATCACCCCAAAAATACATAGAGTATTAAAAATCTACTAGAACTAACCTTAAAATCTCGTGTCTCCCACTGAATTTGGCTCATGCTTTCAAATCTTGTCTCAGGAAGTAAACTACAACGGGTCATAGCATTTACTAACCTGAACTAGATTGGAACTAACATCAGTTTTAACTAGTCAGACTCGACTCAATCACATCTGCCAAGCATATCTTACTCAGATTGGTGTATTTCACTCCATTGAAGTGCAGCATGGTGATTGATATGTGGAGCTAAAGTATGAACATGCCTACTATGTCTATGCATCACCTTTGAGCAAATAGATGGAAGGCACAATTCCAAGGAAGATGTCCATTATTCTAGCAGGAAAAGGAGAATTCTAGAAAAGGAGAATTCTAGAACAGAGATCAGGTGGAATCTAAGACATGGCTTGGACCATGTTTATTAGAGAATTTGGATTCTTGCTAAGATTCTATTACTAATGATGTCGCATATTTGATGATCTTTTGCAATTCAAATTAACTTGATTTAGGCCCAATTGTAGACCATCCTCTAGCATTTGAACAATTATAGAGAAGGCTCTTACAAATCAATTAACACACAAAAGTCTGCAAAATCGGTGCCGAGATCTGTACCATTAGTACATTATTGGTTCAGCATGATACGAGTCGGTATGGTATAGCATGCAACCTGTATTGAGATAGCGTGCCATTCTTTTTTTTTTTTCAGTCTCAACCACTTGCTATTGGGCGGTATGGGTTGATAGTAGGCGGTATGGGTTAGTTCAAACCAATTTAGTTCATATGGAATCGAAACCTGATGTCATACTGGTACCTTACTAGTACAGTATGATACGAGTCAGTATGGCAGAGCTTGAACACACATCAAATGGGTTGAGGCTTTGGACATAATGAGCATGATATGGTCATTGTGGAGTATGGACACTGCATGTTTGGAATTACCTATGAAGGTCTTGTAATAGTCCCATTGCCAAATATTCTTTATCATTGCGAGGAGTCATCAAGACAGGATTGGAATTTATTAAAAAATTACTTTTTAATAAATTGAATGAGGCATGATTTTAGATTAGTATTGCACTACTTGAGTTTTATCAATCTCAATGGAATTTAAATGTTTAACCTATTATATCAAATAGATTTTAACCTTTTGTTTGTCCAAGACGAAGGAAGCTACCAATATCTTTTTAGGTAAAAAGGGAGGGAGATCTACTACTATTTTAAATTAGTTAGGTCCAAATATTTGGGAAGCCATGGGACTCTTGAACCCTGTGCTTATCTTGTTGGATAGAGGGGTATTATGGTTGGGGCAAAGCTCACTTCACTTTGAAAATTATCTTCATTGTTTTGTGGATTTTAAAGCTAAAGGGATGATTTGATGGTTTATCATATAAATGATTGAGAAGGCTTGGAATGCATGAGGAAACAGAAGTTTCAGTAGTCAGTATGTTGTAGGCAGTGATTCAAGTCTTGACAGAACAGGGCCCATCTCGTCCTAGAAAGATTTTGGAACTGGTTTTAATCGTTTTGTCCCGTCCTATCTTGACCTTAATACATTATAGTGTCAATTTTAAATAAATTTGATTTATCATAAAAATATAACTTTTGAAGTTCAAATATGTTTAAAAATCAAATAAAACACTGAAGTTTTAAAACCTTGGTTGTAGGTGCAATTAAGTTCAAATATAAATTTTTTTATGAAAAAAGCATCCCAAGCAAATATCGAGATGCTTAATCAGGTTCGGGATCAGGACAGAATGGGATGCAGGGGTTCTCATTCTATAGAAATACAGGATGTCTCTATCCCACAAGATTTAAAACCTTGGTTGTAGGTGCAATTAAGTTTAACTTGGTCCTAAAACTATGACATAGATTTGAAAATATCCTACTTAATAATTTAAGATAGAGTCTAAACCCTTGTGGAATGTCATAACCCAGTTGAAATAAGAATTTATCCAGAGTAAACTTGTATTGAGGATGAAAAATGGATGACTTTTTTGAAGTATTTGATCTGTAGCAAGATCTGTCCGAGATTTAACCATGTATTTTAAAATACAGATTAATGGGTGTCTGCGTGTATTTGCATGTTTATGTATGTGCATCCATATGTTCATGTCTGAGTGTATGTAAAATTAAACTGTGTTGAATGTTTACATGTTATACAATAACATCTAAAATGTTTCTTTACGGTAAGTGGCTTTATATCTAAAATGACTATTTTAAAGTATTTGATCTGTTGCAAGCATCTGCCCAAGACTTAACTATTTACATTAAAATACAGATCCGTGCTTGCCTGCATGCTTGTACTTGTTCATGTATCCATGTCCATATGTTCATGTTTGAGTACATGTAAAATTAAACTCCAGTGAAAATTTACATGTTATATGATAAATATCTGAAATGTTTCTGACCTAAGTGTCTTGGTCATTCATAAGAAAATTTTGAAGGGAATTTGTTGCTGTGTAAGGATGGCTGGAGTTCTATTGAGAAGTATAAAAATGTCCAGTCAGGGATCATGTATGTTGAGCATTCTCTGGCAGCAATCTAAGTCTAGATTAGGTTTAACCTCAAGAAGCCATAAAAGCCAATGATTATGTGGTAGATATATAACTTTGAGAAGGAAAAAAGAGTGAATAACATGGCTAAAGGGGAGGAAAGAAGAGGAGGACGAGCGGTAAATGGGGGAATCATAATTTCTCAGAATGTGATTCTTATCTTATGAGATAGTAATCTTAAGCAAGTATAGGAGTGGTGGTGAATTCAGTTAAGTGATGGAAGTAGAGCCTGCAGAATATATGAATTGTGTTGCCTAGAAAGCATTTTTATTTTTCAAATAATATATATAATAAATTAATTAAAAATTACTCATATTATGGCTTGTGTCTGTGTATTATGTGTCTATTTGTGTATGTGAACAAACAATATGCTAATCAAAGTGGCATGAAATGACGAACTCTAATGATGCTTCATTGTTTGAGGGTTTTAGGGGTATTGAAAAAAGTAGGTAAGGAGTAGGACGGTGGCAAGGAACCCAATGGAATCCATCAATTCACATATATAATTAATTATTCTGCTTTTGCAAGCAACTCCTTTGGAGTGCAATTTGCAGGCTTATGCAACAATGGCTTTTTTCAAAGTGGATTGGTTGATTAGGGCCATTTCTCTTTTGACAATCTGGCAAAAACTTAATTTTGTTTATTGGATTTGTATACCCACATTTTGCTCACAGAATTAAATCATAAGCCTTATATTGTTGGGTTAACAGTGGTTGTGCTAACTGCTAAGTAAATACATAATTGACTGTTGGATGCCAAGCATGGGATGTTCAGAATTTCTTATTCATCATATGCATATTTGCATGGTTGGCCATGCAGGATGCACTTGCAAGCTCATATTCATGCATGCCTGTAGAAATCTGATCCATTTAAGCTTGAGTGGTGATATTTTGACCACTGACTTCAGCTCAAATTTTTCATTGCTGGATCTATGGTTTGCATTTGATCAGAGAGTGCATTTAAGTGCTCCATAAGCATCAAGGAAACTCAGCAACTTGTGATGAGAGCTTTGCTCCATCAAGTCAAAAAGGATTCCTAAATGGTTGCATTGATTCCATGAGCATTCTGTGTCATACATCGACTTTCAACCAATTTTTTCTGCACATATATCAGCACCTATTTAAAATGAAAGGTTACCTAGTGCGTGAGGCTCCTGCCCGTGCAGGATTTAAGTAGCATCAGATTTGCGCAGTCTTATCCTCTTGCAGAGAGATTGTTTCCATGTTCAACCGGACACTAAGGTCATAAGGGAACCTTACTGGTGCACTCATGCTCGTCCTCTCAAGTCGGCGCCTGTTATTTTATTTTATTCAGCAGACTGATTGATAGTGCATATATTTTGGACTTTTTCGAGAGGTTTACTAACATTATGGTTGCTTTTCATTATCCTGATATTTGTATAATTTTGCTATCTCATTTCATCATTTAACTTTATTCTTTATAATTACTAACCACTAACATGCTTTCTGACTTCTTTGCTTGCCTTGTTCAATTTTATTTCACAGCTTCTTGCAGAACAATAACCTGACTGGTCAAGTTCCAGCCAACCTATCAGGGAAACCTGGATTAAACCTTAAGTGAGTGTTTCCCTTACGCATCCTCATGGATTGTACTTTCCTTAGTTATTATCTCAAAAATCTGATGGATTAAACTTTTAGGTTGTTCCCTGGAAATCCCTCCCTTTCTCCAAGGCCTCCAAATTCATAAGATAAGCTTGTCTCTTCATCCAAGGGCATAGCTTGCATAAATACTTCATTATAATACGTGGCACAAGGTTCATTTCTTCTCCCAAATATTTGAAGTCATCCAGATTTTTAGCGCTAGAATACAACAGGCTGCCAGGACTACATTTTTTCTTAGGTGAGGAATGTAGAATGTTCCATTGTACCAATTACTACATGTAATATTGCTGTGCATATGTGACATGAATTCAGTTTGATTTTTCTCGCCTCTAATTTAGCAGGAGTTCAAATTCACTCCAAGCCCGGTTGTATTTTTTATAGGTGTCTGTGAACTAATTTTTAAAGTAAGTTTGTCGTGTGGTATATACTTCATAATCGATGTCTTGGATTCATTTGTTCAACCTGCTTGTGCATCATATGATGGGCAGAATGGTAACTGGAGGAGATTTGAATGGAAGTTTGGGAATCTTAGGAATTAGATTCATAAGGGGGACTATCATGTCAAAATTCATTATTTCATTTCATTTCCTCTTCTGTAATATAATTCTGGCATATGTCAGTTATCATAGAACATTTACAGTGTAGCTAATCTGGCAATGATTTGTTTGAATCTTTCTAAAAATGAAAATCTTTATGACAATTTCTAGTCCCTTTATAATTTTTAGTTTTTCTTTTTTTCTTTTTTCTTTTTTTTTGAGGGGAAAAAAATGAGGGAAGAAGAGATTCCCCCATCGTTTTTTATTAAGATCAGTGGTATTTCCAATGAAGATGGGTAAAATGAAGTAGAAAGTATATTGCAAGTGTTTCTGTCTGGTTCCAACCATTTCTATTTCTCCAAACATGGAAACTCAGTAAATAGCTTATGAATAATGAAATCTGAGAAATTTTTTTTTTTTTTTAAAAGATTCTATCATTTCTTTCATATTCTATCTGATGATATCTATCATGTGGAAGCTTCTTTTTCTCAGGTCTGATTAGAGCTTATAAATAAGCTTATAAATGTTGGAAGGCTTATAAAACATGCAGCGAGAGAGAGACCCTTCGGTCTCACTTTTTCTTTGGAAAAAAAAAAGAGCAACTTTTCCCTTTTTGTGTGTGTGTGTCTCCTAGCACCAAGTAGTTATCGAAGGAATGTGATAGGCGACCGAAGAAGCCGTCCCAAGCCATTCTCTCCTGCCAGCCGCTATCTTACCGCAGCTGCCCACACCTGGCCTTTCTTTTTCTTCTTTCCACCACTTCAATCCTTCCTGTCAGACAAAATTGGAGCTGTTTTTATAACTAGGGTTAAAAAATATTTTTTTAACAAATTCAGGATGGGAACGAAACTTTTCAAGAATGGTGTTAAAGTGAAAAATGTCATTTCAAATGGCGTTTGTTCGGAAAAAAAAGCGCCCAGCGCCAGTGTGGGTGGCACGGTGGCTTTTGAAAAATGCCACTCTAAGTGGCGTTTTGGCGTTTTTCTCCGACCTCTGCTTCGCCCTCCCCCAGCACCGAGACCCCACACCACCCCTCCCCTGAGACCCCATGCCAACCCCCCCCATTCCCCCGACCCCACAGCACCCTCCTCCCCGAGCCCCCCCTCCCGGGACCCCACACCGCACCGAGCCGCCCCCACCCGAGCGAAGCCCTCGGTCCGCACTCGCCTCCACCCCCCGACGGGACCCCACTCCACACGCCCCCCCCCCCCCCCCTCGAGCGAAGCCCCCACACCCGCGCCACCCCCGGTCCGCACCCGAGCCGACCGGTCCCCCCGAGCTCCCTCTCTCTCGTGCACACCCAAGCCCCCCGTGCTGCCTTTCTCTTGCGCGCACCCAAGCACCCTCTCTCTTTCTCGTGCGAACCCACCCGGTCCCCCTCTCCCGCACCCGAGCAGTCCCCCCCTGCTCCCTCTCTCTCGCGGCCCATCTTCGCGGCTCATCCCCTTCCTCTCTCGAGCCGATGGTTCCCCAAGGTAATTTTTTTTAATTCAATTAAATTATAAAAATTTAAATATGCTTTGTTGCTAGTTTCTTCACATTCATCTTTATGATAAAAAAATTGATAATTGAAATAAAGATATTTTTAGTTCAAGTACATCAGTTAATCGCTATAGAAAAATTTAAAAATCAGTAAATTTATATATCGAAAAAAATAAGTAAAGGTTAGTTAGCTTTTTGTAAAAAATTATATTGTTTGATAAGTAAAAAAAATTCAATGAGCATGAAAAAATTAAATGAGCATGATCTATATTATCAGTCATGATGAGCAACATTGACACACTTGATATGCCAATATGTCTTGTTTTAATAATAATAATTAAAAAAAATGAATGCTTTGGATGTGTTGCTCGTATGATGCAAGAGGAAAATAAGGCCAGTTATAGAGACATCCTTCCTTAAGAACAATAACATAACAAGCTTCATCAACACCGCCACATTTAGTATACATATCGACTAAATAGCCTCTCTTGTAACATTAGGTTTAAAAAAATCTTAGATTTTTTAGACTACGGCATCGTTCTTTTAAAATGCATGGCATTTTCGCAAAATTACTTGAACCATAAATTACTTATGTAAATACATTCTCAGTTTCAGGCAAATATAATTTATTTTAAAATTATATCATATTTGAGCTATTGCCTTAGTTGTTTACTGCTATTGGATTAACATTCATTGGAATAATTCTATTGAAAATTATTCTAATAAAAATTATTTTATTAAAAATTTCATTGTACATCATCATGGTTTCTATCTTATTATCATTGTAGTTATGCCTTTTTGTTCAAATAAATCAAACTTGTTTTTACTTGTTATTATCAGTGAAAAAAAAAAATTTCTTATGTGATATTTTTACTTGTCTTGACAGAGTAGTATGAGATGGCTCATAATGTTTTATATCTTGGGCCTCGCGATCCTAGTGTTCTCACTCTGCAAGCCTCGCATAAATCAACCAAAATATTTGAGGGCGAGGTATGCATTATTGATCGATGATTCTTAATTAATTAGCATGCATTTATATTATTTATATGTATTATTGCAATGAATTTGTTGTAGGAATTACTGGTGTTTAGATGTCGTCGACATGACACGCAGATATGGAATGAGACACCGAGCATGGCACACCCACGAGTGCAATATTATTTGGAACAAGTGGCATGTATGGCATATATCGGATAGGCCAGATTCGACTCGATGTCGGCCTTATTTCTGCACTTGTTGAGAGGTGGCGGGAGGAGACCCACACATTTCATCTTCCATTTGGTGAGGCGACAGTCACATTACAGGATGTCGATATTCTGAGTGGTCTACGGATTGATGGGTTAGCGGTTACTGGGCTTGATCCGCGTTATATATTAGAGCAGTGGCAGGATATATTTGTGAGGTTGTTTGGGGTTGAACCCCCTGCCGAGGCATTTTCTAAAGGTCGTTTCCGCTTATCATTCTTCGATCAGTTCTACCGAGACTTCCACTTGGATGATGATACAGATGATGAGGTTGTCCAGCAGTTTGTGAGGAGGCAACTTCTCCGAATTATAGGTGGAGTCATCCTTCCAGATATATCCGGATATTTAGTGAAGTTGATGTATGTGCCTCTTTTAGAAGACCTGGGAGCATTTGCTGCATATAGCTGGGGTTCTGCTACACTTGCCGGTTTGTATCGGGCACTCTGTCGCGGAACAAGCCCTACTCAGACAGAGATAGGAGGATACTTGCCGTTGCTACAGGTAAACAGTTGATTATATCGAATGAGTTTGGATTTTTTTCTTTTGTATTGTTTACTAATATTGAGCATTATTCGAACATTCAGATATGGGCATGGGAACGATTACCTGTTTTTCGTCCCATCAGACTTGAGACTCCGGAGGCTAGACCTGCTGATGCAGATGATGCTTGGCACTTAGGTGCACCGTGGGGGCATAGATGGAATGTGAGATTGAACCAAAAGAATGTCCCAACTCATACACTGCGTGCCTATAGAGACCAGTTCGACGTATTGGATGATAGTTCCCAACGGTTATGATATTACTAAATTTCAAATATATTTCCAATGTTATTTTTTTATTTTATGTAGGTAAGTTGTGGATTAATGGTTTTTTTACATGCAGTTCATATGGTGTCCGTATACGCCCGAGATTTTCTCTATTTTGCCTCCAAGCTGCTTATTTGGTTCAGATATTTGGATGGCACGGACCCCACTTATTTGTTTTGATTTAGTGGAGTGACATTTCCCGGACCGAGTGCTTCGGCAATTTGGTTGCCGCCAGTCGATCCCATCACCATGCGATACGTCACTTCAGCTTCATCAGATAGATCGACGAGGGAGGGCACATGCCTTGTGGGATGTCATACACGCCACACATATTGCTACATGGAATGAGCGGCGTGAAAACATCATTATTGGGGAGCCTATTGCTGAGGGAGTCCCATTTACTCCTGAGTACATGGAATGGTTTAGGAGTATAACACGTATATGCATTAGCCGTTCCAAGTATCATACTGCAGGCTACGAAGGAGAAGGAGTTTCATTTGAATTCATGGTATTATTTTAAAATGATTATTTAATATCATTTATTTTAGAGTTATTATCTTTTGTTTTTTGATATTATATTGTCATAAACATGCAGCATGAGAGGTTTCAAGAGTTGTCCTTGAACTTGGATCGAGTTATGCATTCGACATCGGAGGCCAAGCGGCAAAGGATTCATTTGGACATGAGGGCGATTTTAGATAACACTTTTTCTGTAATTGGCCATCAGCATGTGAGGAGTACACCTGCTGCGGCACGAGTTCATGAGGAACCGACGATGGCACACGCATATGAGGATCCTGAGACGAGTAGATTTCGTTATACACCATCGCCTTCTTACATGCCGTCGCCATATGCACACGATTTTTCACACATGGGGCATGCAGGTGAGGGTACATCTGGTAGTCATGATCAGAGGGCGTTGCTGATTACTGACATTGCTGATACGGATGTCACCGAGGTCGGCGATGATGTCTCCCACTATTTTTGCGACATTGATATGACAGATACGATCCCCGCGCAGGAGGGGGTCTCCCATGTGGTTGACGAGGGCCCTCGACCGATCGCGACATATGCGCGACGCTCTAGACGAGTTCGACGACCTCTTAGATGGGGCTGTGGTACTTAAGCTATGTAAATAAACTAATTGTTATAAAGACTTTTTTGTTTAATGTATTAAATATGTTTCATCCATTGAGTTGTTTCTTGTATTGCTAAGATATTGTGATGGTTTCTGACTTATTGAAGCGTTATTAAATTGTTCCTTGAACAATTTAGTTATATTGTAACTACGTGACTTAATTTGAAAGTAGCAAGTAGGAACCGCTTGGAATATTTAAAGCAAGAGTTTTGGCTTCATGCTAACTAAGTGATATTCTAAATGTTCTCTTGGACAGTTTATCTCAATATTTTTTTTTAGTTTTTTTTTCTCTTGTCCTATGAAAGAAGATTAATTATATATTTCTAATTTGTATACGCATCCTTTTTTTAGTTTAGCTTCTTCATCTGGTAGGTGCTGCAGAAAAAATCAACTTGATATCATATGCCTGACATTAATACAAGTAGTTTCTTTTAGTCCTTGCCTTTTTTCTCATTTTAAATGGTCTGTATTGTCCATCACTAGTATGTTAATGATGAGACATTTCTATGCAGGTTCATCTGATTGAAGGCATTATAGATCAGGTCGAGGGGACTGTTCATGTCTCATGGGTACAACCTCGGGTTTTGGAGATAACACGAGATTAAATCCTGCGAGATCGCCTCGATAACTGGTGGGCAAGGTGCATACAACTTTGTTATCTGTTGAAGCAGAGACGCCGGACCTAGTGTCTTCATGATGTGTGCTACGTAGTCCTCTGTAACAATACTGCTAGGCGGGAGACCAAAGCAACGAATGTTGTTGTCGCTTCGCTTCGGAGCCCGTCTCTTTTTTTGCCTTTCTACGTTAAAAATTTTGTGCAAGGGGCAGCGGTGTGTGCGACCGAGTTGTGTAATTGGTCGTATTTTTCTATTCTTAGTGAGTGCTAAAACATAAATACATGGTTAGAGAGGAGCGATGAGCAGAGCACACGAGAAGATGGCGACTTATTGAATATTTCTCTTGTTTGCAAGTTCCGGTCATTACACATTTGTGTGAAAGAACATTGCATGCTTTAATGGCAATGCAAGAAAAATCTTTCTTAGAGTGCTGTTTTCTTTCCCCCTGAACATTCTTAAATTTCTTTGAAAAACAAAGAAACTACAAATTCCTTAAAATGTAAGAAAAATTGGGAAAAAAAGTTGCTGCTAAGTTTTTGTTACAGGCAATCATCATCATCATCCTTTGAATTTTTTATATCTAGAACACTAGACACTTTTTTGTATACTTTAAAAATTGCAGAGAGATGTTAGGGTAGATATGGTTGGTGCTCCAATGGTTCAATTTGTCATCATCAGCATTTACTCATCAGGGCTAAGAACCTCACATAGCATTCCACATTATAATTACACAGCTTAAAGCTTCTAAGAATGGAGTGCTCGCTGAATTCTTATTATGTCAAGGTTTACCGTGATGTTTATGGTGCTGCATGATGTTTGCTGATACCTATACATTATCGAAGCCAAGATTTATCATTCCGAAGTTGAAACCATACTGGTATAATATTAGTGCATTCGGTTCATGAATTGGTTTAGTGTAGCAAAATTGCAGACATACACTGTAATCTCGATTCAATACCGATACAGTCTGTATGAGATGGTATGGCATGCTTTGATTGGAACAGATCAAAATGCCTTAAATTATTGTCAAGTAGAAGTGCTGATGACATCATTTTCCATGATAAACTTCTGTAGATCATGAATAATAAATAGCCAATTTCAGTGCCTATGGCAGAACTATGCTGCTGCATGATCAGCAGATTCATTGTCCATAATAATAATAATAATAAATCTCAAAAGATTCATCAGTACAAGCCCTTCTCAATTGGGCTGGAGGCTAATTGATGCTCTCTCAAGACTAGGTCTGAGGTTCAAAGGAGCATCAATTTAGGCACTAGCGACAGCGTACAGCAAAGTATACAACCAAAGAAAGCCTGGACATTGATTGGCTCTTGGAAATTGATTTTATGAATCCTGTAACACTGCAACACTTACGTACAAATGGAATCCTATGATGGCAAGTTGATATTTAGTATTTAATTTCTGCCAGCCGTATGACCTCACAAGTCGCAAGTCACAACATTAATTTCTTTTTTCAAGAAAACTTACAACATTAAAGTTGCTGAATTACATTTGCTCCAACAGTCCAAATACAATAAATGCCAAATAAATATAATGTTGCAGACTGCTTGTTTGTATTTAATCTGCTTCAATGCTGAGTGTATATATATATATATATATTCCCTGTTTTGCAAACATGAAGCTTGATAAGAATGCCACATTTATTAAAAATGAAAATTGGGTACACATGAGCACAAGGTCATCATATTGTACATCAGTGCAAAGCATAGAACTGAATCCTTTTACACACCATTAAACACCTCAGAGTTTTAATCGAATAATAACATAAAATGAACCCAAGAAGCGCAAGACTGCTATAATACATTTAGTAGGAATCTGACATAAAGAGAATCAACTCAATTGGAGTCTCTAATTACAAGAGCCAATAAAGCCTCAGTGCCAGCTACTTATTCCCTAAGCTTCTGAACTGACCACAGTAAATGCACAAGAAAGAAGAGAATGAGCAACTCTGGGAGTTAGAAGAGTAGACAAGTTGACCAAATCAGAGCTTCAAGACATATGAAGTAATGATGATTCTTAATTTTATCTGAAGCACAATAATATTTATGTATAATACACCTATCAGTGAACAAAAATCAGCATGTTCCCCCAACTCTTGGCAGCATTTTAATTGACTAAACTTCAAGGAACATAGCATAGGGTCATAACCAAGAAAAAAGAAAAAAAAAAGCATGTCAGATCAGAAACCCACAAAACATAAGTTAGTCTCTAATGAAGTAAGCACTGAAAAGGAATATCTTGTACTGAATATCACGGCATAGCATAACAAATAGAAAAGAGTAGCCCAGACTCTGCTGTATAGATAAGCCAATGGAGCAAAATACCTGTAATTTAGTTGTAATCACTAAATTGTAATCAAATCAGCGCAATTGCTTGATGAAGCTTAAAACTAGTATCAGTAATCATTGCCAAAATGTTGGTATTGGTAGGGCCTAAAACAAAACAGCTGTATCCAGCAAATGCTCCACATCTTCCCAGTGGTCATAAATAAAGGTGCAAACACAGGGTGTAGCAATTAAAATGTCTGCAAATTAATTGGCAAGAACAAGAGCGTTGAGCCAACATTATCATAAAACTGCCAAGTAATCCTAACACTCATTTGTTACTATAATTTTTCTTTTCTTGCGCCTAACCCTGTGTGCAATCAATGTGACATTAAACAAAGGTAATGAGATAATAGCAAAACAAACATAAGAGAGCAAGATTTATGTGGTTCGTCTCTTTGAGCCTATGTCCATTGAGCCACCGTAACTCTCTCTATCTGAGACTCCCACTCAAACAAGAACAAACATACCCTGAAAAAGTAGAAGAAAAATTAAGCAATTCAAGACACTAAACCTTGAGTGCAGATAGCCTAAATGAAGACTGTTAAAATTTCAAATTCTTTCTCTCATTTATTACAATCAACCATGCAGAAGTTGTTTCATACATAAAACATAGATAGTACAATTTAGGATTATGAAGGTCCAACATTTATATTAGGACAACGACGTCGAGAATGACCCGTTTGCTTACAAATACTATAACGATTTTTACTCTTGGCTGCACCTCATCCATTTCATTATGAATGCGTGATGACTTAGGCTTACCTTTTTTCTTCGGTCTGAAACGGTTATGATCAGGAATGCATGTGAATGTGTCCATCCAGTAGTCTTCGTGGGGTAACGGATAAAACTCACCTCCCCATGCATTTATATAAGAGCCAGTTGTGTATACTTCATCAACTAGAGGGGTTGTATCCATGGCAATTTCGTAACACACGGCTAAGACATGTGAACATGGATACTTATAAATTGTCCACTTTCCATAAGAACAATTTCTGTCTACGAGTGACACATTCTGAACGTTGCCTCCACCCCTAAGAGCTTCACTTGACCTTCTTGTAACGACTTCATAGGTGGCTCTCTGCATGTTGTATCTAAACACTCTGTGCTCATTAGCTTTGGTTTGACTTTCAACAAGCTTAATTGTCACATGATGAGTGAAAAAAGTATTTCGATTATCCTGCACATATCTCATGGCTTCCGCGCGTCTCGTATTGAAATACTTAACAAGACGGTAAAATGTCATCTGAACACAGGTCATTATCGGCACATTTCTAGCTCCCTTCAGTACATTATTAAAAACTTCTGAGAGATTTGTTATTAAAATACCATAGCGGAAGCCCCCGTCATGTGCCAATGTCCACTTCTCTGGCTCCAACTCCGATAGCCAAGTCCAAGCCTCTGCATTAGCTGTCTTGATCTGTTCCATGATAAAGTTAAACTTTCGAAGTTGATGTTCGCTCCCTGCTTTCCATACCTCTCTTTTTAATTAAATATCAGAGAATCTTGAGTTGAAATTACTGCACACATGTCTCAAGCAGTAGCGATGATAAGCTAGAGGTGGAGCCCATCCATTACTGTCATCTGCTATGGCACTTAGTATACCTGAATGTCGGTCTGAAATAAGACAAATGCCATTTCTGTCTTTCACAACATGCCTCCTGAGATTCCACAAAAACCAACTCCAGCTAGTAGTGCACTCTTCATCCACAATTGCGTAGGCCAGTGGAAATATCCTGTTGTTAGCATCAATGCTTGTTGCAATGAGCATCTTCCCCTTGTACTTTCCATAAAGATGTGTTCCATCAATAGAAATGACTGGGCGATAATATCGAGACCCCTCGATGGATGGATGAAATGCCCAGAAAACATAATTCAGGACATGCACATTAGATGTCCCTGCATTGTAGAAATCCCAACAGACCACCGTTCCAGGGTTTACATTCTGAAGTGCAAGCATGTATTTAGGTAACTTAGCATATGAGGGTTCCCATTCACCAAATACATTAATCAATGCCTTCTGCTTCCCACGCCATGCTTTGGAGTATGACACAGTATAATGAAATTGTTCTGCCACAGTTGCAATAATGGCTTCAATATTTACACTTGGGTCTTTCTCCATAATATATCGAACCGCATGACTGATAACTCGTGAACTTATGTGTTTGTGATCCCGAGTTACATGACTGAATAAACAAGAGTGTGGCCCTTCGTACCTTGTGATCTCAAAAAATCCATGCTTCTTCAACTTTGTAGCACGCAACCTCCAATGACAACTCCGTGCAGAACTTGAAGATGCACATTTCACAGACTAGAATGCTTTCTTTGACTCCACAACATTATATGTGCGATGCTTCTTGATGTGATAAATTTCACATGCTTTTTTCAGTTCATCTTTGCTAGTAAACAACAATCCTGTAGCAAACTTAGTCATTGATGAATCCCAAAATTAAGAATTAAAGGGTAATTGTCTTTGAGTGCTAACACAACCAACATCCTGCAAATTCAAGTCATGATAAAACTCTGGTATTTGATTATGTGCAAAGACTTGATGCTCATAGACCTGACTAGGAACAATTTCTGGATGAGTAGATATAGGAACAGAACTACAGCCAATTTCATGAACTACATCATCTCCATGAGAGTCTTCATCCTCATCTCGCTCTTCGTCAAAGTCATCATGTTCAGACCAATAGTCATCATCTGCACTGTCGTTTGACTCAAGTCCCCACTATCAACACTCTGATTGTTTGCCACATCAATACTCTGCACTACTGGCATAACTCCTTTCATCATCGAAAAATCCACTGGAGTTCTGATCTGCTGCTGGGCAATAGGAGAACTATCCTGAATATCCTCTGTATGATCAATATTGTATGGAGCTGGAGCATCTTCTTTGAAAACATATAATTCAACATAGCGATAATCTGAAAATTTGGAAAGAAATGTCAACATTTCCTCTACATCGTCATCCTCCTCGATTGGATGAAGCACATATTTCTGATACAATGTTGGAGATCTCCACATCAATCTCAAAATATATTGCTGCACTGGAATTTTAGGCACACTATAAACCCGCTCGATCAACTCAACATAACGGGTTCCCATGCTCAATCTAAAACTTTTACGAGGAGGTTGATTATATTGTATTCCATCTAAGCCATGTTTAATTGATCCATCACAATAAAGCAACAATCGAACAGTATCGGTGCTCATCTAAAAAATAATATTCAAAATAAATCTAGCATCAATACATAATATTGTATCATCAAGCATAAACTGAAATAAGTATAAATTTTCTACTGATTAACCGCAAACAAACTAATAATGGAATATGCACGTATTTCATAAGCATTTAACATTTAAATAATAGATGCGTACCCTGTTAAATATTTGATATTAACCTATTTATTTTCTATGTGTTTGTTGTATGGTAAAAATGAGACTATATCAGAGACTTGACATCCAAAGCATTTATTTTTTTAAGTATTATTATTAAAATAAGATATATTGGCATATCAAGTTGTCAACGTTGCTCATCATGACTGATAACATAGATCATGCTCATTGAATTTTTTTTACTCATCAAACAATAAAATTTTTCCACAAGAAACTAACTAACCTTTACTTATTTCTATCGATACATAAATTTTTTTGTTTTTTAGTTTTTCTGTCGCGATTTATTGATGTAATTAAACTAAAAATATCATTGTTTCAGTTATCAATTTCTTTATTATAAAGATGAATGTGAAGCTGTTAGTAACAAAGCATATTTAAATTTTTATAATTTAATTAAATTAAAAAAAAAATTACCTTAGGAGACCACTTGCCCGAGAGAGGAAGGGGGCAGATTGCGAGTGGGCCAAGAGAGAGAGAGAGAGAGGGGGGACCGGCTGCTCGGGTGCGCGAGAGAGAGAGGGAGCCGGGGGGCTAGGGGGGGGCCGGGGGGGGGGGTGCACGCTCGGGAGGGGACGGGGGGTATCGCACCGGGGGACTCGCGAGGGGGGAGGGGGGAGGGAAGAGGGGGGGGGGGGGAGATCGGGAGGGAAGAGTGGGGGCTCGGGAGTTGGAAAGGGCCGGGGGGGGGGGCTCGTGAGGGGGGGTGCACGGGAGGGAAGAGTGGGGGCTCGGGAGTTGGAAAGGGCGGGAGGAGGGGGGGGGTGGGGGCTCGTGAGGGGGAAGAGTGGGGGCACGGGAGGGAAGAGGAGGGGGGGGGGGGGGGGGGGGCTCGTGAGGGGGTGATTGGGAGGGGGGGTGAACTTTGAAAAAACGCCACTCTAAGTGGCGTTTTTTCAAAGCTCAGAAAATGCCACTCAGAGTGGCATTTTTTAAAATGCCACTCTGAGTGACGTTTTCTCAAACGCTACTCTGAGTGATGTTTTCTCAAACGCTACTCTGAGTGGCATTTTTTAAATGCCACCAAGCCTCCCACGCTGGCGCTGACGGGGCGTTTTTTTTTCAAAAAAATGCCAATTGAAATGACGTTTTTCACTTTAACACCACTCTTGCAAAAAGTTTCGTTCCCATCCTGAATTTGTTAAAAAAATATTTTTTAACCCTAGTTATAAAAACAGCTTGACAAAACTGTGATACAGGCTTTGTTTGGATGATAATTTTTCAAAATTAAAAAATATTTTTTTAAAAAATAGTATTTAAAATTTTAAAATTTCATAAACTTTTTATTTGCATAATTGTTTCTAAAACCAAAATTTTACCTTAGGATGGTAAAATTTTCTATAAATATTTCTATAATATTTACAAAATATTTTCATATTTATTTGATAATACTCATCAATATTTAATATTTATTGAATAATTTAATATTTATTTTATTAAACATACTAAAAATTATTAATTATATCTATTTAATTGTTAACAATATATCTAATAAATATTTATATTTATTTATATTTAATTAAAATATTTATAAATTTTTTAAATAAATTTATATTTTTTATTGTAAATATTTTATTTACTAAAAATAATTTTTATTTTATAAAAATATAAATTAATAATAAAATATTTATAAAATTTAATTTTATAAATTATAAATTAAGTGTTAATTTAATAATTATTATTAATGTTTACATACATATTAATAATAAGATATTAATATTTTAAATAAAATAAATATTCATGTAATAAATATTTAATAAATATGTAAATTAAATTAATATTTAAAATAAATATTTACATGTAAAATAAAATAAATAATAAAATTAATATTTATTTAAATTTATGTAAATAAAATTTTTGAAATATTTATGTAAATAATTTGGTATGTAAATAAAGTTAAATATTTTGACTATTCTTAAAGGTAATTTTAGGAGGGATTTGTAAATGACACCTTTAGGCAGATTTGTAAATGTTTATTTTGAGAGATTTATAAATTTTATTAAATTTTAGAAATTCTTTCTAGGGAGTAGTCAAATGAATAATTTTAATGTTGAAATTTTAAAATCTTCACTTCAAATAAAATCCCTTCTAACAATCTCTCATCCAAATGCAACCTTATTGATGCTCTAGATTCGTGTCTTGATATGAATAAGCTCTTTTTAATGATTATTTTTTTGATGTAATGATCAATCTTAACTGCATAAGAGATCTTTTCATGGTTGGGCCACTTTTACCATTGTACAAGCTTAAGATGAAACTAAATTATTAGCTTTATTAACAAGAATGAAACTTAGGTATGGTTCTTTAGGTGCGGGCCATCTGGTTTCTCTCTTTCTTCCATTTCTTTACAGCTATTTAAGCCTCCACCTAAGCGACATGTGATGGTAAGTGGGAGAGGGATAAAGAAAAACTAGATTGCTTGCATCTAAAAAACTACACTTAAGTTTCATTCTATTAAAATAGTTGTTGGAGAGAGTGCCAACAGTAAGCATGGATCATCTATGATACATCTTTTTTTACTATAGAGTATTGTGTATGTTTGGATGGCCTTCATATAAAGTTGAACGATTTTGATTAAATTTTAAAAAATTCTAGGAGAGAGTGGAAAAATTATTAATATCCATGCAGGCATGGACTATAGATGAATAATAAACATATGACGGCCATCTAAATATGTACAATACTCTACAGTACAAAACTTGTACCACAGAACATTCCATTATATTGAAAACTTAAAATTTACAAAATTGGTTAAACAAATTTAGTCTAATGATACATGCATGATAAGCTTACTCTTGATATATGATATATGTTTTTTGGACCTATGTGCACCTTCTACTGGGTAATGTGGGTTGATGGTTTGTGCGAACCTAAAGCCCAATAGTAACCTATGATGAAAGGGCTTATTAGGGTTTCTAGTTCTCTCTTCTCTCATATATTTATGTTTAGTTTTTTTCTATTAAGAACACCACCTATTGGAACAATGAGAAAAGGAAGTTCTAAGCCCTAGCATTCTTGGTGAATGCCTTTTTAATTGCTTCTATGCAATACCACCAGCCACCCATATTTCTATCTTGCTTCCTTTGGCTATGATTTCCATGGAAGATTTCAGTATCATTTTCTCTAGCCCCAATATTTGTATAATAAAATTTTTTATTTGTATATTGGAAATATATTATGATATTATATCATTATGTTATTCAATTATTCTATTATTATAATATTACTATACTTCTTATATTATTATAATGTGATTATGATTATTATAATTGATAAATTATTAATAATTATATATGTATTATTTTTATGATTATAAGAATTGTAATATTTGCATATTAATATTTATGATGATAATGTATAATTATATTTTAATATCATTACCATATATTATATTGATATTAATATTATAAAATTAATATTATTACTATTAAATAATATCACTATATTAATATAAATATATATACTAATACTGTATTCTTTCATGCTTGCAAGTTTGCTTTGTTTCTTAGATACAACCTATATTATCCAAATAGAGGAATTTGATTAATTATTCTAAACAATTCCAAGAATATATTTTCAAGAAATGAAAAAATAATTCATGGTATGTAGCCGATCCCAAGTCCATAGAGGAGTACAATAGGTTAATGGCTAATATAAAACTATAGTTATACTCTATAAACATGAATCCAATGAATAAAATCATTAGAAAATATGACTCAAAACCAAGTTGAATGAAGAAAAATGATTCATGTAGCCAATCCCAGCTAGTTTGAAATTAAAGTTTTATTACCATTATTATTGTAAAAATTAATTCCCAGTTCCAATGACAATCAGACATGGACCAAATGTAAAACAATTATTTGAAAAACATGGGATCATTTGTACTACTCTCAATACCCTGAATCAACATATAATTAATTTTGAAAATAAAGTTTGAGAACAAAAAAATAAAAGAATCTAAAAGTAATTGGCATGTGATTTGCCCATCCAAAAAGTTCCATATCAGTTTCCTAAAGATGCAGATTTTTTTTTTTCGCATTAAAAAATAACTTTTACTAATTTAGAGTTGAAGAAAGAAGAATATAAACTTTTTTCTAATTATACCTTTTTATAGCTCTAGGAACTCAAACACTTAGCCATAACTAGGGCTACAAATGTGTCAAGTCAGATCAGGGCATACCTAATCCTAAGCTTGACTTGATCTGATTTCATATTCAAGTCATAACTTTGAATTCAGACTCAACTTATTTGTTGATTAGATAAAGTTGGGCTCCTAGAAAAGACTCTGGATCCAATGAGTCATTTAAGTCAAATCAGGGTCAGTAATGACTCGAGGCCCAAGCCAAAATGTTTAAGTTTAGTTGAGATTGGTTCGAATGATACTTGCATTTGAGTCAAATATCTAGCTATTCTTTTACTTTAGAATCATTAAAAAATATAAACAAATGAGCTAATTTAGCTTAAATTTTCATTCAAAAATTTTAATTTTATCCAAGCACTATATTGAAATATGAACATTATAAATAAGATTCCATCAAAACAAATAATAAAATATGAACATTTAAATATAATTGAGATGTAGATATTGAGATAAAGGAGAGGAATTAATTTAAAGAAGAATTTATTCAATGAATTGGTAAAGAGAAATAGAGTAAAAGTAAAGGAGCATTATATGTTTTGAACTTCTGGATCTAGTTTGAATTAGGTCGAGCACATTCTTATTATGGACCTAAGTTAGACCTAGATGACATACACATTGGGTTAGGGCAAGTCAAGTTAAAAAAATACAAAACCTAGACTAAACCCAAAATTTAATTTAGGCCCAATTTTGAACCCGATCCAACACATGTGTTCTTAGATTGGGTTGGGGCATGGATCGGCTTGACCTATTTGGAGCCTAGTAGCAACTATCCCTAATCCACTACATACTATATACAAAAAGATGAGACATATTTACAATAATGTACAAATAAATCCCTCCAAAGTCTCCCATTAGTGTCATCTCAACGTCATAAGATCCTCCTCATTGTAAATCTCCATACAAGAAACCTAAATCAGGAACTTAGAGATCTTTGGTCTACCTCCAATTTTCAAACCACCAAGAGAAAATTAACACAACTGGATGAAAGAACCTTTAGCTAATCAATAAGACAGAACTCAGTCATACCCTACTAAGGTGGCATGGAAAATAACTCTGATGGCTAGTGCTCAATCTTCTAGTGCTTTAAAACATTCTCATTTTGGATATAAAACTAATTGAATACCAACTCAAATATGGATCCTTATGTTAGACAATTATCTCCCAAGTTACTTGGTTTACAATGTTGATATAATTTTAATTTTTATCTCTCTTCAATCTTTTTATTTTTCTTTTTTCTTTAATTTATGAAGAGATAAAGTGGTTTCCATCTACCTTATGAAGAGAGGCATCTCCAGCACAAGCATACATATAAGAGAATATACAAGTGAGAATATAGAGAACAAGACTCGAAGAGCAAAATTACATTCTTTGAGTACTAAAGTGGGTAAATGAAAGTTTCTTAAGCATTTGAAAAGAAAGAATTAAATAAAAAAATAGATAATTTATTGCAGTATCACATTCTCATAAGATTTGACCTTACAAATATGCAAGGTATTTATTATGATATTAATAATTAATTAAGTAATGAAATTAAATTCAAAATTTAACATTTAAATATGTTCATAATAAAATCCAAAAATTTTACATAATATTATAATTATTTTTTAATATTAAATATAACATGAGGAAAAAGAGATCTTAAGCCTTGAGGCTCGTTTTCCTTGTATAGTTATGCACTCTCCTATTAGTGCCTCAATACATCTACTGATAATATTAGAATGATAAGTGTGATAGTCTAACAAGCAATGATCACTTTAACTAAATAATTCATATAGTAAATCAATAAACATTCTTAATAAATATGCCATACATATGAGTAAAATATTATATTCAAATTAGTTATCTGCTAATATATAACCCTCATTGGCAATTGAGTACCGACCAATGTATAACTTCCATTGGTAATTCAATATTAACCAATGCACAATTTCTACTAGCAAGGTATCGAACAATATAGATCCTCCACTGGTAAAGTATGCAACATAGTTAACCGAGGTTCAAAATCTATAATATATTATATTTGATCATAATCCATATCTATCAATTTATAACTAGAAAAACATATTCACAATAAAACTTCATAACATATATGCATGTAACTTGTGGAATGCAAAGGATTAACCGTTCTCCTTTCATGAAAGAGGATAGAATTGACGATGGTATAAATTGTGGGATGTAAGAGTTTTTTCCATATAAACTTACTACGCTTTGTAGGGAGAAAAAGAAAGAAAATTAGAAGGAAAAAAAAAAGGAAGAATGGGTAGTACTAATTGCTTATTTAAGCTAGCAGGGAAAAGAAAAAAAGAGAATGGAGCAGAGAAGAAGAAAAGAAAAAGGAGAAAATGAGAAGGTATGAAGGAAAAGGCCATCGAGATCTAGGAGAAAAGAGGGATTGGGGATTATTTATAGTACAAGAGGAGAGGGCTTCCTAAGGAAGCAAAAACCTATATCTTTGTGACCTTTTAATTAATATTATCATGTGGCAGAAAAAAATATTGCTATGTAGCGAATGAAGAGCTTATTGAATATTTACACTTATTAAGCTAATATACACTCTTTTGTAAAGATCAATTTTTATAATATACTAGATAGATATGCATAGCTTTTGATAGTAAAATTAACATATAAATCTATTTAGAAAATATGTGCTCCTAACATTTATAAATTAAATATTAATTAATTATAATGCTTTTGATATTAATATTTTATTAAAAATAAAAATTTAGGAAATGCGAGTCATCATTTACTTTCCTAAAATCTATAAATCATATATTAATAAATTACAATACTTTTGATATCAATATTTTATGAAAATAGCTATATATGAAAGATCTAGGAAAGATAGTAATCACTTACCTTACAAATGTGAGCAATATCAATCCAAACATGCTCTTGAGTTTCCTTAAGAACCTATTATCCAAATTATATTTAATTAGCATATAATTATATCTTAGATTAATTTCCTAAATCTCAATTGTTCCTACATCAATCAAGCCTATAGGTCTAAGAAATTTCCTCTAGAAATAGATATAACAATATAACAGAAAAATTGATACCGATAGGACTCAACAATATTCGACAAAGGCCATAGTAGGGCAAAACATGCACAAACCTCCTAGCATCTCATTGGCATTTTCCTATTCTAGATTGGTGATAGGCAATGAGATTTGCAGTAGAGGGGATAGGGATTAAATAGAGGAACCCAAGGGTTCTCTCTACTTTGAGGAATCCAAGTCCTCATAGGAGTGAGAACAAGGACTTTGAGTTCTTATTAGACTCAAGTCTTTAGTTGATTGGGTTAAGGTACTTTGGTGAACTTGGCATCAATATGACTTTGAGTGAACTCTGACCCAATCAAATTTTTCTAATACAGTTTGGATTGGACAAGTGGATTAAGCCCTAAATATTAAGAAGTTTGCTCAAAGGGCTGGGCCTCACATAATTACCAATTTTTTTTTTTGTTGGTTGATTTGGTTGGTCTGATTTTAGATTTGACCTTAATTCTCTTTCTTTTTGAGTGTACTTTAAAGAAATTATATAACAGCTCATCTTGACAATAGGCCACCATTAATTATTTGTATATTAGCAAGACAAATTCTACTATAAATAGATGCCTTTAATAACATGCCTTGGGTTGAAAAATATTTATAACTTGTATGCATAAAAAACTATTTATTAAATATCAAAATAATAATACTATTAAAGGATTTTCAATATCTTATATATATATATATAATGATATCAATTTTAATATGCTGAACCATAATTAAAGTTTATTATTTAATGTGCAACAAAAATTTGAGTATTGAAGTCTACTATTTACTATAATTTATTATATTTTTATATTGTATCATAAGAATAGTTGTAAAAAAGAGATAAAAATATATCTTGCACAATGCATGAGACTATAATTAATGGTGTCAATATTAATGATAGAATTTTGTACATGAAGGCTCAATTTATGCAAATTATTTATTTATATTGTTATATTGAATTTCAGAAATAGTTAAAAAAACAAAAACCTATACCCTTGCATGGGTTATATGTTAGTTCAATTTTTGTAATCAAGTGTTCAAAGGCATATCTACTTTGGATAGATAAAAAATTTATGAGTTCTTAAAATGATATTAAAATATCGAGGTAGACTTTACTATATTTGAATATAGTCGAGTTTAAGATCCAGTTACCTCTCTATTTTTAAATCTAGTTATATTCGAGAGTTATCTTACCTTTTTTTACTTTTTTTATTTTTAGAATTTATGAACTGTGCAAATACAAAGATGAAAGAAATAATCGGATCTTTAAAATGTTATTATCAATGAATTGACATTATCCTCTCTTCAACACATTTCTGAAGAAAGCAATAACAGTTGTAAATTGGTGTTTCTTGAATTAAGAGAAATTTGAAGCTCAATGATTTAATGGTGATTTTGACTATCCAAAAGCTGACTTCCAATGCAAAACTTTCTCTCCTCTTCTCTATATGGGTTCATGTAGATAGTTTCTCAAAAGGTTTTAAAAAGCAGGCTTTCTATAAGAATGGTTTAAAATTTAGTGGGAATCTCACAAGGCGTTAGGATAGGATAGCATCTCAGCATCCAAAAGAGAATATCTCACATCATCCAATATTTGCTATTCTAAATATTAATATTAGGACAAGATAAGATCATATTATGTTTTATTCTATAGAAAAATTAAGATTATTCCCACTCATATGATTTAAAACTTTAATTATTAAGAACACTTAGCAAGTTATAAATTTTATTGTTTTCATAATTGCAGAGGAAAAAAAAAAAAAGAAATGAGAAGAGGAATATGGTTTCTCTTTTTATTTCTAAGGAAAATAATTTTTTTATAGGAAAAACATTTAGATATAATCTTAAAAAGTAGAAAAGTGCTTTATTTTTTATTTTTTATTTTTGGGAATTCTCTAGAACAAATATTTGGCATGCTGATTTTAGATACAATAGTGAAAACAAATGTATCCAAGGGAAGCAATTTCTTCAACGGTGTAAACAGTAAAGAAAAACTTAAAATAAAAAATGCTTTGCAACATGAAAGCAATATTAGCCTTATCAATCAAAACATTTATTCAATTATGTAAGTCCTAGAGTATATAAGGTGATTTGAATCTCAGCTACCATCTACCATAGAATTATATATATATATATATATATATATATATATAAGATTAATTCCATTTAACTACCCAGAACTATAGCGTATTTAAACTCTTTCAAAACTTAAAAAATTACAATTGATCTCTTAATTGTCATTTAATTTATACTTTATCATTATTGTTTAAATAAGTGTTTAAATAAGTTAAATTCAACCAAAATTTATTTAGAATCATTAAAGAATGATTATATAACTACTTTTGTGATAACTTTTGTAGCTATTTAAACGACAATGATAAAGTATAAATTAAATTATAATTAAAGAAGAATTATAATTTTTTTTTTAACTAAGGAAGAAATGTAATTAATCCTAAATTTTATGAGCTGCTATGTAGTAGTAAAGTTATTTTCTTGTGATTAGGGCATCAATAGTCTTTTCATATATATACCTCGAAGGAGATAAGGAGCTTCTATACTACGAATGGCAATAGATCGAATAATTTTTTTTTTTTTTTTTTTTTGAGCACTATTCGAATTTGTATCTAATTTTAAAACCTAAAAACTGAAACCAAGTTTTAAACTAAATTTTTAAAAAAATATTAAATCCAAACTTGTAATCGAACCGATTTGTTAAACCTGTAGCCGAACCATATCCGAATTGATTAAGTAAAAACCGATTATTCTATCCAAGTCTGATTCGAAATTAAAATAAATTTATTTTTTTATCAAAAAAAATAAAGATTCAATAATATAAATAAAATTAAAATAAATTAAATAAAATGCATCTATAAATTTTTTTTAATAAAAATATTAAGACATAACATAAATTATAATAATTAAAAATATAATAATTTTTATAATTTTAAAAAATTAATTAAATTTTTTTTTTTTGAATATTTGGTTTTTTAAATTTAAATCCGATACGATTCAAATCGGGTTATAAAATTTTAAATCCAAAATCGGTCAGAATCCAATATTTTACCATCCAAATCCGTTTTTACGGCTTGATTGGTTCGAATGCACCCAAGAATCCGATGATTGTCCTCCCTATTCTGTACGCCACCCTCGATATGGAAGGGAAGACAGGTTGGCGGATCGTAGCGAGCCGATGAAGGGGTAAGAACCAATCATCAGCGTTCCGACCGGGATCTCACAGCTGTTCGGCGACTCCAGGAGCATCAAAGCTTGTTCCCTCTGCTCCTTGGCCGTCTCAGAGAGAAAGAGACGTCGGACGATGGAAGGGGAAGAGGTGCAGGTGATCCACTCGTGGTCGGCGCCGCGGTCTCTCAGCACCAGCCTCATGTACTCCTTCGCTCAGGTCTAACCTCTCTCTCTCTCTCTCTCTCTCTCTCTCTCTCTTTCGCGGTGGTCTAATATCATCTGTGGATTAATTTATGATCTCTTTCGTTAATTCTAGTTCTGTTCTACTGCTAATTTTCTTTCTTCGGATTCTAATATCTTTCTATTGCCACTGTTGTAGAGAGATGATATAGAAGTGCTTGATGAACCCCTCTATGCGAATTTTTTGAGGATCACTGGTGTTGAAAGGGCATATCGTGATGAACTTATGTCCAAAATGGTATACATGTACCGATTTGTATATGCCATTTGGTTCAATCGGTTTCTCTGGAAGCATGATATTGTTGACAAATGGAAGTCATTATTACCTCTGGAAAATTTACACCAAGACAATTTTTTTTTTTTTTTTTTTTTTTTTCTCGTCCCCATATTTTAAACTACAATGGTTTCATGTATCTGTGACTTTCTTCATCTTTTGGTCTTTTATTCTCTTCCTGCACTGCTGTTGTAAGAGGTGTATAGTTAGTGACTTTCATGGTGTCTTGCTTCTTTCTATATGTGACATTGCATTCAAAATGCCAGTTCCATCTGCTGATCTCTCACTCTTTCTTTTGTGGAGCAGGAATCTGATGGCAATAAGGTCGTCAAGGAGGTGATTTTTGGTCCTGGGAAGAAGAAATATCGATACTGCAAGGTATCAATTTTCAATTTTCAGTATGTGATAATGTAACCACAGATTAATTTGGCCCAACATTTCTTCAATAAAGTGTGTGTGTGTGTGTGTGTGTGTGTTCTGCCTTGTTTTAGACCATGTTTGTCATAATTCGGAAAAACAAGTTGAAGTAAAAAGGGTAACAAAAGTAACTCCTTGTTTTCAGTTACTATGCAAGTGCGACTTATTTTTGTCCAAAGTAACAAAAGAACAAGAGTTAAATATCTTGACTGTATTATCTTCTGCTAGTATGTGGCAGAGTTTTTCAAGTAGGGTTACTTAAAAAATCTAGATAAAAGAGTTAAACAGATAACTTCACTGCTTGATATCTTTACATATTAATATGTTGCCTTATTTCTTCTCAACATTCTAAGTATAAGATTTGGCATAATTTAAATTTGTAAATATTTTGATTTCTATATCCTAGCATGGTAAAATTGTGCTGGTTTGCGGTGGAGATTTTGTTTGATGCACTTCATCCATCCTTTAGTTGTTTTTCTTTTCTTTTCTGTTGGTGTGTATGTGTGCCACATAATTCTTCAGCCTGAACAATTTAAGAGAAATCAAAGATGAATAAGGAGACCAAGTAGAGTCACAACTATTATTTGCAGAAAATTTCAGACAACTGGGACAGACTTATGAAAAGGATGGCCAACTGAATTTGTTGTTCATAATTGATTTTTGTTGCAGAATTAACCATCATAATTACTAGAATGTTATGAAAAGGAAGATCATTGTTGGCTCATAAGAGTAAAAATTAAATGGCGGATTCAAGAAGTGTATTTGAAGAAATGGTCTTACCGATGACAAGACATTGTTAGTCTATCACAGTATTTCTTGGGACCATCAAGGGAAGAATGCTGAAACTAAAATTGTTGTAACGATTTTGGAAGAGTTCTTAGGTTTAAGAAAGGGAGCACAGGTTTAATAGTGTTATGAAAAGTTTCCTTTGCAATGATTGCAAGAAGAAGGGTAAGAAAAGAAAAATAACAAAAAGAATAACAGCGCTTCTCCTTTATTCCCTTTTTATGGTATCTAAAACTTTGATAGAATTCCATTTCATTCTGAAATCCTCCTCATGAACGTGAAATGAATAATTGGCTAGAGATTCTTGAAAATGACTGAAGCAAATTCAGTAAATGTTGTTCAGCCCCTTTTCATGATACTGCCTGACAAGTTGTTAAGAAACAAGGTTCCAACAGTTCCTTTTGCACAACTGTGGACTTGAAACTTTATAATCTGATAGAATGTTGCAGTGACTGCATTAACTAGGTCATGGACCCTTACTAGGATTTTTGTCCTAATGTAGTTAGCAATTCTGTGACAGAAATTGGAAGAAAATTTCATTAAAATACAGGAGGTCATTCACCTCTGGAGAAAATATTCCTCAACAGAAAATGAATACAAACATGGAAAGCACCAAGGCCCCAAAACAACTTGGAAGTTTCTAAATCTTGACTTTACTTGGCCAGATTTTACATCAAGATTCTCCAGGATATTGACTGCAGTTGAAATAGAAGTCAGAGATTCATGCAAAAGTAACAGTATAGATCATTGATCACAGTGGGAAAATAATAAAATCTTCAGTTGTGCATGATGACTTGCTGACTCATTGTCTTGGGTCTCAAAGAACTAGAGTTTCATTGTAAAGCATGAACTGTTCAGAGGCTTAACATAGACCTCGCAATCCTGTAGGGGTGATGAGTGTGATGCAATCACGCTTGCTGTACCTTCAGGCTCCTATGACTCCATTGATATGCTTTCTTCCTTACTCTCTATTCGCAGCAAGAGAATATTTAGACCACCTACATAGTGCATCCTTACTGGCTGGCTCCCATGTTTATACAGTTTTACTTATAGGAATAAGGGTTAAGTTTTCCTAATGCTAAGGAGATTAGATTGGTTAGTGATCTCACTTTCTAATGGTCTGACTAGCTCCATGACTGCTTCTGTGTGTCACATAATCCAGATTATTAAACATAAGCATGAGTCATGTGCTTCATCTATGTTATTCTAAAATTCTGCATAGAAATTTGCAGATAGGTTCTGCACTTGTAAATTTTGTAAAAATTAAGTCATTTGACACCAGTAAGTAATATTATCGCTACCTAGCATGCAACTGTTGAAATATCAAGTCTTTGGATCCCTGTGAATGATTTGATCACAGGGCACATTTTCATAAGTCATAACGAAACATTCAGATTACTTTCTTTTATCAGGTGAGTACTCTCCTTTTGTGCATATAAAATTCTATTTCATTTTTGTCGGGGCACAATTCCTGCTTAACTTGGCATTAGCTTAAGCAGTTCTTATGCTTTGAGCAGGTCAGGCATATTGTGCACTGTTAGTGTAGGCCACTTGTATCTTTCCTAAGCATCATTTAGAAGGTTAACTTCGACATGAACACAAGCCAACTATCATCAAGGTAGGGCTGATTGTATCATATATCTTTCTGGAATGATTTTCATTATCATATATCTTTATGTGAATGCATGCATGAGTACTTGTTCTGTAAAGAAAATTTTATCTGGTTCTCTTGGAGTTTGTCGACTGGCAGGGCTTGGAAGCTGATGGGCTTTATTTTGTCATTGGATTTTTATTACTGTGCTCAAGTGAACAGGAAGCATTACAGTCACTTGCATATATGTTTTGCACCACATTAATGAAATTCATAATCTTTTCTTTATGCTGATAAAACAAACATTTTTCTACTAGGACATATCATTTCCTCTGAACTAGTTTTTATAGTTAGGTAAATTTCTTGATCAGAAGTATTTATAATCTACATAAACCTGACTGTTCTTTGTTTACGTCATTTTGCATTTTCTGAGGTAGACCCTGATTGTTTCTCCAAGTTTGCTCCTTAATATTATTAACTGTCTTGCTAGATTTGCTTGTTAGTGTTGCACTAGTTGACTGCTGAGATAGTCCTGGCATTTTTTTTCCCTTGTTGTCTGTAGCATATGGCAAAGCAACATCTTTCTAACCTAACAAAAGATTTGATGAAGAAAGGAAAGCACTTCATTTTAATACGGAACCCTCTCAATGTACTGGTATGTTCAACTTTTTGGTTCTAGAAGATAAATTGTGTGGATATTAGATTATTTTCCCAACTTGTCTTTATTGTGTGATTTCCATCCTAAGCGATGCAAACTTGTATGTGTATCTCTTACTAAGCCCATAAAATAAGGTAATTCTCAACCAGAATCCTATATGTCACGTGGGTGTGAAGTCCTTATGAACATAATTTTGCAGATGCTAGATTGTTTTGTTCCGAGCTTGTCTATTTTGTGCATGATATCATCTAATGCAAGGCAGTGTTTTGCTTGGATGTCTTATTAAGTCCCCATAGCAAAAGACAATCTGATTCCTGAGCAAAGTAGATCTATAAGTCTTGAGGGCTTGAAGTTTTTATAATATCTTATTGCAGTTGCTCTCCAGAAATTCTTTTGATGGTGTAAAAGGATAATTTTGGTCATGGTTCACAGAAATTTGCTATTTGGAGATTATATTTAAAAATACAAAATGATAAGTCCTTATATGAATTTTCATAAGAGATACACAGTTGATTGCATAATATTTTAGTTAAATTGGGGTTAAGAAAGTAATCTATTATTTGTTTCTGCAGCCACTTTTTAGTGTTGTGCTTGAATGATCTTGTTCTTTATTTATCATTAGATGATTATAGTGTGATAAGAAACTTTCACTTGTATGCTTCTCCTAGTCGATTTCACACAGCTTGAATCCTTCTAGATCTTAAAAATTTTAAGAACCAAGAGTGAATAGAATATGCTGTTTTATTTTTAGGACATCTGCAGAATATTTGTATATCTACACAGGCTATATTTGGTTGGCAGAAATGGAAATCGAGATTGGTTCACCCTTAGGATATCCATTCCAGGGAATTGTCTGGAATGAGTTTCCATAACATATTTGGATGGATTCAGCAAGGTTTTAAATCTTGTGGAATAAGTAATATGGGATGCCTCACTATACCACGCCACCCTGACATTTAGCCCTATTGAACATCCTGGTAGGTGCTGTTCTTCTCTCTTCCCTTTGTTTCTTTCTTGTTTTTTTCTTTGTTTTTTCTTTTCTTCTTTCCTTTCTCTCTCTTTTTCTTCCTTCCTTTCTTTTTTTCTCCTTTTTCTTCTTCTTTCATTCCCATATTGTTTCCTTTCTTTTTCTTCTCTTTTTCCCCTCTTCTCCCTTCTTTTCTTTTGTTTTTCTTCTTTTGTTTTTCCTTTTCTTCTCCCTTTTTTTGTTCTTTCCTTCTTTTTTTTCCTTTTCTTCCCTTATTTTGCTCTTTCATCTCCTTTCCCCATGTGGATGGTTCTCAGAGTCGCACATTGGCCTAGTCCTATTTTCTCACTGGAATGGTACAAGTTGATCAGGATGCTCCCCATCTTGTTAGGACTTAAAGATTTGAAATCCAAGATTATTGAGCAATAATGAGTTTATATTTGCATCTAAGTGTTTGGTTCTGGTAAAAATGGATTCAAATTTTTTATTTTCTTATAGAGACATTCTTCATGTATCAAAGTTGTTTTGTCGAACCAATTAACATTTGAATGCCTAAGTAATGAACGAGAGGCCTGGAGGACACTAGTGGGCCCCAAATATTACTAGTGGACCCATGCCAAAACCATCAAATATCAAAAAGTGGACCTAAAACATATCAAAAGAAAAAGGGAGTAGGATCCATAATTGACTCGTGGATCTTAGATCCCTAGTATTCAATATTTTTGCTAGCATGTCCAATGAATAATACATCAACATCCATAAATTGTTCTAGATGTATTACAACGGTCGTAATGGTCTTTCTCCTCCCCCCCTTTGATTCAGTTGAAAAAAGAGGGAGTCAACAATAAAACTTAAGAATTCTAGTTGAATTTCTTAACAAAACAATAGTTTAATTGCAACACTGTATGGTCCATGACAATTTCAGCAGCTTACCTATAAAGTGGACTGCTCTTTCCAACGACTATTATTTAGCCTCCTTATTTGCATCTAAGAAGGTAGCTTTTTGACGGACATAAGAACCCTATTATTCAACAAGAGCTATATATATGCTCTAGTGAAAAAGAGAAGACGACTACACACAAGGAAAAATAGATACAGATCTTACCTCATCTCATCGTTCCAACATGGAATTGGTACGGTTCATCATTTCAAAATGGTATGAGGCTGGTATTGTCCCGAACCACCTTATATAGTCTAGGACTGTTTCGTACCAACCTCATATTGACTCATATCGTACTAAACCATGCCAAACCACCCTATTTGGCTCGGTACAGAGTGGTTCATGGGTTGGGCCTTCTAGTTCACCTAATTGATATATTGTTGATTTGATATAGGGTGACCGATACATCATCGGTTTGGTATGGTATACCCCATATTGAATCATACTGATCCGATACTGGTTCTCGATACAGTACGCCCCATACTGAACCATACTAATTCAAAATTGAAACGGTACCGGTTCTCGATATGGCATACCTTGGTCGGGATAATATAACTATGAAACAAAGGCAAAAACAAAAGAGTTAAAAGTAAGAAGAGGATGTTAAAGTCAAAAGGAAGAGTTCAAGAAGAACGTGATTGGTGACAGTTAAAAGAAAAATATGGATGACAAAAATGAGGGCATATAATGATATATTTGTGTACTAAGTTGTAAATCTATGTTTATTTATTACAATACATCCATTAAGCAATCTTATGGTTTCTTAAGACTAATATGAAATAAAATAATATCAAGACATCCTTACAATCACAATTTAAAAATACATAATTCCGATCCGAAAAGAAAATTAGTAACCTATTGGGTACGCTTTATTCTTCTTTAGGGGAATTTGAAACCCATTGGTAGTGTTTATTTTTTAAATTTGTAAAAGTTAGTAATTTTGAACTGTTTAGAAAAATCATATGGGTAGCTGGGTGCTAGAGATTGTCATAGTTCCTGCAAAGGTAATTAAAGTTCTTGTTACAATTATCAAAGTATGATATGTGATGAATTGTTCAAGGCGATATTATCATGCCTCAATGTAAATTATACAACCTCTATATTATAAATTTTCAATGTTATGCAGGTTTACATTGTATGGAATATACTACCATACACTAATTAAAGCGATAAGTTTGTGAAGACTATGTTATACTGATTATCGATACTTATGATTGGAAATTTGGTGGTTTTATTTGCATATTGAATAGCTTTGACATCATTTTTTCCCTGCGCTTGGTAGGTTCTTATTTTATGAACCACCATATTTGTAATATGTAATATCTCTGTCAATTCTTTTGGTAGTACTAAAAGCCTAACAGTGCTATACATTCATTTTGTTTGAATTCTCAAAGGGATAGCCAATAATATAATAACTTAAGGAAATCCAGTCCTTAGAATTTCTAGCTAAGCTTTCTGTCAACATCCAATCTGATTGTATTATCATCATGGAATTTATGGTACTTATAGTTTTGCTGTCTTCAATTGTAGCTCCTCCACATTATTAGTTTTATTGTTTCTTTAAGTACTCCCATCCATAATTTTAGTTCCTTGCTTTAGTAGTACCATCTATATTTTATACATTATGTTCTTTTATTAATGCATTTTTATATGTATGGAACCTCAAATTTGTTTTAAATTGATACATAATAAATTTAACAACACGCATAGATACATATTAACTTGTCCATGTAACTTTATATTTTGAGTTGCAATATCAATGCAGTATTTACTTGGAAAATGGATATTGCATTTGTTCCAAATATGTCATTACTCTATTTGCTGTTCCTTTAATACTTTGATTACTAACCTGATTATCTGGTTCTTATATATCTTGTCAGTCATCCTTCAACATGGTTGTTCCACCATCTTTTCTGGAGCTGGGTTTGGGAAACCTTGTCTCCATATATAGTGAATTATGTGAGCTTGGGAACCCTCCACCTATAATAGATGCTGATGATTTACAAAAGGATCCTCAGGTCAGCTTGCTTTCTACACCATTTATTTACTTTTGGGCATGCATTAATGGTCTTTCTTTAAAGTGTATTGAGCACTGTTTATGTAGTACTTTGTTTATTTTTTCCATATTGTTATTATGTTCATGTCCAATATATTGTGATCAATATTCTATTTTTCAACATATTAATAAAGCTTGTGTAATGAGTTAGGAGTTTACTCAATTGTCAAACCATTCTCTATTTCTATTGATTATATTCTTGTACATACATAGGAAAGGACCATGTTTAATTTTTTAATTTTTCCTTTGAATTTTTGGTTAGCATTAGTGGGTAGGAATAGCAATAAGGTGGGGCAGGGGCAGGGAGCCACTTCCCATCGCCATCCCCATCCCCATAAGAATCCCCATCCCCACCTATCTCATTTTTAATAAAGTCTCTATTTTCATTCTCAGGAAGATCTCCATCCCGCTAGACCCATCAACACCATTTTTGACATTAAAATATTTATTTTTTTAATTCGATTCTTACTTGCTGCATTTTAAAAATAAAAATAAAGTATTGAGCTTCATATAACAAATGAAATAGATTCAAATAAATTTACCATAATTGCAAATTTTATGAACTAATTTATAAGAAATATATTAAATCATAATCTTAAAGAGTATAATAATATAAGTTTGTGATTGTGAGCTATTTTACAAAAAACAATTACATTCAACTATAAGTTGTAATAAATATAAAGGAGGTAAGCACATGTAGTTTTAACGTTATTTTAAGTTTACATATAGTGCTATATTTAGGATATTAAAATAATATAATAACATTTAAATAATATAAAATATAGGGGAACCTTATAGGGTGGGAATCCGTGATCTTGTAGGGTAGGAAGTACCCTTTTCGAAGAATGGTGCTATACTTAGGATATTAAAATAATATAATAGTATTTAAATAATATAAAATATACAGGGCTTCTGTGGCATGAGAATCAAGGATATCTTAGGGTGGGGAGTACCTTCCCCATCCCCGCCCCATCCTCATTTATGGGGATACAATTTTCCCCATTCCTCTCTTTATGGGGAAAAAAATTCCTCCATCCCCATTCTATTTAGGGTGGGTTCCTGTGGGGATAAGGAAAAATAAGAAAAATTGCCATCCCTATTAGTAGGACATATTGGGGATTTTATATTTGTGCATATATTAGTAGGAAATGAAAATTTAGTCATGATGGAAATTAGGTAATGAGTGGGGGGTGGAAAGTGAGGAAGTAGATAAGGGGGTTGAACACCAAAGACTATAAAGGCCCAATATATGTGTAATGGTGCTACCTAGACTGATGTTGACAGTCTATTGAAGAGGATCTTTTGGGTTTAGGATAGGGCTAATCCTATATGTTGCTGGAATATCAGGTTAAGACCCAAATTTTGAATAGAAGCGAATTATAAAGTTAATGTTCTCAAATAAAATAGCTAGCGGACAACTATCATCTAATGTAGTGTGTACGATTCTAAGGCCTAATTGTGTTTCTAAGGGCTTATGCGATTGAGTAACCCAAATCAAGTGTTTGCTTGAATTTATGGGAAATTTTTTTTTGTACCATGAAGAGCAACTGAAATGAAAAATCAGCAAGAAAGAAAAGAAAGGAAAACAGAAGAGATGTGAAAGAAACCAGGAAAAATTAAAAATATAAAAACTATCATGAAAGGAAGAAAGGGGAAGATAAAAGATGATGCCTAGAGTTAAGTTTGAAGGGAAATAGGGAAAAAGAATCATATGTAGAACTATAGAAAGGGATGAATTCCGAGCTTAGAAATTGTAAACAAGAGTACAGAAAAGAGGAAAGGCAATATTAGATTTGCTCTGGAATCTAGGAATCACACCTAGGGATTGAAGGCCTTGACTGTTGTGGAATTACTCAACAAGAAGAAACCAGTGACTTTATCCATATTGTTCAGTAATTATCCATTCTATTCTGTGACATAAAGCTCCAAGACCTGGATGTTTAGGATAATGGAAACCCTAATATTTTTTTGCAATCCCAAAACTACCAACCAGAAGGCATAAAATTCAAAATCATTTCTTATACAGATAGAAAGTTAGCCAAATGGAGGGAATCTGGATAAGGTAGAAGATCCAAGATTTCCTCTTCTTATATTTCTCTGCTTCATGTATGTGCATCCAAATAAGGTAGATAACGCACACACGAAAGTGGAAATAATCCCTGAGTTTGAATCTTGGAGGAAAGGTCCATCTAAAGGAGGAAAGGTGTATCTTGGATGTTTTCACATTCCACGCCCATATTTGAATCATTTGAATTTTAATTTGACCATCCTTAGTTGGTAAATTGCCCCAAATAGCACCTTCATCTCATGCAAATTGCCCAAATAGGGTGCTTCCCATAAAAAAATAGCGCCCTATAACTCCCATGCCACCTCATGCCATATTTAGTCGGTTTTTTTCCTTCTTTGTCTCTAAGATCCACGCTACCTAGATTGCACGCCACCTAGAGATTCATTCAAGCTTCCATCCTTTGATCACAGTTTCTCAAGAAAATTTTCTTCGTTTGCCTCTTGACTCTAAAATCCATGCCACCACATGAAGATTTCGAAGTTTAAAATTTTGCCTCTAAAATCCACACCACCTCACACCATATCTGGTAATGCCACCTCATGCTGCCTTATAAAGATTTCAAATTTAAATATCTTACCTCTAAAATCCATGCCACCTCACGCCATTTAAATTTAATTTCTCTTTCCTACAAGTGCCATCTAAAGGAGGAAAGGCCTAGATCATCTTGGACGTGTTCACATTCCAGACCCGAAACCAATTCGGCTTGCTTCAAAAAATGTGGGTAGAAAATTGTGCTTAGATCAAGGCCATCTAAAGCCTTCATTGCTACCTCAGTGGAGGAGAGCCTAAGCAATCAGAGAAACCAATTACCCTAAAATCTTGTCTACCTTAGGTTCTTCTTCACCAAAGTTCGATACTACCTCCACAAGTCCTAACCTTCTAGCAAGTCTCCTTTCTCCCTTGAAACCTAGATAAAAAAAAACTTTGTAAAACCCCATGTTCCTCCCTTTTGAGCTCCTATGAAGTCAGTAGCAAGCTTAAGATCTACTCCTAAAACCCCTTCATGTCCAGCCTTTTCCTACCGAGGCAAAGTCCTCTCCCCCACCTTTCCTATTATCATGAAGGTCAAGCTCCTGTCCAAGATTGCTGCGAAGATCAAGGTGGCTAGAGCCATCATCCTCACTGCCTAATGGTCAATTCGGCTATCTCTTTTTATCTAGATTTTAGTTCTATTGGAATCCCAGATCATATTGAACCTGAGCCATATCGAACCGCCCCTTACCATGCCTAACCATCCACTTCAGTTCGGTATGGGGCAGTCACTTATTGGGGCCTTCCAGTTCACTTGATCGATATATCGCTGGTTCAATATGGTATGATACGTCTTGTATCGGACTAGTTCACTTGACCAATATGTTGTTGGTTTGATATGGTGCAATACAGAATCTTGCTCCTAAATACATTATGAAATTCTTTATGTATTGACTTAATTATTTTAGTCTGTAAAAGGAAACCCCAAGTTTCATTTCTCAATTTTCCCTTCCTCTGTTAACTCTCTCCTTCATAACTGGAAACTCAACTCAAACAAAATCTCTTTCTCAATCTCCAACTCCTACACCAACTAGACTCTCTCTCTCTCTCTCTCTCTCTCTCTATCCCCCCTCTTCTCCACTAGTTAATTAGAATTTTGGCAAATGAGGATCTGTTAGCCAACCTCAAATTGTTGGGATAAGGCCTGATGTTGATGGTTATGTTATATCGTATTCCCTTAGCAAATTTGAATCCCACCATAATTAAGAAAAAAAATCTATCGCCATTTTATGTGTAATGTTCTCTTTGCTAATTTTCAAAATCTATCCCCATGTTTTGTGCATTGTTCTCTTTGCTAACTTTCAAAATCTATCCCCATTTTTTGTGTATTGTTCTCCTTGCTAATTTTCATTGTGCTTTCCTAACAAAGGGTGTACCATATTCCTTTTCCTTTGTTATTGATGCATAAATCATTTGAGTGGCACAATTAATTGGGAAGAACAATGTTTTAGGAAAGTAAAAATTTTAATAGATTCAAAGCTTATAATAAATTCTCTTAATATATTAAGTTTGATGTGCATCGCATGTACCTGAGTACTAATTTCTATAATATATGTAATTCTAATATAGTGTCTAAACTCTGAAGTCCCAAGAATATAGTGCCTGGGTACTAATTTCTATAACCTATATAATTCTAATCTAGCATCTAAACTCTAAAGACCTAAGAATATAGTCTTTATTGGCATGCAAAGTTAAGCTCCTATTATTTTATATCTGACTAATTGTTTGATCTCCAGTCTGACATCATGCTTTAGTAGTATTTTATGATGAACATTAAGTTTTCTTGTTTCTTATCATATCCTAGAGATAGGGCACAGTTCAGGAATTTTGATTTAAGCTTGAATGTTAACTTTATATTTGATCTGTGGTATAATATGACTGATGTTACTTTAAGGTTAATCTACAAAGTATGCCATATTTTGAATTCACAATTTGTTTGTAATCTCATGCAGGCTGTCTTGAGTGGTCTTTGTGAGGATCTGGGTATTCCTTTCCAGGCATCAATGCTCAAGTATGGTGAATAAATACCACTTCAATCACATATCAAATTTTATTTTGAATCCACCCATATTGAGCTGTCTTCATTTGCACCAGTTATGATAGGAAGAAATTTTCCCCCGAGAAAATGTGTTTAGTATGAAGTTTGAGAAGATATTCAGGTTGCATGACTAGAAAAGTCTTCACCTTCTGACATATGTCTATAATATCCTGACCTAATTGTTTTTTGAATCCACTAATACTGAACTAATTCTGAATTCACACAATCATAATAGGAGGAACTTTTCCCCCAAGAAAATGTGATTAATATGTATATCATAAAGATATTCATGGTGCATGACTAGAAAAATATTCCCCTTCTGATAGCATGTCTCTAACTTCCAGAACTCTTCATTTGTTCTGACAGTACCCAAGTTGTTCCATATTTTACCATTCTTTGAATCTAAGAGCAATGAAAACAAATGAATTGCTGTCCTCCCTTCTCTATAATCTGGGTTTTGTAACTCCTTAATCCAGCAATGAATGGTGTTATTCATCTTTGTTTCACTAGACATAGGTGACCAGACAAAAGTAGACTCTTCAAATAGATAGCCCAACAAACAGTTCAACTATTATTGGCTTTTGGTTTCCTACAATTCTACATTATGCTTTTATTCTAAAATAAGCCTACAGGAAATTTCAAGTGTTGTAGATGAACTGCTTGATTCATGCATGATGACACTTCTAGACATAAATTGATCCTAGGACATATGCTAATATTTTGCTTAAAAGAGCAACAATGGCTACCAATGCTTAAAAGAACAACACTATTTGGCACTGGTTTTGTGGTAACAGATATTGCACATGGTAAATGTAAATCCAGATTTTGATTGAAATATCAATAGCATCACAGAACAGAGGGCATCAATGTAGTTCTGATCTAGGAAATCAATCATCGATGGATTTTGGACCTGATTTGATGCAGCTCTGGATGATATATTCTAGATGGACAATTAGGGCAGCAATTTAACCTCTTTATATATAAAAGATGATTTCTGTGGTACAAAGGGATCTCTTTCCATGTCAGTATAATGCCTTGAAGAAATAGAAACATATTATTGAGCAGTTAAACTCTAATAATGATTGTTATTACATTTGTAGCAGCTTCCCCTCTTCTGTGATGTGCAGTCAACAAGGATAATTGTATGGTCAAAAGACTCGAAACACAAAAGAAAAAAAGAAAAAACCTTAGAATCGTTAAGAATGACCATCAAGATTTGATCATCATGGATAACTCAGCTCGCTTTAGTAGGTCTAAAGCATGGAACAGGAAAGAGATCTGAAATCCCTTTAGGGATCCACATTTCAGCATTCAAACTGAGGTTACTTGGATGATGCGGGGAACGATGAGAGGATAGAAAAGAAGGATAAGAAAGATAAGGTCCAGAATAGAGAATAACAGAAGGAAAAGGGGGGCATGCCTGATCTAGTCTGTATTCATGGTGTTCCTCGTTTATCTTTGTAACCAGTTGCTGTTAAAAAATGAACAATCTTCCCTTCAGAGTGTCACTATTTATCTTTTCTTTCAGCTCGGAGTAATGGTTATGAAAATAAAAAATAAGACCTATACAGATGAGTGAAGTCTTGTTGGAAAGGTTTAAGTTTATAGTGCTGGTTGTGAAAAAAAAAATTGAGACCTATACAGATGGGTGAAGTCTTGTTGGAAAGGTTTAAGTTTATAGTGCAGGTATAAGGTGCAAGCTTTTAAGAACTACATGCAAAAAGCCTTATTACATACAAAGTAAGTCCAGGAGTATCCATATTATTACATGAACCTCTAAGAAAAAAGATGACCCATCTTTACAGGCTTGCAAGTTGGCACCCTGATGTGAGGACAGAATACTTCTTTCTATGCCATGCTCTAATTTCAAACTGAATATATTTTTATATAACCTTTTTCTGCCCCAGAACTTAAGAAATAAATTTTCATAATAACTGACTAAAAGAAAAACCCAAGCTCTGCCTGTCTTGAGATAAAAAAAAGAAAAACTTTCTTATTTGAGAAATATAGTTTGATTAAATATGTTTTATCTTGCAACATGTAGTGATTTCTTGGGTTATGTTGAATTATTGTTACCAGATGGGAAGCTGGTCCAAAACCATATGATGGAATTTGGGCTCCTTGGTGGTATGGGAATGTACACAAGTCAACAGGTTTTACAAAGCCACGTTTGCATTCATCAGTAAGATCTTTTTGCTTCATAAATTGCTTTGTACTTTGATTAGTTAATTTTTGGAGTCATGCATGGAGTTTGTGTTGGAAGTTTGTTAAATTGTTTTTTTAACTAAAAAGTTTTTTAAATTGTTATTTTGACATACCTAGGTTTACTATTATGAAAGGTGATAACATATAAAAGGATTCTAAGTTTACTTTGGTATTGCAGCATAAAACTATGAATTTTTGTACAAATTTTGAGTGTTTTATTGAGAACTTTGATGATTCTGAAATCATTTGGGTCTATTCTTTAGTGCAAAAGGAGGCCCTAAAATGGATTAATACCTTGCTAACTGATGTAGTGTGAAATTTGAAAAGGAGTTCCATTTCATGCTGCATTCTAGTGATGGAAGTTGGAGATGGATGAACACATCATCCCTGTAGTTATGATGGTATGTACTTGGGGATCCATGTTAATATTATTAGGTTGAAGAATATGGACAGATTTCTAATAGAATTTACTGAATGATTTTTAAGATGAGCAAGGATACGGGAAGTGAAGGATTATGATGCCAGAAATTGTAGGAGGGTTAAGCAAAAGAGGGAGAAGAGTTTAAAATAGAGAAGAAGGGAAGGGAGATGCAGGTGGAATTCACCACTAACATAAAATAGCATAACATAAATAATTCAATTCTTTACTATATTTCTTTATATATATGACATATCTACTTATGCAGATGACAGATGGCACTTCATATCCTAATACATTAATTCTTACAACTTTCAAGAAGACAAAAAAATAAATAAATACATTTACAAACTCTAAAGGATACATGCATCAACAGCAATCAATAAACCTAGAGACACTAAAAGACACATTCAACATTAATAACACATAATTAAAGCATAATATCTACTAAATACTTATAATACTATTTGATTTTTGATTTTGATTAAGCCAAGATGAGCTGAACCAGCTGAACCAAGATAGGCTGACCCAACATGGTTGGTCTATTGCTCCTGCATCTGCAACAGAATATGTAGTTCTAGTCAGTTTTCTATAGTGTAAGCACTCTAACACTGTTGCACAACCCAACTTTTTAAGCATCTTTTTTTAAGATGCTAGTGAGGTAAAGGAAAGAGGGAAAGAGCACAACTGTGCAAGGAACTGCAAAGTGTTATAATTGAAAATCTATAACAGAGTTTTCTTAAATAGAAAAGAGAAGTAATTACTTAAGGAAGCTAGTCTGTTTAGAAGTCAAATGTGGTATTCAGTACCATTGTTGTGATAATATATGTCAAACTAGTCTGTTGAGAAGTAGAAAAGTGGCAATCACTGTCATGGCTGTGATATCATATGTGATTGGAGTACTTAAAGATAGTCCCTTAGCAAACCTAGGAGAGACCATAGTGCATTCAACAGAAGGTACGGCCATGAAGCTTATATAACCCAAGTTGCAAAATTTATCCAAATAGTATGAGAAGAAAAAAATACAAATAGCTAATAGAAGAGAACTCTAAAAGTTAGAAGAAAGTATGATTTACAAGATAAACTAAATTAAGAATGGCTTTAGCTCACTTTTGAAGTATAGAGCTGAAATGATTATTAAGCATGCATTCACAAGGTTGTGATCAATTATCTCAGCATTACATTTTCGGACATCCATGCAGGTATATGAGGACTAGGCACAATCTTGTGCAAATATATAAATGAGAAATATGCATCTAAATTGGAATGACCTACAATCTCACCAAACAGCCTAAAGAAGTTATTTTTTGGTTTATTGGGCTCTGTATAGACACCCAAGATCTTCCCAACACAAAATTGACATGGCACAAAACACACCTACATGGGTCTTTATATACTTTTCCGTATAAACTTTAATGTGTTTGCCAGATTATGGATCCAAATCCAATCAAATTCAATTATTAATACTTGGATCCAAATCCAATCAAATTCAATTATTAATACTATGATCAGCTTGTGGTCAACCCCTAAAGAGCCTTTACTATGGTGTCTCCAAGTTACACATGGGTTGTGTTGACTTTGCTCTAATACCATTTATAATGATTTAGGATCTAATACCATTTATAATGATTCAGGATCTCATCCAAAAAGACTAGTATAGGGTATTGTTGGGTTCTTTGGCCCTATAAAGGTACCCAATCTCTCTCTAACATACAATCAATGTAGATCTAAGTTCATGCTCTCATTGATCCTTTTGTCCTCTATTTAAGTCTTGGCATTCCTACCATGCTAAGTGTTCAATTCAACAATTCAATCACAAATGCTATGATTGGCTTATCTTTGGCCCTAAAAGGGCCCATGTTATAGTGTCCTATGGTCCATATGAGCCATGGACCAGGTCCACTCTAATACCATTTACAACCACTTAAGATCTCACCCAAAGAGACTAGCCATAAGTTATTGTTTGAGTTTCTTAGTCCTATATAAGTACCTACGATCTTCCTAGTGCATGACCAATATGGGACTAAACACACCCCTTGCGGTTCCTCACATAAATTGACAAATAACTTTACAAATGTAAATTTAAAAGCGAAGAAAATAATAAAAAATGCTATACATTGACTAATCACCTAATAATTTTGAAGGAGATGAGTTGGTGACACATAATTGATTTTCATTAACTAGAGAGTTTGGAAAGGCATTAATTTGATTAACCTTATTATTGCTTAGGCCTTCACTATAAAAAAAGGAGAAAAATCTTAAGGCACAACATATATATTATGACAAATAATTTAGTGACTGACACTAATTCATAGAAATTTTGTCATGAACTCCTCTTTATGTGATGATAAATTTTGGATTGGTCTTAATAATTTCTAAGCCCATATTATATGTAGGACCTATTTGGGACTCAAATAAACCTTTACTTTTGAGTTTAGTGTTTTTAGATATCGAATTTTCTTTGTTATTTGGACTTGGTTTGGCATAGTGGAAATTAGAAATTAGAAACAATGGAAAAGAAAATAATGGTTTCCTTGATATTGAAAATATTTTTAAAAAATTTTCAAAGGCTCAAAAGCTCTAGTTAGCTTCTTGGATTTGTAGGGAGAGTGCCAAACTCGTCGAGTTGTGGTCATCAAAGTATTAGAATTGGAGTCTTAATGATAAAAGAGACTGAAATTAAGATAGGATAGAGACAGTTGCAAGAAGTGAGTGAGAGAGAGAGAGAGAGAGAGAGGGATGCCAAGAGTAGAGTGGAGGGGTACTGTTGTGTGGATGGACATTTGCATCATCTTTTTTTTTTCTTTTTCAAAAAAAATGCTTTTATAAGCAATTATGGATTTGTGGGCAAAACATGACTGAAAACATGGCAGTGGGCATAGTTGCGTTGGAGCCATCTTCACTTGTAAATAGATGCTAAAAGAGAAATAATGCATGCATAAGAGAGGTGCTATTGATCTCATTGCATAAAGGATGATATGATCTGCACACATGTTTTTTTTTCTTTTTAGGGGGTGGGGGGAGCTCATTCCAAAAAGGGGTCCATTACATTTCATAGAAGTAGAAGGGTGAGTGCCTTTGCCGATGCCCTTCCTCTGCACTTATCTGCAAGATTGTAAGTTGACATTATTACCTTTATTTTTTTTTTCTTATCAAGATGGATGGGGATAAGTGCAACCATTAAAAATAGAAACAAAGGGAACAAACAAAATAAAATTAAAAAATTTGGCATCCCATGATGCCTAGTCGTCCCATGTTGGGAATAATTGGACTAGTCTATTCCAGCTAAGATAGACTAAGATGGAGTGGGACAACCCAATTTGGAGAGATATGGGTTCTTGAACCAGGTTTTATATGTCATGGGATAGCATCATCCTTGTTTTTCCATAGAACAGATAAACTACATCCCATACATAGAACACCCCAAGTCCCAATACTTGGGATGGTGGATGTTCCATTCGTCTTGGTCCATTTCCTGATTTCTTCTATCCCAGCACTTAGGATGGTGGGAGGCCCCACCGTCCCATCAATATTTAAAACCTTGGTCCTAGATGTGCCTTAGGCTTGGTCTCTCTATGTTTCATTATGATACCGTTGATACAAATTGGGCATTTAATCCTTGATCAGAATTCTAAAAAAGTTTTGTTCATGAATAGTGTTCTAGATTATAGGTGCAATGTAATTCTTTAATTGCATGATTTGTAAGAAATTTGATGCAATTATTTACACCAAAAAGTAAATATTCATGTTTGGAAGTTAGTCAATCATATCTAGTGCTTTTATGCCCTTTTGCTTGGATCATCCTTTAGAGCTACATTCTTCTAGCCTCTCCATGCTTTTCTCATCCTTTAGGCATTGACTCTTGCATTTTTCCTAACTTTACTCAATTTTCTATTCATTCTAAGGCATGCATCTGCTTTTGCATTTTCTTTCGCTATTCCTACTAGTTCAACTACTATTGGCACTAACTTAGAAGTTTGAGCAATACCTCTTGAATCATCTTGGTTAGATGGAGCTGCTGGTGTATTTCGTAACCTCAATAACTACTTTTGCTCATTATAATTTTGTGCCCCTCTTATTTTTTTTGGTCATAAATAGGTATCATGTAATGACCTAGGAACTCGCCTAAAAAGACTGACTATAAGTTATTATTTAGGTTCCTTAACTATGTACAAGTATCTTAGGCAAGGTTTGCTGTCTCAGTACCAGATCCCGTATAGGTACCACATTGGTACAATATTGGTATGCCCGATACATGAGGTACGCACCGATACCGAGTTTTAGTTTGGTATTGGTATGGTATAGTACACCCAGTATGGGGTGGTATGCATTAGTATAGTTGCAGCATACTATGATCCTAAGTCTTTACAATACACGGCTAATGTAGGACTAAACATGTCTTTATGGTTCCTCACATGCTAAGTTCTAATGCACCTTGTAGTCCCTATGCATTTATTTTAGCAACCTGTTGTTAGAGAATAAGTTGGGGATCACCTCACTTCACACCTTGAAAAAAAAACCATTTAAAATTGCAATAGACAATGGCTGGGACCATGTGAAGTGAAGCATGGTTGGCCTTAATAGGCACTTAAAAATCATATTAGTGTAAGGATATATAAATGTTGTTGTGTTAGAGTTCGCAGAACTTGATGATGCTAATGTGGCATCCACTTGCTGAAATTTGTACTTCAAGACAAGTTTTTAAATCTTGTGGGACAGAGATGTCTCGATTTTTTCATGAAACGAGACACCCCACATTTCATCTTAATCCTTGACCCGGTAGACGTCTCAGTACTTTCTTGTGATCTTTTTTTTAAAAAAAAATTATTTGTGAAGTTTTAGTGTTTTATTCGATTTTTAAACATATTTGAACTTCAAAAGTTATATTTTTTTGATAAATTAGATCTAATTAAAATTGACACTACAATGTATTATGGCTGAGACAAGACAGGATGCGACGGTCGAGATCAGACCCGGAATCTCTCTGGGATAAGACGTCTCTCCCCTGTTCTACTAAGACTTAAATCACTGCTTTAAGACATGCATAATTTGATTTGCAGCCTTAGATTTGTACCAAAGATTAATATAACCACAGTTAGAAATACTATAATGATTTTCTTTATCTTGCTTTATTTTCATATAACATTACAAATTTTGAAATATGAAAAAAAAAATAACAAGGCTTATGCCTCGCATTTTGCCACACTGAGAATCACACCTGTCTTTTTCCTACACATTTTCAACATTAACCCATGTGAATTTTACTGTTGCCTGTCATGATAGTTGGCCCTTCACTATGTTTTATCACAATGTATTTTTTTTACATTTGATTTAATATGTGAATATCAAAATTTTAGTTTAGCTTATATATAAATGGATTTCTTTCAGCCATTTCCATCTGCCCTGTATGACTTGCTAGAGCAAAGTCTGCCCTTCTACAACATGCTCAGACACAAGAGTAGGCGAACAATATCCTCTCTACAACCTTCATTACCTGTTCCTAGTCTCCCTGTCCCTGCCAATGAGAAGCTGCTTGCTTGGGTTGGTGATGAGCTCCTACCTCGTGAGAGTGCCAAGGTATTTGTAAATAGAAAATTGCTAACTACTTTATCTTCTGTACATCTACTCATTTTAGTGATCTAACAATGTTGTTCTTGTTAAAGGTTTCAGTGTTTGATTCAGTTGTACAAGGTGGTGATGCAGTGTGGGAGGGACTCCGTATCTACAATGGAAAAGTTTTCAAGCTTGATGAACACTTGGATCGGTGAGTTACTTCCAACTTTCTACTTGAAAAATAATTACCTTAAATATTAATCGAGATTATGCTATATCTTCAAACATATAGCACTTATTTTGCCAGTTTGTTATAAAGAGCCTCTACTATAAGTAAGAACACACTGTTAAATCTATGTGATAGATAATTAAACTTTTTTTAAAAAAAAATATTTAACATGGGCACTTGATTCTCTGATATCAGGTTGTTTGATTCAGCCAAAGCTTTAGCCTTCAGCAACATTCCAAATCGTGAAGAGGTAACTACTTAAAATTTGTTATTCACTTCATCATCCTTTGTTGCTTTAAACTAATATGAACAATAAGGCGAAAGGTTGCACTAGGTTCCCACATGGTGAAGAAGAAAAATAGATTCAAACCACTTGCAATTGCAATTTGAGAGGCTGTGCTGTATCTGCCTAAAATTGTCTCTGATCTAAAATTTCAGATAAAGGAAGCGATTTTCAAAACTCTTGTATCAAATGGGATGTTTGACAATGCACATATACGACTGACTTTAACTCGCGGTAAAAAGGTAAATTCCTCATATGTTTATCATCTGTTGATGCTCTGAAATGATAGTTGTATGTAATTGATTAGGTATTTGGTGGCTATTCTCCATTTCCCTTTTCATTGTCTTAGTTTCCATTTCACAATCCACTTTTCTCTGTTAGGTTACATCCGGAATGAGTCCAGCATTCAACCTTTATGGATGCACTCTAATTGGTACTAATCTATAAACTCTCTCTTGGATTATGTATTTCTTTCTTGGAACTGAGTTTCGTATCATCAAAACAGAAGTTTTCATTTGCATTTCCCAGGTTCAAGAAACTTTAACTTAGTTATGAGCTAGCTGTAGATACTGAAAACATCCAGAATGCTATATTTATATGATCTGGAGTCTTCTGTCATGTCAACATATTGTTTTGTCTGTCTCAAAATCATTAGACAGTTTAGTTGTGCCAGATTCTATAAAACTCAAGTTCCCCTTCTTGGGACTGCAGATTTCCTCATAGCATAGATTCAGGTTGCTAAAAGTGGTGATTTTATTTCTGGAAGCAAGATTACTGCAATCTCTAACCCTTCAATTTCTTGGGCCAGACCAAAAATAGAGGAAGAGATTTGCAGTCTAAAGGAGGCTGAATGAGAATATTTGCTAAAAATGGTGATTTTATTGTGGGGATTACTGCAAGCTTCTCTTAGGAAATAGGAAGAGCTTAGCCCCAAATCATTTCCCTTTCCAGAAGACTTTTCTATTGTTAGTAGACACATGAACTGGCATGTCAGGGCAAGATTGAATAGTGAATCTTCAAATCTAATGGCGGATTATCTAAAGATGCTCTTCCAATGTCTAGAAAGGCTAGTCCAAAGCTCTCAAACAAAAATCCTACGCACGTCCAAACACTGATAATAAACTGGGAAGCAAATTGCCATATTCTCATTAGAGAATTAGCCAATTTGTCTACAATGTACAAATGGAAGTAACCATGTTTATTTGGTGAATACCATAAAGGAGAAGTTGATGAACTCAATATGGAGAAAATGCATGAAGGTGCATATACATACACACACACACTTGTGTATTTATGTATGTATATATGTACATACATTATTAATGTTAGGAACCTACAAAATTTCATTTTTCTTGATGTAACCAAGAAAAAAAGTACTATGCACATTTTATCATGTGAGTCCTATATATATCTATATATATATATATATATATATATATATGAAATGTGAGTCCAATGTATTTTTACTCTGTATATATTACCCATTAGCATTGCTTTTACATTATATCTAAGCATTCAGCATGGTATAATTTTCTGTATTTTTACGGTTATCAGGATTAAAATGTCTGGATTAGATCATCTAACAATTCATTCCTACCACTAACATACCCAAATGTCCCTATGTGTTTTGTTGTCGTAAGTTGCTGGGCATGGGGATCTTTTCTTCATCACCATGCTAGCATGAAAAAAATAATACAATTATTGTAAAAGAAAACAGTCAACATGCTCGCATGTCCATTAAGTCATCAACCAATACCAATGCAAAACATGGGGTCACCCAGATCATTACACTTCTAGAAACAGCTTGTTGGATGATACAATTGTCGAATTGCCACAATATCATTCTTTAATAGAGTTACTAATTTTGTGTATGTGCTTCCATATCCTTTTCTTTCTTTAATTTCTACCTTAGCATTCTCCTTTTCCATGCATCATATGTGTACATATGATTATGAAATAATTATTGCTGGCTTATTGATAATTAACATTCTAATGCATCATTGACTGTTTCCTTGAGCAACTTAGTTCTTGCTGAGTGGAAACCACCAGTCTATGACAATTCAGGTGGTATAAAACTGGTGACTGCAACAACACGTCGTAATTCACCAAATGTAAGTTTCATGATAGAACTTGTTTTTCTAATTTTGTTAGATGTGTATATGTTAAAGCCTAGTATACAAGTTAACATGAAAGACTGGCTACTTTTTTTGACTTTTTATGGGCTGAATTTAGTAGCTGACCAAGAAAGTATCCATGCCCCCTGTGAGTCTGGCAAACTTGAATGTTTCATCAAATATTTATGTTTGATATGTTTGCAAAAGTATATGTACATGATTTGGTCTGCAAAAGCAAGAGATAACTTGGTAAACCCTATTAATTTTCAAACTAGAGAACCTGATTACTGGCCACGTCAGCAAGGACCTAAGACTAAATTCCAAGTATTTTCTTTTTGTGTAAACAAGCAGTCAACCGCATGGCAATTGTGAAGGGCTGTGCATGCTTCCGTGTGCATCTAGCCCATTGTACATTGCTATAACGTGGAGGTGTATCTAAGCACATGTCAGTGTTTCCTAGTTGTTAATTTGTGCTGACCAAGGTGTAGAGAAAGGTTTTCTAGAGTGTGAATATTGGAACAATCAAGGCAAGGGTGGGGCCTCAACATGTTATGCCATACTGGTATGTACTATCCCATATTGAACATATTGTACCATAATGAAACTTGGTACAGGAGTGTACCGAGTCTTAGTATGCTGAACTATAGTTATCAAACTTGAATTGGACTGACCATTCTAACTGATGAACCAGTGAATCGGATCCGTGACTAGTCTGGTTCTTTAATCGGACCAATTGTATAATTGACCTTGTGAAAACTAAATGAACTGGCTAATTTTTTTATTGACCTCATGGCTTGGTGTAAACCAATAAAATCAAACTGGTTTTTTCATGCCTTTTAGAATTATTTCTTAACCAGTATAATTTAAATATCAATGTTACTTTTTAGGGTTTTTTTTTTTTTTTTTCCTTTCAGGCCTTAACCCCTCTTTCTCTCTTCTTTAGCCAATTTGGCTCTCTCTCTCTCTCTCTCTCTCTCTTTCTCTTACTGATCTAGAAGCTTTCAAGTATTATTTTTTAAAAAATTTGAGATTAATTTTAAAGATTAGTGTGGATATTATATTCTATTGTAGTTTGAACAAATTAGTTTTAAGGATTTAAATTTTAAAGCTACCAAATTGGTTGAATTTTACAGAGAAATTATCTTTACTTATCATTATGGATCATACTTTTAGATTTTAATTATATTTTGATGATTCATGCGGTTTGACAATTGACCCACTGGTTGGAATATTGAATCATCGAACCATTGACCCAGTTCCTTGACCAGCTCAATGTCTAGTTTGGTTTTGATAACCATGTCCTGAACTGACTTGCGTACTAGACATGTCGACACTATATGAATGTGGTCTCGGTACAGGGTCAGTACTGAGGTAGCGAACCTTAGGCCCTAGGTTAGCTTTGTTTATAGCATTGAAGTGGTCCAGTGGGCTGTTGAAAAAGTGTAATAATGCAATATAGGCTTTTAGCATTTTATACATTGGTTTCCATAACAACCTACAGCTTTAACTCAAACAGACAATGTAACAATAATAAATAGAAGAGAAGTAGAGAATGGGCAATCCATGTTTAAATATGAAATTCAAAATTTCAAGTGGCTCTTATTAGCATTTGATGGGATCATGGCCACCATCATGATGCTCTTTTATTTGTGTTCCATGTATTTCGCACATGCTGCATTTTAAATATTACTGTCCTTTAGATGTAAAAATGTGTTAGCACTTAATACTGCTTGGTGTTTTTTGTTTAAATGTTAAATTCAAACTCTGAAGTGACTTTTCTCCCATTAGCATTAGATGGGATCATGGCCATCAATCAGGACACTCCTTTGTCGTGTGCATTCCACGTGTCATGCATGCAGCATTCTAATCCTTAGATATTTTTGGCTACCCATGGCTGTAAAAATGCATTACCACTAAATACCACTTGGTGCCTTGTCTACTGCACAACTTTCTGATCTCTGAAGATAACAGACATAGCAAGCTACAGTTATGACTGCTTTGCTATTGGCATTAGTCTGCTATCTCCACAGTTCACACTACCAAAAGTAGAACTACATATGTCTAATTTCAATTTTGCTAGACATTGATTTTATTTTTTTCATCTTGTTCCAGAGTATAGATTCCAAGATTCATCACAACAATCTTATCAACAACATATTGGCCAAGGTTTTGTCCTTTAAACATGTTTACTGGTTGAGTTTTTGTTATTTGTTTGTTTAATAAGACTCAGAATTTGTAAAATTGCAGGTAGAAGGAAACCTTGCTGGGGCAGATGATGCTATCATGCTAGACAAGGATGGTTTTGTATCAGAAACAAATGCCACAAACATTGTGAGGAAATATTATGTCAGACTTTTAGTAAATATATTATTAACAATTTTCCAATAGTACAAATAATTTTTCTTGCAGTTCATGGTTAAAAAAGGGCAAGTATCCACACCTCATGCTGACTACTGCCTTCCAGGCATCACTCGAGCAACTGTAATTTCCATATCCTTTGAATTTTTTGTTTTAGTAGCAGCAGTTCAGCTATTAGAGGAGTAGCTCCCACAAACATAAGAAAATGCAAGTGATGATACACCTTAGCACACCTATCATGTATAATACTTGTTCTTGGAATTCTTTTTTTAAAATTCTAAGCCAAAATGTACGTGAGATTAATTGCCTCTTATCTGTCACTTTTTCCCGCAATGCATAGACTTTAAAGGGTGAAGAACAAGACAAGAAGCAAATAAAGCTTCCTAAAGTGGTGGTATTAAAAGCTTAGCCTTGTTAAATAGGCACCACAAAATGGACCTATTAAATTCATTTATAAACAAGAATTGAGTACTGATTGATACCATTTCCTACAAGGTGCCTTGGATTAGATTAGTGTGGATCTAAGTCTTGGGATGCCCTTGTCACCCAATCTTCTTGCTAACCAAAAGTGACCTAGTTGGTATTGCATGGTACATAGGATCAATACCGGCCAATTCTACCTAGTGCTGAGCAATATCCACTCCAGGGGCTCCTAAGGACTTTTTTTTGCTGTCTTGCCTTTGAATTGTGGATGGAGGAAAGAGGGAGGGAGAAGAGGAGAAAAGAGTTTAGATCCAACACTATTAAGAAAAATCAGAAAAAAAAAGGTGCTGGTGCCAGTATTGGCACCATAAAACCCAATCACAGACCTACATCCTCACCCAACCCTAATATGGGACTTAAACAAATCTAAAAAACCATAAAATATGGAAAAATGAAAAAAACGAAAGGGTCCCATTGCAATATCAAGATGCCACAATGTACTGTGTTGGTACCCTAGCACATTGATATGGTACCAACACCAATATGACACATTAAACCTTGCATATTACATAATTAGTAGGTATTAGAATCTTCTCTTTATTTACCAATTGTATACAGTGTCTTGAAGATGAGATAACAATAACCAATTTAATAAAATACAAGGTTCACCGTATCAAGAATTGATACCATTTTGATACTGGATTGGTATGGTTTGGTACGGGGTGTACCGTACTAAATCGATAATGTATCGATCGTCACATACCAAACTGATGGCATATATATCATCTCATAACGGTTAGGTGACTTGGAAGGTTTTAACCTGTAAATCACCTCATACTGAACCAAACCGGATAATTCGACATGGTATAGGACGGTTTAGTATGATATCAGGTCAGTATGAGGTTAGTATGGGACGGTTCTGGGCTATATAGAGCGGTTTAGGATGGTATTGGCTCCGTACCATTTTGAAATGGTGAACTGGTTCCATATCAGTTCCACATTGATATGATTTGGTTTATCTTAATAAAATAGGATTCTACTGTCTTTAAACTCCACAATCTAGAGTCATCTTGATCACTTGAAATATTAGACAATAGATACCAATGACACAAGATTTTTGTTACTCAAGCTTCTCAACAAGAAGGTTTCTTCTTAAAGAAAAGAACACCCAATGTCCTGACACTCTCATCTATAGTCCCTCACACCGACAATGGATTAGATACAAATATTGAATAAGCCTAGTGTTTCGTTAATCTATTCAAATTGGAAAAACTTGTCATAGAGGATATCAGAATATCCAAATTAGTAAGTGAATCTTGATACCAAGGATTGCCAAACCGAACTGATTGGTTTGGCCCAAACCAAATCAGTTCGGTTTGTCTTTTTAGTTCAGTATAGCAGCTAGTTCGACCCTTTTTGCAAATTTATTTTTTTTTATATTTCAATTTTTGTCTTTTTTTTATATAGCATACAAGGCTTAGAGCCTCTTGTGAACTTACATTGTCCAGACTGGTTTGGTTTAATTCGGTACAGCAGCTGGTTCGGCCCTTTTTGCTAATTTTTTTTAATGTTTTCATGTTGTTTCTAAGTTTTTTCTTTTTTTATGCGGTATACAAGGCTCAGAGTCTCTTGTGATCTTACATCCTCTTTCCTTTCTCTTATTTTCATTCAAAATCATTTAAGTAAATACCATTCTTTCTTCTTTTTCCTTTTTCCTTAAGATTTCTTATGGAAATAAGGAAATACCCTCCATTTGAATTCAAAAAAAATCATAAAAAATCAAATTTCTTAAGAATAAAAAGTCAATCCTTCCTCTTAAGAATAAATTTAGAGAATTTTAAAAAATAATGCTTTAGTAAGCATCAAGTTACGGTAATTTCACTCTAAATGAAAATCTCAAAAAATCAATTTAACTTAGAAATGATGAAAAAACAAGATATCAGAAAAAATTATCTTAAAATATAATTTGTAAAGCTTTGGTTAATGCTTGGTCAAACTTACAGGATTTTTAGACTTAGACAGGAATATAGTGACAATGAACTTCATGCTAACCTATGTCGTAGCTCATTAAAATAATAAAATTAATCTTGCCATAAAATCCTAAGGTTAAAATGTATTTCTTAGGATCCATACTATGACATGTTACTAAACTAGAGGTCCCTTCGTTAAGAAGATGCTGCAACCTTCGGTCTAGCAACATGTTATTGTTTGGATCCTAAGAAATTTGTTTTAACCTTAAGATTTTATGGTAAGTTTAAATTTATTGTTTAGATGAGTTGTGGATTAAGTTGACATGGGTTAGTGAGAGGTTCATTATTACTGGGATTCTAAGTTTGAAAACCTGTAAGTTTGACCAAGTATTGACTAAAGTCTTACCAGTTATATTTTGAGATAATTTTTTCTGCCATCTTGTTTTCTTATCATTTCTAAATTAAATTACTTTTTTGTGATTTTGCTTGGAGTGAAAGTGTTCTAACTTGATGCTTACTAAAGTGCTATTTTCTATAATTTTTCAAATTCATTTTTGATAGGGAGAGTTGATTTTTTATTCTAAATAAAATTATTTTTTCTGATATTTTTGTTGAATTTAAATTAGGGGTATTCTCTTATTTCTATGAGAAAACTTAGATAAATGGAAAGAAAAAAGGAAATAGGAGAAAGAATGATATTCACTTAAATGATTTTGAATGAAAATAAGATATAGGAAAAAGGATGTGAGGTCACAAGAGGGTCTGAGCCTTGTATGCTACATAGAAAAGGAAAAAAAATTATAAAAATTACAAAAAAGGCTTAATCGGCCTGAATTGGTGGTATGCCATCGGTTCGTTTCGCAGACCTTGCTTGATACCAAAATTGTTTTACTTTTTGAAAATCATGGGGCAAGAGCATTAATTGCAGTGAAAGAACATCATAAATCCAACTGAGTAAATTTCTTTTTCAAAACATCAGGTCATGGATCTTGTGGTGAAAGAGAACCTGGTCTTGCGTGAGCGACGTATTAGTCTTTCTGAGTTTCATGCTGCAGATGAGGTACGCAATTTCAAATACTGAACTTTTGAGGCTTTCACTAAAGGCATTTTTCTATGCATTACATTTCTAATAAGTGTTAATGACCCTCTTCATTTGTAACAATGTTAGCTGATCTGATCTTATGTTTGTATGTTCTGTTATGGAACCATGTGGTTCTATTTTCCTTGTTAGCTATTTTCTCTTTAGCTTGCAACAAATTCTTTGTGCAATCTGTCCCAGTATGCCTCCTCTTTGATTGGGTATTACAATGACTATTTGTACGGTACCTAGAATAAGATTAACAAAGTCAAGCCGCAGTTGTGAAACTTTTTATGATAGACAATATATGTTAGTGATAGTTAAGTGAATGTTGATGGTAGCTACAGGACTTGCAACCCTGTAGCTACAAGTCGGATGATAGATATCAAGAAAACAAGGTTCACAAAGTGTAGAAGTTAAGAATATTTATATGGATGCTTGTTAAAGCATAAAAACTAGGAAAAAAAAATTAGAGATATAAAAGGAAATTGCAAGCAACCATAACAAGAAAAAGAGAATCACAAAGAACTAAAACATTTTGCTTGTGTGCAGCTATAGCTAGATAAACATGGAACATATAGGTGAATTGAAGATGGAACAAGAAGAAAAGAAAGTATAGGCAGATGGAAGAGTGGCCGAACATTTCGCAGGTAGAACTTTCATTGATGCTGCAAAATACATATAAACCATATTACATCCATATACAAAGACGGCTAAAGCTATAGATAATTAAATTAATGTGAGTAATACAAAAGCCTCATGACCAATTTGTCATTGGACTGACATTTTTATAGATTAGCGCATACAAATTAAAATTTCTATGTTCTTGCTAAACTAGTTAAACCCTACCAATTTCAAACAACTGAAGAAATTTTATGATGAAGGCAACTTGCTCTTGCACATGATTAACCTGGATGTTTATGCATGATTTGCTTCCTTCAACAAATAATACCCTTGTCTCTTTTGTGTGCTCTGTGAGAAGGTATAAAGTTTATTATGAAAGATGATTATCAACACCTTTCGGAAACATGAGTTGTATGTTCTGAGGATTCTTTTTTAGCTAGGATTACTTGCATTGGACTCTTAATTTTGTGGATAGGTGTCTATTTACAATTGAAATGAAAATTTTCTCTCACAACTCAAAGTCATTTGGGATCATGGTATGCCATACCAAGCATACTATCGAAACCAATATGGAGGGCATACCGACACTCATGACACCCTTGGTACTGAGATGACAAACCATGCTTGGGATTACTGAATGCAGAGGGAGATTGGAAAGAGGATTCCTTTCTTTTCTCCTTTTTTCTCAATTCTTCTTCCATATATGCTCCCCTCCTATCATGAAGGAAGTGGAGGGAGTTTGGGGAGTTGTCATGGAGTTTTTGATAACTATCAAATAGCTATTAAAACTTCTCTCAACAGGATGGACATGTCCTCATGGGCACCCAAGTCTCGATATCTAATATGTCCCATTCGCACATGATGAGCATGCCCTGATTAATGTTTTGTCATGCTGCTAAATTTTAATCCTAATTCATATAGACAAATTGGTCGTGTGATTGGCGAATACACCTATATTTGCAGGCTCCAAATTAGAAACCCATTAGGGCAAGGATAGAAGCATCAACACTCAAAAAATAGTAAATAAAAAGTGAATATGGTGTATGTCATACCTTAGACTCATTTAGTTACACTGAATCAAGCATCTCTCAATCCCTTAAGAGATCCATGCTTAACCCCTCTTTAACTTTACATGTGTCCACAATTATGTCCAATCTCATTAGATGATTTAAATGGCTAGCTGATGAATATAAGTGAGTGATGTAATTCCAAATTTGTTTTTATTTTTTCTTAATGACATTTGGATCCATATTAACTTCTTTTCTGGTAATCTCCCTTTAGGTCGAATCACTTATGACCACAGGTAACATACAAGGTAGCTAACATCAACTTTTCACTTTGTGACACAATCAAGAGTTATGACCATAGGTACCTTGAGATCCAACTAATGATCTCTAGGACTCATATAGTGAGGAAGTAGGAATCCATTCGCTCATCCTAAATGGTCGTCAAGCATATGTTGTATGAAATACATATAACAATGAAATTTTGTTATTTCATAAAGTGTATGTCCTCATTTAAAACATTGTATAGGTCTTATTTCAATCATATCTCAAGCGCCTAACTCAAACCGTTTATATGTTCCCTCTTAATGCCACCAAATAAAGTTTTTCCATCCGACTTTATATTAGTTTCATGAATGGTGGGTAAACATTAATATCAGCTTTTAATTACATAAAAAGCCCTCTCTTCATCTTTACCAAGGAAACACGTCAACAATTTGAACTAAGTTCACTCTTTTAGTGCCATAGATCAGTTGTCTCATCTCTACTCGCTTTATCAATGTCAGAGGTAATTGCTTATGTCAGCAAACCAAGCTTAGCCAATCAACATGTTTGGCTGGTTGTAACTTATACATCACGCCATAAACATACATAATGAAACATATAATTTTTAGTCAAATGTAACTAAATTAACTTATCCAATAATGTATCATTATATAGTGGTCAACTGAATAAATACAATCGCATTCTATGCAGTCCTAGGAACTTGATGTATCATATACAAGTCCCTGGCAATGTGTTTGATGAGCAGACCTGCAACCATCTAACTAATAGAAATGTGCTTAGGACTATTTGTTTTTAAATGCCACAATGTCTCTTACAAAATGGTACCTTACTTGAAAGTGTTTGGTTCTACAGTCCTTGGCATAAGCCAGTATAGCCATGCTATCACAGTAGATCATCACTGGATCTAATGCATGAGTGAGGATTTTGAAATGCTGAAAAGATCTCAACCAAAGCACTTCTTATACTGAGGAGCATGCTATGTACCTCCATGGTGGATAAGGAAATACATAATTGCCTTTTGTTACTCCAAGATATGTGCCATTATCAAGAAGAATGTATATTCATTTATTGATTTGCACTCACTAGGTCACCTCCTCAATTAGCATCACTATAACTAATTAGGCGTAAATCCTTATCTTGATAGCATAGCATATTGTTCTTTTGAGACACCTTAATATCCTCTTGACTATCTTTCAATGTGCAAGTCCTGGGTCGGTCTGAAAATGGCCAACAAGCCTAACAACATAAGGTGTCTCATGGTATATATCAAGCTTCCGACTATAGTGGAATAGGAAACTCTTGATATTTTTTCTTTTTCCTCTACAGTCTTAGGACTCAGGCTTGGGGTCAAATTCTTTTCTATAGGAATGTTTATAGGTTTAGAATTGTGCATGTGGTATCTTTCAAGCATCTTTTTGATATGAAGTCTCTTGACATAAAACATGAAGTCTTTTGAATCACTTACGGTCTTGACACCAAGTACATAATTGGCTTTACCCATATCCTTCGTTTTGAAGTTGGAGGTCAATCGCTTCTAAATGGCATCAATTAAATTCTTACTGTTTCCAGCTAATAAAATGTCACAGGATTACGAACTAACCTTGGTCCGTTTAATGTATACACAATGGTCTTCTAACATCGTAAACCCATCTATTAAGATGGCTTGATGAAATTTGAGGTTTCATCATATGGATGCCTGTTTTAGATTGTAGATAGACCATTTGAGCTTCACACATTTCGCACTTATGGTGTCTAGCTACAAACCTAACAAGTTGATCCATATAGTTCTTCTCATCTAGTTCTCTATTGAGAAATATAGTTTTAACATCCATTTGGTATATATCTAAATCCATATATGTGACAATGGCTAGAATAAGGCAAATTGAAGCAAACCTAACAACTGGTTAGAAGGTTACTTCATAATTGATTCTCTGTTTTGGGTATAACCCTTAGTCACAAAGTGAGCCTTATACCTCTCGATAGATCCATCTTCCTGAGGAAAACTATGTAAGCAGATGATTTAAAGGAATAATCATCATCCTTAGAGAAGTATGAAAGCTAGCATAGAGGCTTTGATACCTCTGTAGGAAGACATAAAACTCAGTCTGAAAGATTATTGTCAACATACCTTTCAGAAATGTGAGTTGTATGTTCCCAAAACTCTTGTTTGACTAGGATTTCTCGTGTTGCACTCTTGTATCCATTTACAATTGAAACAAAAACTCTCTCACAACCCAAAGTCACTTGGATTATTAAATGCAGAGGAATATGGGAAAGAGAAGGATTCCTTTCTTTTTTCAAGTTTTTTCTTGATTCATCTCCCATATTTGCTTCCTCCCTTTGTTACAAAGGAAGTTGAGGGAGTTTGGGGAGTTATCATGAAGGAGTTTTGATAACTATTAAATAGTTATTAAAACTTCTCTCAACAAGATGGGCATGTCCTCATTGATGCCCAAGTCCCGACATCTAACATGCTCTAAATCCACTACAATGATCAGGTGACTTCTTTTGTGCCTACTTTGCACTCGAGACAAATGCTTCTCTGCACAAATTTTGTATTTTAGCTCGACTTAGAGCCCCCTCATCTAAGCTATATCTAAAACAAATAGATTTGACACAAAAAAAATGACATAACAAAAGGAAAAATATTTAAATTTTAATGTAGTTATATGGATCTTCAAATAGCAAGGCTTGATGAGGACCAAAACCTTGCTACTGGCCATGAATAACTAAAAGATGTGGACACAAATATGGTAGTCAAGAATAATTCATAAGGAAATTCAAATTCTGGGAAAATGAAGAAAGACTAAGCAATTGAAAAATAAAGAGAAATGAGAAAATATATCAAAAGTTTTGAAAAAATTTACAAAAATATAAAACTAATTAATTTATGTAAATATATACAAATATTTTAAAAAATTGGAAGATGAAATAGAAAAAAGATAAATAGGGAATAAAATTAGTTGTTAAATGGTGAAGGATATTTTGCAAACTATTATCAAAAATTATTACATATTATGTAATTACTATGTACTCTTGTTCAAATAATTCACCAAACCATTTTTCCTATGAAAAGCACTTCAAGAGACAAGATTTTTCAATAATATAGAGAATGTTAAGATATAACTAGAGTAGATCCACATGGCCACTAATTTGTATGCCAATTAATTATATTGCATTTTTCTCTTGTAGTTGGTGTCACTATAGTGCAATTTACATGTTATCTTAAGCTAGTTGCTTCACAAGTGCTTCTCATAAGCCATCATTTTGTTGAGAGAATACGATAATGTTTTGAGAAAAGGTGCGAGGGAGAGATCTGACACCATTTGTTATGACCAAAGATGCGCAGGGGATAAAAGAGAAATGAAAAAGATAAGAGAGTAAAATAAATTAAGAGAACACACATGGGATTTAAGGTAGTTCGGCCACTAGTCTACATTCACAGGCGAAGGAGAGTAGAGAAATTTCACTATCAATATCTGAAGATTATAAGGACTGTTTTTGTCATGCCCCCACTTTTGAGAGCATGATCAGCTATGATCTTAATTGACCGAGGCCAAGAAGGGTCATGAAGCCTTATATTATTAATATTATTATTAATATTATCATTTTTATTATTTTGATAGAGATTTATGTTCACTATAATCTGGAATCAGGTGAATTGATTAATTGTGCACATTTTATCCAAGCAGATTAATTTCATTAACAAAGTCACCCTTATTTATACCTTGTTTGTATATTTTTTTTACATCCTGTGATATAACAAACATATCAAGATCTGGGGCAATTTATACATTCTAGACACATTCCTTAGATAATCAATATATTGGTCTGAAATCAGTGTGCATGAAGACACATTTAAATTTGCACAATAACTCAAACTCAAGACAACAACAAATTTATACAACTTAGGGTGTACAAACTGGTTTACATTGCTTAGAGAATTTTTACAAAATTTGCTATCAATAAATACATAGTTTGGAAGAATGTCACAAAATCCACTATCATCACACAATATACAAGCATACTATGCAAAACTTTTTTCAAATGAGGCTATTGAGCTTCACTTAAGCAAAAGTATCTAGGCTAGCACATCAAAATGATTCTTGCAGCATTTCACACCCACAAAAGCCACATAAAAACACGGGCTTTAAGCATAAGGCATTTCCTCTTTGGATTCTCCTGCAAAACAAGGTAATGAGCATGAATGCCCATTAAGGAGGTCCTCCATAGCTACAAGTCTTTGTCTGCGGTATAAGTTTATCAACTTATATTGCTCTTACATCTGAGAATCTCATCCATCAAATACCTTTATGCATGCTTGATTTGAGGTTCTTCAGTTTAACTCGGATTTCATAAACTAGACAAGATTGAAGAAGAATATTCATCCAAGATCAAGCAAAGCTTCAGAATATGTGGTTGTATGGAAGATGTTAGCTAGAAAATAAGAAAGTAGATGAACCCAGATCTGATGACTCTATTCATCCCTTCCTCCATTTTATTTTTTTGAAGGCTGAAAATTGACAAGTGAGAAAATTAGGGAAAGTCATGCCAAATTCTTTTTTTTATGGATTTTGGATATATAATAGGGTGGACAGCATCCTATAAGATTGTGATCAAGGTATGCCGAACTATACTAAATCATCTGGTATGGAGTGTACCAGATTATACTGGCACAAAATTAGTACGGTTCATCATTTTGAAATGATACGAGGCTGGTACCGTCTCGAGTTACCCTATACCAACCTTATACTGATTTCATACTATACTGAATCATCTTGTACCATGCTGAACAACCCTGTTTGACTTAACACGGGACGGTTTATATGTTAGAACTCTCTACTTTACCTAATCGGTATGTTGTTGGTTCAATACGGGATGACTGCTACACTATCGGTTCGGTATTGTACGCCCTGTACTGAACTATACCAATTCGGTACTGAAATGGTACCAATTTTTAGTATGACAAGCCTTAATCATGATTCTAGTCTTTTCTCAACAAATATTTTATTTTTTATAAATTATCAATATTTTACATTATAATATTAATAAAATAAATAAATAAATGGAATTTGTACCTAACAGAGTGGTAGAGTGCTTGCATTTTTAACATGCACATGCTATGCTTTTTTGGCTCAGAACATATCTAATGGAGCTTTTAGGAGCACTAAGCCTAAGCTCAAAATTGTGATCAATTTTAAATTATTCCTCAAAAATGGCGTTCAATCACTCATTGAAAAATATATGGTACAATGCCTATGAAAGACCTTCAAGAAATCTATTTTTGAGATTTTTGTAATTATTTAATTAGTTCTATGGAAATGACTAAAAAATATAGAAATCCCAAAAATATATAGAAATGAAGGGATGTCCTAAAATTTAATCTACAAATAACAGATTTTTCATTATTTTAAACTATTTTTTAAGGGAAACCATTTAAAATTTGGAAAGAAGATTGATTAAATGAAAAATGTGGAACATGCATGGATAATTTGTAAGATAAATTTTAAAATGGTGAACTTGTCTTCTGTTGATTGACATATTTTTCTGATTTTTAAGCTATTTTTAAAGAAGAATTGCCTAAAAGTCTTAAAAAAATGTGTAAAAACATAGAACCTACATCAAGAATTAATAGAATAAATTCTTAACTGCCTATATTGCTTTTGTATATCACCAATTTTTTTGAGTAGAGAATATTAATAAATATTTAAAAAATGATTAAATACTAAAAATATAGAACATCTGTTGATTAATTAATGTTTACAGGAAAAAAATATAAACAAAGGTTAAAACTTAGAAAATTAACGCATCCATTCATTATTTTTTTTAAATGCTATAATGGAATTTGATTGTTTATTGTTGAATGTGGGGTATCAGCCTTTAGGTGGTACGACAATTGTGCAAATTATTGAAACTTCAAGGGCAACATTCTCTTGTCTGTGCTAAAAGAGGTGGTGGTGGGGGAGGCTGAGCGGTACTCATTTTTTTTTGAGTGTAGTAGTGTTGCATTCTCTTGTTCGTACCAGAATGAAATTCAAAGATTTATGAAAAGAGTTTAGATAAGACATATGTACTTGTGACCATAAGTTGAACATCTGTTTTCACAATCATGTCAGCAAAGGGGTTCACACGAAAAGAAACTACTAGCTGTAGCTGAATGCAAGTAGATGATTGCAAGGTGCACAGGTGACATTAAATGTGAAATCTTAAGGAAAATGGTTATATTAATATTTTCTATATATTTCTCAACCATCTGTTTGCATTCAGCTGCACTTAATAATTTCTTTCTGTATGAAACCCTTTTCTGACATAACTTGAAAGAGAGACGGCCAACTTTATGATGATGAGAACATATTCTCTCCAACTCTTTTGCATAAGCGTTTCAATTCCATTTTAGTTCGGAAAGGAATATGTTGCTCTGCCTCACCCAACACCACCTGTTTTTAGCAATGAACGAGAGTCAACTTTTTTATATCCTTTTGAAAATTTGAAGTGAGTCGTTTTATTCCATTACAATATTTTGAGTGCCATATTTCACTTTTAGTTTTTATTATTTTCTTACACCCAATTGAATGCACAAGTGTTGGTACAGATACCAGTACTTACAGCAACGACACCTGACTGAAAATCTCCAAGACATGGAAAAAAAATAAATTGATATTCATATTATGTATCAAAATACCCAAAGAAATGGGAAAAAAACCAATCAAATTTTCATCTCCATACAGAAGCAAGACGTAGCCTTGTACCATGTATCAACATGAGATAGAGCAGTACTGCAAATGTCCAACAGAAAACTGGTACCTCCTTCAGTACCAGTTTTTAAAACCTTGATAGTAAGGAGCTTAGATAGTTGTAGAAATTTAGAAATTGATTAAGTTTGATCACGAGTGAAAAATAACCAAAGATCTCAGAGTAGTGGGTTCTATCCAAGCCAAAGGCTGTAACTGCAGAGGATGTTGAACCACATGGATGTACTTAAAAAGTGTGATGACAAGGGATATCACCTTGGGACTTGAGACCATGACATGAATTCTGAAGGCTATTCTATAATTTTAGTAAAGGTTTATGGTGCATGGTTACCTTTTTCTTCTCCCCTTGATAAGTTGTGGTATTACTTCCATATTTCCATGAGTAAATTAGTCCTTTTTTGTAACAGTTAATAAGTCCTTGCTAAGAAGAATTAGTGAATAAGGATTCTTTTAGCAAACCTAGAATGTACACAACAAGGCTTGATTTTTATGGTTATTTTGTATTGCTCATAATATAATGTTTCATCATCTGTTGTGGTATTTCTTTTACTATTGTGTACCATAAGTTAGTATTTTCCTTGTAGTGCATTCTTTTGATCTCATTTTCCTGAAAATGCTACTATGCATGTTGCCGTCTACTAATTGAATGGAGAATACTAAATAAATCAAATAACTTCATTTAAATGTTGAGGTGCATTAGAAAAGTCAAATTATCCTTGATTTTTCAATAAAATTTGCATCCTCTCCCCTCCTTGTGGTGACATGAGTATTTGCATGGACAGGTGTGGACAACAGGAACTATGGGTGAACTATCACCAGTGAGTCCTTCTATCTATGATATTCAACTGAAATTATTTGCTTTCCATCTCCCATGCAAGTTATCATGGATATAATTTTTTTTTTCCATAGTATGTCCATGCATCTTTAATCACAACTACTTAGCAACTAGGTTAATTAGCAACTCCAAGTATTTTCAATACAACATATAATGCATAACTTGAGGGGTAAATTCCATGCAAGTTAATTCAGCTTTTGGACCGTTTGCCACAGAAAAGCAGGAAAACTATAGTGAACCTGGCCGACTGGTAATTTTAACAGCCAAATATCTCTACATGCCAGGTTCCTTACTGGTAATGAGATACCTTTGCATGGTTCTCAGATTGTAATTCTTCCAGTGGTTTTACTTCTACTAATCAGTCTTATGCCACAATAGTTACAACCACCAGTCTCTGGACAACTCTAATGGTGACAACCACTAAGTCATTTGTTCATATTGGAAGGGTTCAGTTATAGAGTGTTATACATGATTGGCTTCCAAGTCCCAGCATTTACCCAGAAAAGAATGCCATAGGGCAGCAACAGATGCATGCTCCCAGAAGGCATGCGTGCGCTACCATGAGGGCAAAGAGCAGGAACACAACCCTGACACAATGATGATATGGGAGGTGCAAAGCAAAATAGAGAAGCATGGCAATAAAGCAAGTGTCATTTGATTAAATCAGGCAGGAGAAGCCAAAAGGTGCAGTGCCGAAACTTGGAAGGGCCTCACCAAGAGGAGATAGCTAGGGATCATTTGGGAATTGAGATGGTGTGATAGGTCTATGGAGGGCAGACAAGTATGTCTGAGAGGTCTAATGGATAAAACATGCCATGTTAGCTCCCCCAGGCCTAAAAAACATGCTCAAAAACTACCACTCAAGTGTTCTCATACATTCCGAGAGAAAGTTGGCCCATAGAGGGATGACATGTTGACACCTTGTTTGAAGAAGAAGCAATCGATTGATGAAAACTCCCCTCAATGAGATGTTTTTATTTAACGTGAAGATATGGGAGCATCTATAAAAGGAAATCAAGAAGCATCAAGGAGGAGGCCCCTACATGCCACTTCAACATAACACCAATTTATCCACCAAACTTGTTAAACTGGTCTGGTGCCACTTGTCCCAGGATCCTTCCAAACCCCATGAAGCCTCAGGACCTATCCTCTCTGTTCCAGACCGTCAAGTTGCTTGTTAACATTCTTTGGTGAGTGAAGGTTCAACTCACTCATGTTTGTTGTCCTGCCCATGAAAGCAACCCCTCATAGTGGAGGTCCGACCTGTTGCAAGGATTTATCTCATCACTTAACTCACCACTGAAGCATTCCATTTTTACTGAACCATGTATCTTTAATTTCTATAACCTCTATGATCAAAAGTACACAGAGAAAAAAGAGAAAGGCACTTAAACCCTCTATATCTTGGGCATGCACCCCTTCTCTATCCTTGAGACCATCCCACTCTCACTGGAAATTGTGAACTCCCCTTAAGGCAAAAAGGACATGGCCCTTCATACTCCTTGGACAAATTAGTCAGACGATCAACAACCTTTGGTCCAGGGAAAGTCAACCTGGGATGCGACACATACAGCATGTCACATGTACCATCTTTGGAGCCAACAATCGGCTAACTGTAGCAACCATCATCACTAGTGCAACCATATATGTCTCAATTGATTGCCACTTGATCCATCAAAATTTAGAGGGACACAACTCAATTTTAACTTACACATCTTCCTTTGTTGATAACTTCATTGAATTCTGTGTTAATCAGAACTTGAAAAGGTTTTTTTTTTTTTTTTTTGAGAAACACATGAAACTTTCCTACTGAACTAACAGATTTAACTGGTTATAATTAACTTTCCACTGCATGTCAGTTTCAAAACATTTGTTTATATATTTTTGCCTTGAGCCCATGCCACTTCCAAAATTTATAAGAAATGATTTCACTGCAACAACTGAGCTTAACTAATTTGAGTTACTTGTGTCCTGCCAGGTTTCTTTTGTTGATTCTCGGTACTTTAAAATGTATGATGATTCATTATTAACAATATCTGCTTTCACTAGGTTGTCATGATTGATGGCCGCATCATTCGAAATGGAGAAGTCGGCCCTGTGACTAGAAGAATCCAAAATGCTTACAGGGTTCTCACTGCTGAATCAGGGGTGCCAATACGCATGCCTGTGAAGTAGCCATTCTGAAGACCAAGTTGTGCTTAGCTCCAAGCCACTACCTTCTGATGGATTCTGTTAGCATACATTACAGCAAGGCAGAAATTTGTGGTGTATTGGACTTCATCTTGAGCTAGTAGTAAATGTTATATTGTTACTCGTGCCCAGTTCTTTTTTGCTATCTTCTGTTCCTTCTATTGATAGCGTCATCTATCCATAGGAACTGGGAGCTCTCCTGAATAAGATTGGCCATATCTGTGGGTTGGTACTTGATTTTGGTACTGCTGTATTATTATGTCTGCCAGCATGTAGAAATTTGTAATCAACATATGGTGTCATAAATGTTTGTCATCCAGGTTATTGTAGCATGTGTTCATGTAAAAAGTAGCAAAGCTCTTGATTGATGGATTGCAATGAACACCTGATAAGTTTTAGGAAGGAGCTGCAAACCTCAGAACTGGTTGGTGCCAAGAGTGTGAGGAATATGGATGTGAACAGAGCAACAGAATCTGATCCATTTTTACATCTGTATCAGGATTTAAGGATATAATTTCTACACTCAAACACCTTCAAATACAGGCAGGCTTGCACGAAGTTTTGCCTATATCTGAATGCAACCCAAATACAGAGAGTTCTGAATGAAATAAAAAGCCTGAGCTTTATGTCCCCTTTCATAAACATATGAATTGAATTTCTTCGTGAGGAACTTTCTCACGCATTTCAAATTTCAATATTCATTATGTTTTTCAATATTTTTATTGATTTGAAATTGTAAACTTGACCGGTTAATACCCAGGTAAGAAAATGTTTGGAACTTTTGTTAACAAGAAAATGAATAAACCAATTTGTGGGGTTGTTTATAACTAAAAATATTCAAGATAATCCTATCCATTGAGGTTAATGTGATAATTATGATTTATAATCTCAAGCAATTATTTAATAAATCCAAACAGATATTTACAGTATTAAATATTAATTTTAAAAAAACTAATCTTCATAAAGTACTCTTTCCATCAATCCCATGCTGTTTATTAGCACTTGTGCTAGAATAGATATGAATGATAAGGCCTCTGCTAAAGAAAGAAATTACCTTGTAAATCTAAAAGCACAGATTGCACTCGATGTTATATTATACTATATAATTTTTAAGGAAAATTGTGATTTTGAACAGTTGAGTGCATGTTCTGATGAAATTCCATGATGGATGTGGCAACTGAAGTTCAAGATTTTGCCACTAGAAGACAAGCTAGCATTGTTAGAGTGATTTAAAAAAAAAAAAAAAAAAAAAAAAACCCAACATTCAATGCCTTACGGCTCAAAGAAAGCTAAATGACATAAATTTTGTAACTAATATGAGCAAATTATATCAATAAGTTGTTCTCTAGTTAGGATCCGTAAGAAGCACTAAAATGCAATGTACATTCAGAAAGTAGTCTAACATGATTGTAACAATAAAGCTCCATCAAGGGACTAAATGCTATGGTTCTTCACATCTGACAAGATAAATAGTTTGACGCTATATCAGATGATCTCGTCAATCAGATTTACCAGCATTACAATATATTAACATGGTCCTGTGTGAAAGCAAAGCATACAAACATTAGCCACAAATAGAAATTCCAGTGTGCGAATTAAAGAAAGGAGTATTGCAAGCATCATTAAATATATACAAATGACAAAAAAAATAGTCATACGACTGAATGTGGAAGATGGCAGGATTCAATCACAAGAAATAGTTTGTCATAAGCTTGTGCAAGAGATTCTTCTTTCTTTCATAATTACGAAGTTGATATCCTCACTGTCAGCCAATGAACTTGAACAATTCTGTTACTTGCAGCATGGGCAGCCGAATTAGCGTCTGTTAAACCAGAAAGAATTGCACTTTGCATATGGAATCTGCTTTGGAGCTGAAAAAATCAGTCATACATCTACAATGTTAAACTTTCTGACATTTATAACTAAAAATAGGTAAAGGACTTACCAAAGAACATACTCTATTAAATAAGGAGTTGTTCTGACAGGATGGCAGCACTGATGAGACCAATAAGGCATAGCAAGGAAAGGAAATCTCCAACACCAAAGGAAGAGTTGGAGAAGAAGTAGATCTCATGTGTATTGCTATCACCACGAAAACCCCTAGCAACCATTGCCTGTCAAAGAGTTTCAAAAGAAGCACAAAGGTTGACAAACATCATTCCAAGCTCAAGAATTGCGCTTCAGATGCAAACTTTGCGCTTCATTAGATTATCATTTTTCCAGAACTGTAGTGCCAATGAGAATTTAATAAATGACAGATGAAACAGTTTGATGCAGCAAACCATATTATCAAAAATCCACCAAATGAGATAGAAATTTGCAGCACTTTTGTTTGGAATTCCAAAAGGGATGACATAGAAGAACAAGTGAAGACTAAATGTTGTCTCACCAGTCTGGTGTTCACTTTACAGATCAAAAAGTTCTAATGATCACCTTTATATGGTAGATCAAGGATAGATGAGCTTCAATTAAACAAAAGTGTCAGCAAAATCAATTCTAAGACAAAAATAAAGTACATAGGATCAATATGGTATCACATATATCACATATGATCCATATATATCACGTATCACCAAGGAAAAATTGTGTTAGTTATTAAAGTATCAGATGTACCTGGTATAAAATAAAGTTCATAAATAGAATTCACCTTTGGGTTGAATAGAGCATTTCATTCAATATTCCTACACAAATCAATATACACAAATCCATATACTTTCTTAACTTGAAAGGTTTTTTTCCCCCGCATTGTGGTATTGTGATTCTAAGCCTTGTTTCAGTCATTTATCAAATTATGATCCACAACAAATTCATAAAAGTTTGCTACAACACATTACACTTTTAACAATGGAAATGGCTCGGTCTAAAATATAATATAATAATAAAGATATTTATTCATGAAATATCTTCACATCTAAATAATTTATGAGAGCTAATGACATTTGAATGGATTTCAATAATCAAAAGGGGTCTCAAATAGAACACTGACCTTAGAAATTTGCTCAGCATGACTAAAAATATTCTTGAAGATCCGACGAATATACATGAAGCAAACTGCACAAGTCAGACTTAGCGAGTTAGAATTGTAATCATGTATTTCAGTTAAACCATAAGCTGATAGAGTTTAAGCTTGAGGCAAGTTCCGTTGATAAACAAAATGGGTGCAAGGTCACAAATATGACACTCCTAATCATCATGAAAAGTATATCTGCTCCTAAGAACTGCAGAATATAATAAATTCCACAACATTAAAATCCCACAAATAACACAATATGCAGTCCTCAAGAATCTCATAGCACCACCAAAAAACAGCCAACCTATGATCACTTTTACCAGGCTGAACCAGCAACAAATTATAATAATTGAGACCTTTTGGGCTCAGATTTGGACAATTAAAATTTCCTATAAAAACCCCTAACTAGTAAACTTCATGAAAGATTTGTCTTAACTAAGATAACTTGCATTTTAGACAGAGGACAAGCCAAATTATCTTTGACTGCAATGATCAGCAAACCAACAAGGCCCTGATTTTGGCTGCACCAATATCAGCATGCAAGATATATATCCTCCTTAAAATGAGGTCATTTATCACCACCACCCTTGCTTGATCCACCATGAGACAAAAAGCTCATTACTTCATATTTTCTGTTTTCTTCTTTTCTGTATGCAACATCAAACTCATGTTCTGTGCTTGTGTGTGAATGTAAGTGAACATCATCTCTGCAACATCTTCTATTCCTCCTTTATAAGTACCATGGCCCCTAATGATCGTTTTAACTAAATATATCAGAGAAGATGTTTCTAGCAAGTATTCTTCCATCAGTATTTCATCCGTTGGCAAGACTCCTAAGGACTTACAAAAATATAAGTCATCATCCACGTCAACAAAAGGAAATGAATAGCAATGATGGACATGAACTAAATTGAAGGGCCTAAAAGAAATCAAGACCTCTGATAATATAAATCTGAATCCAATATATACAGCCTATCTGAATCTATAATCTGCATTTCTGCACTCTTTCATGGATGCATTCAAAAGGTCATAGCAGGTACCAAGGGTAATTTGTACAATGCTGTTTTACATCAATGTTCATGAGTTGCTCTTCTTATGCTTGTAATATCATAGTTTTTGAGGCAACCATCTCTCTTCTTCTAATTTCCATGCTCTTGGGGAAGAACATTTTAGATGCAATGGACCTAAACACCTTGGAGTCAGTACAAGCATCAGTATCCCAACTTCTCACCTCCATGCCTTGCTGACATTCTATCAGATAACTCATGTTGGTGCTATGATTTAGGTAAAATCACAAAGTTACCTTCTCCAGTGGTCACTATATTTAATTAGATATGCATGGAAAACAATATGGAAGCAGATTCCACAATGAACCCTGTAGGGAACCATCAGATTATTGGACATTGATCACACTTCCAGATCTTTTTCACATTTTCATTAGAATGATAAAATGAGAGAGGATAAGCTTTGTCAATTTCAAGGTAAGAAATTTTAATGTTCTTGGTCCTGTTCTTTTGGTAGCATTCTGGAGCCACTCTCAAGACCATGTCCTCTAATCAGTATGATTTTCTCTCTCCAAGGAACTGGTGGGAATCCTCCAAAACCCACTCTCAACACAGGGTGCATCACAAAGAAACTAGAATATATAAAAAGGAATCAACCTCTGCATGACTAGTCCATAGCTGGATATGATAAATGCTTAGAAATATAATAGTTATTATTAGAAAAAGAATAACAATGAAATGGCCAAATTAATAATGATTAGGATGATCCAAAATAAAACATGAAAATCTTGGAAGTATTCAAGCTCATGGAATTTGATAAGTTAACTAAAATCAATGATGTGAAAAGAAAAAAATATTGTTGTTTTCACTATTCTTGGAAAGTAAAGAAACTCCATGCGAAAATATCTTCCATCGTTCACATGAAATCAAATATCATACTGTCATTATAAATGTGCACAAGTAGAGAAAAACCAGAAAAATCATCATATACTCACAAAAAAAGGGTTAGCCAAAAGTTATTCACTAGGGTCCTTGGCCTTCCTTAAGTACTCAAGACCTCCCCAACGCACAACCAAACATGCACCGCTCAGGTCCTCATACATTAAGTGTCCATAAAAGGTTGAAGATCCAAAATATTGTAGCGTTGCAAATCGCAATCATTTGCAGTACAGTGCACATGTAACTATGATCATTACAACATTCAAAGGGGCCTGATAGTCTGACATGAGGAACTTGATAACTGACTTCATGATGCAATCATTTGCCTTTTTAGTTACCAAATGGTAGCACTTGAGTTGTCAGCTAACTGCGGTGGCCAGAAAATTGCAAATTGTACCAGGTTAATTGGATTCTTGTGTGACATTTTGCCAGTATAAAAAGTTATTTGATGTTACAGCATCATGAAAATTGACTCTAACTTTTTTATAGAACCTATTATTTATTGTATATGCTAGCAAGCTATAACAATGTTACATGCAATACACTATCAATATTTAGGAATGAGATTCTTCTAATCTACAAGAAAAGGAAAGAGACAGCTAAAAATCTAGATTTTAATTCCAAAGACTAGTCTCTGTGTGTTTATTTGGTGACAAAATTATTTTATACTTCTTTTAAAATGTTTTTTGGAATATCATGTTGCATATGTGTATCAGAAGCTAAGGTGAAGGTATGATCATATCCTGTGTAACGATGAACTCAAACCTCATCTCCTTTTTCAACTTAAAAATTAATATATGTCTTGTATCAAAGGTTTATTCTGTTACCAAAAGCAGTATCTATGAGCACAGTATCTACAATTTCTTGTAGATATCATGTCTTGTCATCATAGTTATTTCCTTTTATTATTGAAATTAGCCTCTGGCCTCCTTAGCTGTGTACGATTGAAAAACACAATTTATGTCAGCTTACTTTCCTCAACAAATGTAAACCAGGTGAGATTAAACTTAATATATAAATTTATAAGAAGTTAATAAAAGATTGTGTATGTTATCCAATTAATAACATAATAGGTATCGTCAAAAAATCTCACATGTGGGATTAGTATCTTTTCCCTTATCCTCTGCATCTTCCTTTGGAGCTTTTTCGTAGATTCAAGGAATAAAAAGTCTTTATGATCAACCCAAGGTAAAGAAACAGACCTTTATTGGGTTAAATTCAAACCTCAACTCCGTTTTGGTTTCTCTCAATGCAAAGATTTAGGTAGCTATATGATATTAAATTAAAACATAATAAAGGTCTTGTTTGCTTTATATATTAAAAGGTAAAAGCTGCAAATCTCCAAAAAAAGAACATAGTATACTAGCAAACTGATTGTCTCATATTAAATAGAACTTGGTTATTGAACCATCACAAGAAGCAAATAGATTACAGCAAAATTATTTAGTCTTGATATTTTTGCTAAGTAACTTGTAGTTATACCTCAAGTGTTAGCTTAAGAACTACAACATTCTGGGTCCACCAAACTAGTTCTAGAAACTGTATCGGTATATTAGCGGTTTGGAATGATACGGTCAGCATAGTAAAATACAGATCTTGTACCAAGATAGGATCTTAATACTTTTTTCCTCACTCTAAGCCAAGGTTCAACATATTGAGAACCAATATCATTTCGGTACTACATTGGTACAGTATGGTACAGGGCGTACTATATCATTTCGATACTTTTTATGGTGGTAAGTAGGTGGTATGAGGGTAGTACGAGGAGGTATGAACGATATGGGCTTCGTACCTTTTGAAATGGCTAACCATCCCAATTCTCTATCAGTACGGTTTGGTTAGGCCCAAACCGGATAGTTCAGGATGGTTGAGCATACCTTATTCTTAGTAATGGTACCATCATAAACCCGTTAGTACAGGATGATTTTGCTCAGTTCAGAACAGTTCAACTCATACTGAATCAAACCTCAATATAATATATCTATCTTACCGGTATAGCATGGTATATTTGGTGCAGGTTAGTACGGCAGACATTGATAGCATTTGTTCATTTTGTTTAGTAGGGTGTTTGCCATGGAGTATATTTGATAGGATTCCACCCTAGGTTTTTTATTAGGTTGCTATTAAGGACATTTTTATTTTTCCTTAATATATGCGTGTGTTTGTGTTTGCAAGTCCAAATGTACAAATGAATAAGACTTCATCAGTCAAAAAAACATAAGGTTGTTCTTCAGTGGCATCCAAGGCCATATTGGCTTAAGAGCGATCTAATGCAAGTCATCAATTAGATATATATAATCTAAGTATAATTACCATCCAATGTTTCCATTGTTGTTAACTGGTGCCATCGTATTCGACGTGCTACGATGCCCAATGCGACATTGCGAACCTGACAAAGTTAACAAGCAAATCATTAGCATTTAAGGAAGCAATTATGTTACTAAAAGAGATAGAAATGACAATGGAAGATTCACCTTGATTGATAACTAAACAATGTTCATCAAGAGAAAAAACAGAAAATTACTGACAAAAACCATATATTCCATTATTTGATATAATTATTAACTAATACTTGCCTCATCAAAGACTAGATTGATAAACCTCAGAGAAAGTAGGAGAGTAAGAATTATCTCAGCTACTGGAGCACCGATAAGAGTCAATGGAAGCATAAACCATCGGATTGCAAATGCAAGTTGCTCAGGTGTAGTCGTCGTCAAGCACAGACTTGCACTTTGGAAGATCTATTTAAAAAGGATTCTAAAAAGTGTAAGAAAGTAACCATAACACCTAAAAAGTGAAACATAGGAAAACAAGCAATGATGCATAAGTTACTGCAGCTACCTTTGGTAATTGGCTAGCAAAGACTAGAATAAGGAAATAGTAGTAGAATTAGCGATATTGGTGGATCTGCAGGTGAAGGTATGACATTTTTTTTGGTAAGACTGTACTCAGTATTTTTCAACAAGGGATCTAGGTTTCCTCTACAACTATGAATAGGACTTACAAGAGGATGTGGGTAGAAGATAAAAAGTAATGCCTAATAAGTCTTTCTAATAAATATCAATCAAAGTATAACGATAAGAAATGATTGAAAAGGTTCCACAATGTAACTGCAGCCATCATCCAGACAAGGGGATTAAAATTAGACCAGAGGAGAGAATTAGGCAAGCAATGATGGGATGGATAGCACTGGTCCGAAAGATACAATGAAGCCCCTCAAGGCATAAGAGGTGGCTCTTAACAAAAAGAACCTTATCTAAATTGATGGGGAAGTCTCCTTGATCATGCTATTAGGTAAAGGAAAGGCTGAAGGTGGTCACATAAAAAATTAGCTAAGAGGATCTGTGAAGAAGGAAACAAAATGATGATGCAAAGAGAAATTGTGTTGCAAAATTGCACACGAGAAGAAAGGGAACATACAGTAAAAGATAAACAGGCAGCTGTGCTCGCCACTGACAAGGCTTTCCTTGTGAATTGCAAAGGTCCTAACTTCATGATCATATATGAATAACCTGATAAGGATGAGGGAATACGGTACAATCCTGAAAGAGACACTGGAGGAGTTCTTAACTGGACAAGTGGAGGTACACCATCTGCACCAAATCCCAGCATGATAAATAACAACCCTGAAAGCAAAGCCACTCTTCCTAGTTGGTCCTGCAAAGAAGAAAGTATTTTACTTGACTATTTCAAAATTTTGAACTGAAATTTAAATAAACTGTGCATGGGAAATGAATGTTGTGTAAAAATGCTGAGAAAAATATGGAATAACAGTATTCAAAAATTTGATACAGCAACACGACACATTCATCAAAGTATGCATGTATTTTAATAAGGATACATGCAGATAACCAAGTGGATCAGCTGGCCCACAACTCAATGAAATAAACATGGCCTTTATTAGGTCTACATTAAGGTTCACCACCTTTGTCGGCAGTGCCAAAAACTGACATAGGAAGATGATGCAATCCCAGTTTCACAAAAGAAATTGTGAAGAATTATTGTAAATCATGAACTGTTCAAGATCTGAAAGGTCAAACAATTTAAATTTTGAAGTGTCCAACACACCATCTAGCACTGATAAAAGCATTATGGTACAACAATGTGTTCGTGCAAGTAGAAAAACCTAATTCACCTTACTGCATGCACTTGAATGTACAAGCTCTTATGCTTAATAACCAGACTAAAACTTGTGATAAGCCAAGTAAATTCAGCATCAAGCTTACCATCCAAATATGAGTTGGCAGAATCCATATTGAGAGTATAGAGAGGTATAGGACTAATCCAAAGCGCATGTAAATGTGTGACCTAGCTGGTAAGACAACAAGTGCCAACAACCACACCTGCAGAAGTGATAAAAGTTATGTAGAAGAAAACTGCCCCAAGCATATCAAAAAACATTTAGAAAGTAAATATGATTTCAAGAAATAGTAGATCTCATGATTCTGAAAACTAAACCAAACTTCTCAGTTAGATGTGTAATGGAAGATTTAACAAGAATGGCTTGTGACCTTCAGGACAGTAAGTATTATCTAGAAAAGTATGAAAAGCATTCACTGTAACATCAATGGAGAGCCTAAAAAGATGCCTTCTTAGGATGGGTATCAAAATATAATTCCATAAACTATATATATATATATATACATATATATAGTATAAAGGAAGAGGTTTGCAGTAGGTTAGCGGCCAGCATAAAACTATAGCACACCCTATGAACAATGGAGACTTATTTCCATGAAAGAAATCTGCCGATCCTGATATTAAAAAATCTCTGCTATGCCTGGTGATGCCATTATGGCATAGGATCTTTGAAGGTCCTGACATGATTATTGGTGTGCTTAACAAAGCTACCCTGATTGTGTTTGACATAAATATATGGTTTCATGAAATGCCTCTGACATCTTAAATAACACAGTTACATGCACTAAAATTTATCAATAAATCCAAAAGATGCAGCTTAATATTGGAATGATAGACAAACCTTTAGAGATATAGGACTAAAGTTTGAGATTCATAACCTGATAGACTCAGCATACGATATCTTAGGCAGTAACTAGACACCTCGCAGAAATTAACAATAAAATAAAAGTACTTAAATATTTAGCATTTAGAGAACCATCAATAAAAAGATTATGAAAATTGTCCGATAAAATGCAATTGCTCTAACATTGATCTATGGTAGAAAGCCATCTTGGGAAAGTTTTGTACTAGTTCTCGGGATTATGAGAAGCAATAAGAAGGGTCCACAAAGAAAGAAGTAGAAAGTAGGTTGGCATATTTAAAGAGAAAAAGGCCTAAAGAGAAGAGGGATGGCATTGCTCTCTCCACCCTTGGACAAGAAGAGTCAAAGATGGTGAAGGTTTGGATCAATATTCCATAGGAGCATGGCAAAGAGATGAGAGGAAGAAAGAGATAACAGAAGGGGGAAAAAAAGAGAGGAACTGTATCTTACTCTAAATGTACCTTTTAGCCAAAAGGATGTGGGGATCACAACTTGTATGAGACAAGAGAGACACACAAGGAACTACATGTTGGATTGATAAAACTAACAATGACCCTACCTGACTACTCCAGCCTCATAGTCCATGCTCCAAACCAGATCCCTTGACCTGAACATCTTCCTGAAGCAGCGTAAGCAAAACCAAAATGTTTTGGTTTGAACTGGAAGCAGTTTGAAATTTGGTTCAATTTCAAAGTTTCCACTGAAACTAACTTGCAAGGCCAGATTCATTGTATGTATGAGCTACCAATGCTCTCTTATTTTTTGTTATTTCTTCGTTTGTTAAATGTTAAGAAGCATGTTCTCTGGACAAACTAAGACTTAGAAAGGTTTGCAGAGAACTGGAAACATCATAACATTAGGTTCCAAAAATCTTAAGAGAAAAGAGAATTTATGACAAAGGTTTGGTTATATTTATAATTCAAATATGGTAAGAATAGTAAGTTTCATATTATTATCAGACAATGAAATGAGATATGACACTATTAATCTGACTTTTTTTCTTAGAAGGTTTAGGCTCAAAAAATCCAAGCAAATTTTATTAAGGTAATGAAACGAAGAGAACAAGAAAAAGAAAAGGGTGAAAAACAAAAGATCTATACAAGACAACCCATCAACCAAAATTGCTACCAATCTCACATATCAGGTTGACACCACCCTTTTCTCACACTCTCAGACCCTGCAAGCCTCTAGGAGATAACCTTCAGCCTCTTGAGAACTTTCTTAACTCACTTTCAAGCCTTTGGCCCTGTTGCATTATACAATCCTTGAGCCACCTCCTTACCCTTCTGATAACCACCAGCCTTGACTGCTTTAATGAATTTTGAATATCGCAAAGCTTTGTAGATAAGTTTTCTAAGAATCATTTTGGTGGGGATGTTGCCCACCATTGTGGATACCCCATTAGCAAACAAAAAAAATTATTCATTCATTCTCTTAAGTCTTAACAACCCTGAGGTATATAAAAGCCTTCTTCCATACTGGCCTGTCCAATGAGACATTGTTTGTCTGCAACCTCAATCAGTTTAATCTACATCTCACCATCAATGAAGGTAGTCAGTGAGCTGCATCGCATTTTTCTATGACTTTAAACATCAAAATCCTATCAATATACAGTAACTAACTATATAATTTCTCTCCCAGAGCCCAGCTCACATCGCTCAACAAGCAGCTGCACTCTTTGCCCGGCTCTATAACAACATATTTGAATCTGCTGCAACACTCTGAGGAAAGAGACAAACTCTAGTAGGGATTAAGGAAAGAAAAAAGACAATCACTCGGTACAATGACAAGGCAAAGTATGTAATGGCTGTTTCAGAAGCCAAAGTTTAAAGGGAAACTAGTTAGTATTATCTCTTTGTTCCCACAAACATGGCACATGTATAGTTCATGTGCAGAGCAGTCCCTCTCACTCTCAACTAGCATTAAAACTCCAACTACAAGACTAACTACACTAGCCTTAGGACTTCAGTAAAAGACAAATATTGACTATTATTACTGCCACTAACAGGCTGCCATGTATAAGATATTAGACAAACTAAGCCTAGTCTTATCGTACTTCAGATTCCTGTCTCCAAACAAAAGGTGGACTCAAGAACTCTCATCAAACCTGGTTCCCCAGCATCAAAACAGAAACAGGAATCAAGGTATAAGTGTGCAGATGAAGAGTCAAATGCAAACAACTGGGCTTTCTAGTTTCAAGTATGACAATTGAGGAGCAACAACAAGAGTGATAGGTGGTCAAGTCGAAGGTCCATAGTCAACTCATGTGACAAGCTCCTTCCTAATCAAATAGAATCTGCCAACTTCGAACCCATTTGGGTTTGTCTGCATATCTTGCAATGAAGTACCATTCACAAATATGAAACATTCATCCTGCAAGTTTAATCAAGGATATTTTATGATTAGATAGACATATTTCACTTAGGAAATTGTACTTCAACCTAGCCCTTTGGCTTATAATTTGCAACTAAAAACTGAACAACATTCTCTATATCAAGTCATGCTCTCTGGCCTTACTGTCAGGATTGTTTCCAAGTAAAATTGGAACTGGGAAAGGAGCTTAAATTACATGACCAGCAAGAAAGGTCTCCTATTTGTCTTAGGTTTCATCACAGTTCCTCTTGTCCAACAAAGTTGCCATCGCTCAGAATATAAGACTTCTTTGATCAAAAGACTGTCATGCAGTGTTCCCAGAATTCAACGTATCATACCTCCAACCCATCAATACATCTCATATTGATGGAACCATCCTTGTCAGTCTAGTTAATCATAGTCTGGACATACTTAAAACTTGACAATTTAGTGCATCAAAGTCATCTTCCTATGCGTGGTACAAATGCTCCACGCAAGCATTACGGTTTAGGAAAACAAATATACTGCAGGAAAAATGTTTGTTCAAATGGCAACTAGAAACAGAAAGCCGATAAATCGAAACAAATCAGGCGAAGGTTAAGCATTGCAACCAGATTTTCTTAAAGCCATGCTTGAATATAGAACCAAGTAAGAGGAATCATAACAAAGGTACCAATTTGATCCGCGGGTCGATGGAGTGCAGGAAAGTGCGGGGAGACTCGATGAACTGGCAGATGGGGCTGGAAGTGGCGCCCGAAATAAGCCTCAGGATCTTCTCCGGAGACGCTCCACGGTGAATCCATGACGCCCATCTCGCCGCTCGCCCCGGATCGCCGTGCTCGGCCGCCAAACAAGTTATGGAGATTTTCCTCTTGCCTGGCCTGAGAGTTCCTCCTTTCCATGCAACCAGAAGAATTCTCGGGTTCGGACGACATGGCTGCGGGATATGAAGAGAATTTGAAGGAGGACGAGGAAGACGGGAGCCGTGGGTTGGGATGGGAGAGGAGAGGAGAGAGGAGGAGTAAAGGAGTTCGGATGTCATCGGCTCGGAGAGGAAGAGGCGTAGGAATCGCAAGCCTTTTATACCTCAGAAAGGGTTGGAGGAAGGCTGGTAGATGACCGAGTGGAAAGGGACGAGAAACAAAAAAAAAAAAAAAAAAAAAAAAAAAAAAAAAGGGAAAACTAGCAGGAAGGGAAGTGAAGGGAATAACGGCCGATAAGGGAATAACGGCCGGTCAGACGGGGTTATGTGCCTCTTTTGGTTGTTTTCGGTAACTTGCCGTTAACTCTTTACAAGCCCCATTGGTTGTTACCAAATCTCTTTTTATTATAATTCAATATTATTGTAAAAATCCTATCAATAAATCTTGATCCTAACCCTAAACTTTAATCCCCATTCTAATCCCTAAGGCTCTGTTTGGTTTTAGAATAAACTAAGAGGGAATCCGCACTATGCTGTGGAATATATAATTTCAAAAATTTTATAAATTTTTTGTTTGGATAATTACTTTTGAAAATAGCATTTTATCTAACAATTATAAAGTTTTCTATAAGTATTATTTTGTAATATTTATATAACTTCATGTAATTTACATAATATTTTAATATTTATTTAGTAAATATTAATATTTATTATTAATATAATTGTACATATTAATAATATTCATATAATAATACTATATTTACTAAATATTTGTATTTATTGATTTTATTTAAAAATATTAATATAAAAATAGAATAAAAATATTTGTAAATAACATCAGAAATTCTTTTAATTAAATTTATATTTTTATTATAAACGTTTTATTAATCAAAAATAAATTCATTTTATAAAAATATTTATGAAAATATATAATTAATCATAATATATTTCTAAATATTTATTATTATAAAATAAAAAATAAAAATTTATTTACATAAATTATAAATTAAATATTAATTTAATCACTTGAATATTTTAATTTATTAATATTAGTATTAGTAGTATATATTATTAAAAATATTATTATTTTTAATAAATATTTTTTACTTATGTAATATTTATTTTAATAAATAAAACATATTTATGCAGTATTAATAATTATTATTAATATTTATGTAAATATTGATATTTAAAATAAAATAAATATTCATGTAATAAATATTTAATAAATAAATTTAAAAAATATATAAAATAGATAAAATAAAATTATAAAATTATTTACAATAAAATTTTACATGAGAAATAAAATAAATTTTTTGTCATATTTATGTAAATATTTTGGTATGCAAATAAAATTTAATATTTTGACTACTTCAAAGGAGATTTTAAGGAGGGATTTGTAAATGACAACTTTCAAAGGTGAAATTTGTAACTTACTATTTTGAAAAATTTATAAATTTTATAGAATTTTAGAAATTCTCCCTTAGGAGTAGCCAAACAAGAAATTTTGGTTTTAAAATTCTTAAATTTCCACCTTAAGTGAAATTTCTCCTAAAAATCCTTTATCCAAACACACCCTAAGACTCTGTCTGCTTTTAGAATAAACTAAAAGGGGACTCACACTATGCAGCAGAAAAAAAAAGTAGCTTATTGAGGTACATGTAAATAGTTAAAACTTTTTTTTCTTCCTTTAGTATGATAAAATAAAAGAATGTAGTAAAATACCTTAACAAATAGTGTTAGAAGAGAGTCCATGAGGAAGAATCAAGTTTTCTTCTTCCCTTATGATCAACAAATATTGTGAAAGATTCAAGGCATGAGGAAAGAATCTACAATAAATATAGGAGAGAACTCACTGCATGTCTCTCACTTCTTTACTAGCAAGATAGATGATGGTCAGTCCCTCCTAAACTCCATCTAAATCCTAATTTTATCCTCTCAACTTTTTAATTTTTTTCATTTATCAAATTAGACGTCCGCTTTAAATAAGAGTATAATTTAGAATGGATAATAAAATCACAAATAATGTTAGGTGGATGAGATTTAGTCGAGACTTTTAAATATTTGATTGGAGGAATTAGTGCATGGTATAGCTTTTTGATTTTTTTTAATAAAGTGAATAAAATTGGTGTTTCACTTTTAGCATGTTTGTGGGACCAAACCATATTTTACAAGAATAAAATATATTACAACATTTTGATGTTGAATGTGTTTGTGTGCATGATGCACACATACAAGTGTGTGCATATGTACGCTTTCATTTTTTGTGCATGTGTATATGTTTGCATAGCACCATACATCTAGAGGAACCAAAAATAGATTCTTTTGCCAAAATGATTTACTCAAGAGATATAATTATTGTTTGATAATAGGATTATGAAAGTTGAATGACAATGTCATCATATCAACATGCTTTCTCTAGTTATGCTATGTTACTATCAAAATTTTATATGAAAAAACTTTTTAGATTTATCTCAATTATCCTTTCTTAAATGAAATGTCTGAATATTTTCAAAACTTATCGATTATAGCTGATCAGAAACCTAGAAACACATGGTAAGTATATAATGTGAAGCCCTAGTAAGTACATGTTACTAGGGTGAAATCTAAGGGTATAATGTGAAGTGTGCAACTCCACCTATCTTTGATGACACTGGACTAAAAAAAGAATAGATATTCAAGCCCTCGGTCACTTTCTCCAATGATCCTAGCTATTTATTAGTTCATCACCAAAGAATCAGCCCATATGGCAACCATATTAGAGTGGAATAAATTTTGAAGGCCAATGGGAGGTGATTGCCATTATGGTTGCTTGAAAATTGATTTATGTCAATAAGGCAAAGGTATTGTAACCAATCCTTATGCAACCACAACATAGGCCAAGTATCAATGATAACCACCTAACTCTTGCCACTAATGGAGATGGGTTGTTCCTCTCCCACATCCATTTTCATTCTTACTTTTCCTATCTTACCCTTCCTTAGTGTTTGTCATTGCCTCGATAACTGCCTAACTCTTAGCCACTAATGGATATGGGTTGTTCCTTTCCCATGCTACCCTTTTTCAGTATGTTATTGCCTCCAACTATTAGTCCTTACCAATATACTCTCTAGCATACTTTAGACTATAGACATCTAATAAAGCTTTCCCACTCTATTAGCTATCTCAATTGAATCATCGGCGAGGTGTAGATGGTTGGAAAGAGGCTGAAGATGTTGAACACGAGAGAGAGAGAAAGAGAGAGAGAGTTTTCTTTTTTTTTTTTTTTTTGATCGAGAGAGATAAAAAGCATAAAAAAGAGATTAAAATTGATAAACTCTTTTATCAAAACATTCATTCCTTTAAAATCTTTGTGACCCTTTCTAGCTCTTATTTGATCACAAAACTATAATACATAAAAAAAAAAAAAAATTCATAAAAAAAGAAAGATGTATAACTGGTTTAGCAACTAGTTAGAGTATATTTCTTTCTATGCCTACTATTGGTAATCGCTAGGATAAGTTCCAACTTCTTAGTAAAAAAAATATCAAAAGGCACCATAGCAAATATCTACTTTTTCATATGATGCACCTATAATAAAATTTCTCATATAATATGCTTAAATTATACTCTAGGTGGGATCATCACAGACTATTTCACATAAAATAATAGGAGAATTACTCAAGTTAAACACTTTATATATGTCAAAATTGAGGCAATTGCCATGCTTGTTATTGTTCATTTTATAATATTCTTCTAAGCTTAATAAATATAGTATAATACCATTTACTTTTTCAAGCGAGTAGAATGCTTTTTCTCACATCCCCTCTCCTCTCAAGGGCAAAAGAGTAATTTTTCAACTCATGTGCTCTCTCTTCAATCTATTGAAAATAAATAATTAGAAATTTAAGTGGATTTTAAACTAGAGATCTTGAGCAAAACTATGGCCCCAAGTGTTTTTCCAAGCTTTAAAACTATCATAATCAAGTGCACTTATTCTAAAACTATCAAATCCTTGGGATGCCCAATGCCATGGCTAACATCGAATAAATTTATAATTTCTTGCAACTTGTTAAATATTGATGTCAAGAGGTTTGCATTAAACATATGAAAAATCTATAAATCATTAACTATCAATCATCACTTAGTTCACTTGGAGATGAGGAAGTTAAGATTAGATGAGTCTCAAATGAAACTACCAACCTCACCATGTTCCATGCTAATCCTTAACTTCCACATCTTGAGTGAAATAAGCAATGATCATTAGCATAATGGTAGTTGTAATCATTTATAGGCAATTTCAGTTGCAATTAAATGTCTAGATACATGCCACTCCTATAAGATATTGCTTTAATTTGCAATAGATGCTCTAGGTAAGTGTTTGCTAATTCACATGTGAATTTCTTATAAAGACTGCTAAATGTACTTAGAAATATCAATGAAGATAGCTTACATGTAGGAAGAAAAATAGCCCCTTCTAAATTCTAATCCCTCCTTTGTTTTTTATGAGGCTTGAAATTTAAGAGGAAAAGGGTTTTATTTGATATGCTTATAAGTAAATATATATCTTTAATGTTCTCCAAAACTTATTGAGCTGCTAAAAGGTTGAATAAATGTCATGTAAGTGTTATAATCATAATTAGCATTGGTTTAGGCATTTTATGTATAATAACAAATATATATTACTCCATTTGTTTTGGAAGATAAGAGAACTCTTTGCTCTTGTGTAATTTAGGAACCTAGGTCTACTAAAAAAATAAAAAGGAAAGATGAAAAAAAAGAATCAAATGAGGACGTAACCTCATATACTTCACTTCTCCTTCAACATTTGTATTCTTTGATGTTGACCCCGCATTGATTTTGATGATTACAAAACAATTAAGTAAGTTACTGATAATTTTGGTATAGGTCAATGTAATTTGCAGGTACACATGAGTCACCAAGAATATCTAAACGGATTTCAAGCTTCAAAATCAGTATGTGGTTCAAGAGAGAGAATCCCAAGATCTGAGAAGAAGGATTCAAGGTCAAATTAAGTGAATCTCAGATGTTTGAAAATATTCTCAAGTGAAAAAAGTTCAAGTTGTGAAAGTTGTGAAACCAAGCCTCCTTGATTCAATGGATTTACAAGTCCGTGAAATAATTTTTCAAGTTTTGGAGACATTAGTCAACTCCCACGGTAACTACTGAAACTTGGAATGAAAGAATGAAGCCCTAAGCCGACCCACATGTGAGTTATCAAGTCAAAAATATGTCACATAAGTTTTTACAGAAGAAATTCATGGGTTAATCGGCTCTAGAGCCGACTACTGTGGCCATACAGAGACTTTCCCCAGGTTAGTCGGCTCTAGAGCCGACTTCTGATGGAAAAACAGTGGGTTTACCCACGTTAGTCGGCTCTAAAGCCAACTACTGTGGTGTTAGTCGGCTCTAGAGCCGACTAACCTTGCCTGGGAAGAAGAAATTCCTAGGTTAGTCGGCTCTGGAGCTGACTAACGCCCTGGGAACTTGCCTAATGGCTAGTTCTGACATTCCAACGTTTGGAAACGGCCATTCCAACGGTCCAATCCCTCAACCAATTATAAATACTAGTTAATGGGATGGATTAGCAAAAAGTTAAGTGGATTTTTGAAGGATTATAAGTAAGAAAAAGAGAGATTTACAAAGTCAAATTCAAAAAAAATTCAGCCTGCTCTAGTTTTCAAAAACTACTGTTGCTAAAGTTCAAAAATCCTTGGAAGCCTATTCAAAGCTCCCACCAACCACTCCAGAAGCTTCATCAAGTGCTCTTAACTCCAGCATTCAAAGAAGTGAAGCTTATTCAAGGAAAAAAGGCTTCAAAACTGTAAAGTGCTCTTTATTGTATTTATTTGCTCATTAAAGAGCTATTCTTACTGAACTTGTTTCTCATTGCATTTTGTTGAGTTTCAACTTGGTTGAAATTTGTGAGGGGTGTGCCAAACCCTAAATTGGTGGTTGTAAAGGCTCCCTTGTGCCTGAAAATAAGAAGCTAGCTGAGTAAGCTAGGTTGTAATCGTTGAAGAACGATTAGTGATGAAAATTTCCAAGGGGTGCTTGGGGAGTGGATGTAGATGCAAGGGTTAGCACCGAACCACTATAAAATCCTTGTGTTTGTATGTATCATCCACTGTTATTGCTGTGTGTTATAAGTTTGACACTTCATTCTTGCACACTCTCATAACTTAGCAAATATTGGACATATTGTTTAAAATTTGAAAAGGAATCCAATTCACTCCCCCTTTTGGGTTGCTTAGCTGGGCAACATTTGATATATTATTTCTGCAATCTATATAGGTATGGCGAGTAATTCCTGATAAGCATACCTTTTTTTTTTTTAAGAAAAAGGAAGAGCTTCAAAAGCTATAGCCTATAGAGATTTCATTGAGACCATGAAATAGTAGTATTGCAATAAAAAGTTTCAAATTAATATAACAATAAAATAAAGTTAGATAGCAAAGGTCTAAACTTAAAAAATGATAGAAAAATTTTGAATCATAAACCAAGACACATTCTTTGATAAAGATCTAACTTCCAAAATTAGAATAGTAAGAGTTTTAGTAGAGAAATTAAAGATTCTAGGATTTCTTTTCTTCTGTATTTTCCACTAGATTGCTACATTAAGGATGTCCCAATAAATTATGATTTCTTTAATTTTTTTCCTTCTCCAAACACTAGAGAAAGGGATTAAAAGAGTATGAAGAGAATATGATAGAAGACTAGACTATCTAAGAAGACCACTCAAAGAATAAACGGAGTCCATCCACTACTAAAAGTTTATAAAGTCTACAACTAATAGAGCTAAAAATATTGAGGAAATGAGGCAACAATCCTGCGGACAAACATGAAAGCAAGAATTTGACATATATATTATTGTTGTCTAATAAACAACCACAAAGATAAAGAAATTAATAATTACAACATTACGCTGCAAGTCCCTTAACATCACGTAAGACACCATCCTAAGCCGTTTGGACCATCATCATGGAATAAATAAATAAATAAATCCAAACCAATCTATGCCCAGTGATGCCATAACACATCATGATCTTGTAATGGTAAAGCTCAAAAACACAATTTAAAACCAATACAAACCAAGACCTTTTAAGGATAAAGCATGCAGATAGCATAGAATCAATATCCACTAATCTAAAATATATTGAGTACACAGGTACTACAAATGTCATTGCATGTTTTATCCATTACAAATCAACATGACAACAATAATAAGATAAAAATCTAGAAGTATTGATGCAAACGAAAGGTGAATAGAAGGAAATTAAGTTAGGGTTTTGGGGAAAAATTAGGAATTAGTGCTAGAGTTAAGGTACATTGATTGGGATAGATATAGAGTAGATTGAAGGTCAACTCAGGATTAAATGCCATATAGAAGCTCCAAATCAAAAGAACAAGGCTTTTGTGAGTTAGAGATAAGGGTGGCATTAGGTTTTACAACTAGTGTTAAGGCTAGGATTTAGGGTTTTAGTCTCAAAATCAATAGTGAAATGATAGTTTTTATCTACTCCATCATATTTGCCCTACTTATAGAGTCTTTAAAGAGCAAATATATCATAGGATGGAGAACTCAATAGGATCTATCATTAAGTAGGTATATTGATAAATCATATTAGATTTTGATAGAGCGGACTATATGGTTGAAAACGTTGACCATATAGAAATTCATCCATGATTGTGTTTATGTTTTATATGCATCTAGCTTGTTATTGCTATTTCTTAGTATAAAAAATGAGTTTGGGTAGTTTTAATTAACTTATGAATATCTTGAAAGAAACAAGTTAATTAGCTATAACCATGTCACTTGGAGATGAGTTAGTAGTAGTAGACCTTAAAACATTTTTTTAGGGGGGGGCAAACTAAAAGTAGTAATATATGTTGAAAATTATATATTACATGTAAATATATTTTTTAGATAAAAAAATCATATAATTTAAAAGATTTTTCATCAATTTATTAGTCTTGTTATATCATAAAAAATTTTTAATTAATTAATTGAAAGTATTTGTAGTGCATAAAAAATAAATTATTTTTCTGTACTACGCATATTGCATATTATGCTACTCTTGCAAATATATCACCATATCGACAAAGCAATAACTTATAATAAATTTATTTGCACTATATAAAAAAGATTTTTTTACCTTATTCTTCAAATCCAAGCTAGTTAATGTTGTCTCCAAATTTTAAACATTAACTTTGCAAATAATTATTTTGCACAAAAAATAAAATGTATTTTATTAAAAATTTAATGAATAATATACTCTTAATTCTTGTTTTATAATAATATGTTAAGAAGTAAAAAGAAAAAGTTGCTCATCAAGTCATCATTGATGTGGTCAATTGAAGGAAAAGCACGATGCTTCGCTTCTAGGTGAAGCAAAGGATTCAAGGCATGGATTACAAAGGGGAAAGGTCTTAAAGAAGGGCATTAAAGAAGGATTCAAGCGATTCGTGGAGGTGTTTTTCTTTCTTTTTTTCTTGACAACGATGACAAAGCTCTTTTTTTTTCCTCTTTTGCAAATGCATACTTCGATTGTTAGTTAGAGTTACAGTCTTTTGATATGGGCATCTCTTTAACAGAAGAAGTTCTAGTAAACTTAGCACGTTATTTTTTAAAAAAATATAGTCGATTTTCATTTTTTTTTGGAGGGGGGAGCCTCCCTAATCTCTTAAAAGGTCCATCATTGTCAATTATATTTAGCGTTAGTAGTGGATAACCTAATTAGATACTGAAGGAAGGTAGACCGATCTATCCTAATGGAGCTAACCTCACGAATCAAAAGAAAAAACGATTTAAAATCTAGGATTGTACCACTAAAAAGGTAAGGGTTATGATTCTAAAAAGAACGTTAGATATTCGCATGTCACAAAATGAGAAGATCAAGGTTATTTATCATATCATGTTTAATATTGAAGCGATGTTTGGTGGATAATAAAGGCTAGTACGCCTTAAGATCCTGAGGAGCTCATATGCACCAAGTTGCTAAAGGGCATGCCAATTACTAAGCATATGGTCAAGATGATTAGTTACATCCAAGAGTTGAAGCTCTTTCTTTGAGACATGGATATGGACACCTAGATAAATATAATACTACAAATGAACTCAAAATTGATTTCAAACCAAACTTTGTTAGACTCAAAGCTCAACCAAGCTCAGTACAATTACACAACTTAATATAAACAATTCGATCTCGAGCTAGCTTGAATGCTGATAGACCGGGCCTGAGCTCAGCTCAGCCTGGCCAGCTTGCGTCGAGCTCGAGCTCCTCAGCTGGATCATTAAGCCTACAAAGGGCTCGGAGCAGCGAGGGCTTTGCATCGCATTGCGGAGGGGATTCGCAGGGAGCTCGTCGCGTTCGTCGCCAGCGTCAATGGAGAAGGCGTCGTCGCTGCTGTTCTCCGGCCTCCATTTCGACCGGAAAAGATTCGCCAGAGACATCGCCCGATTTAAGGCAATGAGGAAATCTTATCTCCTTCTCTTCCTTTCTCCTCCCGATCGAACGAAATCTCGTTGCGTTCCGATAAAATTCTAATTTTTATTAGGAATCGAAAGCTCACTCTGTAGTGATTTTTGTTTTATTTTTGTTAGCCGAAGGAGGAGCCGGAGAAACCTCAGGAAGTGGAAGCCGAAGCGAAGGAATCGACGGAGGTGACGACAAGCGGCAAGGGGAAGAGGAAACGGAAGGTTAAGAGTTCTGGTGATTTTTCTGCACCTTGTAGTGAGCTTTAAATGTTTTGAGGTTTCTTTAGTTAATTTTTCTTTGGTATTATTTCAATTTGGTGCTTCAGAAATCGTAGAGAGTTTCAGTGTTTTTAGGAGTTCGGAAACCGTACCTTCTGATGGAGAGACCAATGCGATGGAATCTAATATATCTCAGCAGAGGAAGGAAATGGAAAAGCAACTTGAGGTTGAATTTTCTTTTAGTTATGCAATTTTTAATCCAAAAGTAGAGCTATTTGATTTTTAAAAAAAAACACTTTTTTTCACAAAAATGCTTGCTTGATTGCAGAAAGCTTCGATTTTGAGGAAGAAATATGGGATACATATTTCTGGCCACAATGTTCCTTCTCCACTTGAGAGTTTCGGAGAACTAAGTTCAAGGTATATTTTTCAAATTGGTGATATAAATTTTGTTTTACTCGATCTATTTCACTAATTGAATGATAGGTTCTGGATAACTGGAAGTTTAGTGCATCTTTTGCTACTTCGTTTCAGCCAAAAACAAAGTTAAAGACAACTTGCTCTGAACACAATCAGCTTCGTCAACCATGTTTCTATTTTCTACTTGTTTCAAATTAAGGCTTGACTTCAAGCATATCAGAACCCTTTCCACATATTCATCCAAGTTTGATTGGATCATCATGTCCGCATCTTTGCTTTATTCTTTTGTGTTGCTTGTTAATGCTGTCTATGATTAAGGCAACAAACACAAGGTTTCAAACCTCATGGGATAGGACTTTCCTAATTTTTTCATGAAGCGGGATACTAGTGTGTCCCAGTCCGTCTCAGCACTTGGGATGGAAGATGTCCAAAGATATGCTGATCGGAACACTGAGATGATGACAAAACAGACACTTGAAACAGCAACTCATCTTGGCATCTCATGAGATATCCTATCGAGATTTGAAACCATGGTCCTCATCCAGTATTTTAGCTTCTATGTGCAGTATTTTTACTTAATGCAGTATTTTACTTTATGTATGGAACATTTATTTTTGGATTGTGCTGAAAAGATTTTGATCTTTTGAACAGGTATGGCTGTAAATCATATTTCTTGCACAACTTGCAAGAACGTGGATTTAAAGAGCCTACACCTATTCAAAGGCAGGCTATTCCAGTACTCCTCTCTGTATGCTCTTCTATTTAAGCGATCCCCTTGGCACTTTTTTTCTTTCTGCTATTTTTTAATCCAAAGATTCTAGTATTGGCTCTATAATTTTCTCTTTTAGCAGTCTCCAACTATTGCTTAAAAAGTAATTTTACAATCCTTTATTGTCAACATTTTTAGCTACTGCTCAATCATTTGGATTGATGTTTAATTGTCATAATTTGTTTCAGGGGCGAGAGTGCTTTGCATGCGCCCCTACAGGTTCTGGCAAAACATTGGCTTTTTTATGCCCAATTCTTATGAAAATTAAGGTAACATAATGTTACAACGGGTATGAACAATCATCTTTTTAAAATATTGTGTTCAAATAGATGATAAGATCTGTTTTCTATCATTAGCCAGGATCCAAAGATGGCATAAAAGCTGTAATACTTTGTCCCACAAGAGAATTAGCTGCTCAGACTACGAGAGAGTGCAAGAAGCTGGCAAAAAGAAGGAAATTCTACATTAAATTGATGACTAAGGAGCTCTCGAGATGTGGTAATTTTGACAAAATGCCCTGTGACATTCTCATATCCACTCCACTTCGCTTGGATTTTGCTATGCGCAAAAGAAAGCTTGACCTAAGTAGGTATGCTCTAAAACTTTCCTAAATATTCTATTCCATTTAAGACATAATACACGTGATCATCTTCTGTTATGAGTTATGCCTCAAATGTGTTTTGCAGTTCCTAGACCATTCTAATATTTTTTGATATTCTTAAGGGTTGAAGCTTGGGTGCATGCAAATATTGTTTCTTTTGTCATGGCTTTTTGTCATGCTGACTATTGCTGGTAAGCTTCACTACGCTAGGGACATGTCAATGTTTAGAATATATGTGGTGTAGTGAAATGCTAATGCATTGCAAAACTGAAAAGCATAAGATCAAGGGCCATAGGATGGGATGATAACTAGCAGAGGAGAGAGCCTAGATTACATGGTGGATTTGATGTGGAGCATGTACATCTTTTAGTGTGAAATTCTTGATAAACTGTGGTAAGTCAACCACAATGTATGCAAGGGGAAGACTAGTTAATAAGCATAAGATAGTGAGGCTAATAAGTACTTGTTTTATAAAATTATTAGATTAGATACTCTAGTAGAATAACTTCTATCCAAACTTCAAGGCAAGTAATAGAATTGAGAAAAGCTTGATGAAGAAGGTGAAGAAGTTTTATTAGTGACACAGATTTCCTTGTCAGCGTCTGGGCATTCTCTTTTGACTGATCTCTCTCTCTCTCTCTCTCTCTCTCTCTCTCTCTCTCTCTGGTTCTCTGGTGTACAGGCTTTGCAAAATTGTTTCTTAAATCTGATGAAAACTGTAACTTGTGAGTAAAGTGAGACTGCCAATCTCATCTAAATGTACATGATCCTTAATAATTAAAATCATGCACAAATATTATCAGACTCAATGTTGTCTGGACATGTGACACAGGTGTCAAGTGTCCTAGTGTCTGGAAGAGTTGATGTGGTATTTTGAAAAATCAGATATTGGGAAATATCCATATTATGTACAAATGTGTGCAGGTCTGTTAAAATAGTTAGGCAGTCCCAGGCAGTGGGTACCTAGAGCTAAAATCCCTAAAATTAATGGAGTTAGCACTTAGCACAATAGTCTCATATGACCAAAATGACAAATATATGACTCTGTGTAAGCACATGTGCGTGAATACACACACATGATTGAATAGTGTTTCTGTCAAGAGAAATTCTGGACCATTGGGTTTGCTTTAGTCCATACAAATCATTACTCTTTGAGTATGCACAAATCATAATGCCTTCATTCCTAAATTCAGCTCCAATTTTCAACTGTTGAAAGTCCAAAGTTCATTTCTTTCTATGATTCCTCCAAAATATCCAGAACACACCCATCAACTACTGTCTGTTGGGAAGGAAACTGTCGTACTAATGTTGTGAGTTGGATTTAAGGTCTTTGCAAGCTAAAGTTGTTACATGCGCACCAAACGATTGAACCATGGATTTGTGAATATTGGAGGGGGATACCTCCTTTTCTGAATTCTGGAGAGTCTAGATCATGATTTCTTTTAGCATGTAGAGTCCACACATATTTGAAATCTATTTGGTCTCTGATTTCTAACCTTCACTGGAGATCCTCAGTGTGTATAAAGATAATTCTTTTTCCTTTTTTGTAAACATATAAAAGTGTTCTTGAATGAGCAATGGACACGTGCAAAAGATGCACACATCTTCCTTGAAGTTATACTGTACAGAAATATTAAATAATGTTACTTCTTACTGTTTGATATAATTATAACAATGACTAACAAAAATTATTGAAATGAAGTTATATGGTTTGACCAATATTTTTTATTTTTTTCCTCAATTAATAATTGCCTGTTTTATCCTATTAGTTTCAAACATTTATAGTTACATAAAGACTTGATGGTGTTGGGCTGTAATTGCCAACCATCAATGAAACTGATCAACCATGTCATATGCTGGTATCTTCGTAAGATGGAATAAGATCAGTCCAAAGAAACTTTGAAAATCTGATACAAACTTGGAGCCCTTTGTACCTAGCCCGTACAAATGGCTTCTTTGACTTGCATATATTCCTCTCTTATTTCTATTCCCTTTTTTCTTTAATTACTCAGGCACCAGATATTGATAAAGCACTCAATTATGAGTAGCTCTATACTATGCAATGTAATAGTCATATGATAATTGTCTTCATTTTTGAGACCACAAATGTGACATGGATGTTCAAGTATTATACTGAGATTTATTTTGCTGAATTTTCATTATTAAGTCTCAATTAATCATGACTTTTGATTATATTTTCCCTTTTACTCATGCATTTGCACGTAATTCCAAGACATATAAGAGATTCAAGAAATACATAGAAGAAATTACAAGGAAAGTGGTAAAGCTTCTGATAGTTAACTAAGCAAGTATGCAAAAGTTAAATTTGTTCACATGAAAAAAAAAGAAGAAAAACAAATAGAAAAAATAAACTGCATCAATCATTGAAAAAAATCATGCCCCTGCATATGCTCATGTCCAAGAATTAATAACAAAAAAATATTACAATGAAACAACTCTTACCTAGATAGTTCAGCTATCTGCTAATTCAGCAAAGAATGACAAATAGAAGTGCTCCAGTTTTATCATGATACTTGTGTAATTGCTCATATTTGCTTTATGCAGGGTGGAGTACCTTGTCTTGGATGAATCTGACAAGTTATTTGAGCTTGGATTTGTTGAGCAAATTGATTCTGTGGTTAAAGAATGCTCGAATCCTTCGGTTATACGTTCTTTGTTTAGTGCCACATTGCCTGATACTGTTGAAGAACTTGCACGCTCCATCATGCATGATGCAGTTCGAGTTATTGTGGGTAGAAAGTGAGTAAGACAATTTAGATAAAAACCATCATTTCCATATTTAATTTTCCAAATCATTCTTTCTTATTATGAGGAAATTTTGAAAGGAATTCTGCATCAGAGTTGATAAAGCAAAAGCTGGTTTTTGCTGGAAGTGAAAAAGGAAAGCTGCTTGCTCTGCGGCAAAGCTTTGCAGAGGTATGTTACTTATCTTCACACAGTGTCCACCTCTCTTGCTCGAGGCAGATGTAGAACTTGTAGCTTACTGATTTATGCTTGTCAGGCTGCATTCTCTGAATAAGGCTACACAAAATTGGTGTTTTTTCTGCTAGTTATGCTATCATTCTCCAACCATGCCAGGATTATGATTCCTTTTTTTATCCCCCATTTTCTCTAGCAGAAGTGAGAGATTTTTTTTATTATTATTATTTGGTTTTGATATAATACTTTGGTACATTATGACATTTACTTTCTTTTACTAGAATATGCTGTTCAAGTGTTTATGTTAATTGTCAGAGTTGTTCAAGTTTTAAAATGCACATTATTTGATGGAACATGTGCACTGAACTACCATATTAGAGGTGTTAGTTTATGTATCTGAGTCCCTTTGTTTCAGGTTTTTGTTTTCTTGTACTTGCAGCAGGTTCATTCTACTTACTTGTTATTGTATTCTGTTAACTGGTAGTGTCTGAACCCTCCAGTACTAGTTTTTGTACAAAGCAAGGAGAGAGCAAAGGAGTTGTACAAGGAATTGGCATTCGATGACATAAAAGCTGATGTTATTCATGCAGATCTAACTCAACAGAAGGTAAGCTCATATAGCACTGACTCTCCATGAAGTGCAATCTACCACCAACCTCTTTCCTATCTTATGCACTAAATGACACTAAAACTAAGTTTACAATTCTGGAAGCCATACTTGGGAGTCTCATCAAACATTATTTCTTTTTTCCCTTCATTTTCTATTTATCACTTTTGTTGAATGATTTTCATTGCTTCTTGTTCATTTTTATTTGTCTAGCGAGAAGATGCGGTTGATAACTTCAGAGCAGGCAAAACATGGGTTTTAATAGCAACTGATGTCATTGCTCGGGGTATGGATTTTAAGGGCGTCAACTGCGTTATTAACTATGATTTTCCTGAATCAGCTGCAGCCTACATTCATCGAATTGGTAACACCCTGGATCTTAATCCTTGGCCAGTCTTACTAACACCAGCAACTGATGTTTATATTAGTTTCACCATTAAGGAAATTTATGATCTTATAATAAAGTTCAGAGTGATAATGATGTCCGAAATAACATAATGTCATGGTATTCTGGTTTTGATTATGTATGTATACTGTGCTCAACCGCTGGTTTGTCAACCTGCCTGTTTGAGCAGTTGCATTCCTAGCTCACCATCTTTCACATACTGCAGGCCTGTTCGGCAGCCCACATCTGAACATTGGGAGATCTCCCAAGTGAGTTGGAGGAAGTGTAGATTTTGAGGGAGTAAGAGGTGGTGTGATCTGGGTTGTGAAATCCCAGCAAATTAATTTAGAGCCTCCCTCCTTCCTTTCACCTCAACTCCTGTGGGATACATCCCACAGACCTGATAGAAGCATCCATATGGGCCCTGCATGTTTTGTGCATGCAGAATCCAAAAGCTCTTCCAAATGACCTCTGTTTCTTTTGGACGATATTTACTATTACAACGGAGGTAGTTGGTAAAACTAATATGACAGTATAATGATGTTTCTGGGAGAAAAGTTAAAACTACACATGGTTATCACTGCCCTATGTTCCATATTTTTTCTTTGTCTAGCTACTGAATCTAAATGTCAATCTGCATTAGGTCGATCTGGAAGAGCAGGAAGAACTGGGGAAGCTATAACATTCTATACTGAAGAGGATAAGCCATTCCTGCGGAACATAGCCAATGTGATGGTGGCTTCAGGGTGTGAGGTTCCATCCTGGATGCTGGCACTGCCCAAGCTTAAGCGTAAAAAGCACAGGCCAAAGCGAGACTCAATCTCAACCATTCCTGATGATAATGCAGAATGAGAGTGCAGCAAGTCTATGGACATCATCAAAAATCATTCCTTTTTGGATCTTCTGGATTTTGTCCGCCTACCTACCATGTGGCTTCCTGATTTTCCGGTTAGAGTCAACTCTTGTTAGCTTTTGTCTATATAGACAGCTGTGCTGTTTAATTCTCACTTTAATTCTTACTCTCTGATTATGATATCCATGTACCTCCACTGATTATGATGCTTGGAGATAAATCTAAAAGCAACTGCGTATGCCATTTGCATAAAGCTGATTGCGGTTTATCAGTTCCATTCTTGGTCCATTTAATTGTGACAAAAAATTTTGAAAGTGGTAAAATTTTGAGGATGGCTGTCAGTTTGTTTAAATATTTCTCGTTCTCTGTTTATCTGTACTGTGAATTTGTTATCATGTGGATAAGCCTATTTATGGTGCTTGAAGCCTAGCAAGGCTTCTTCTTCTTTTTTTCTTATGAGAGAGAAAGAGAGAGGGTTCCCCAAGTCTAATTTGTAATCCGAGAAACAAGGTCGATATATTGAATTTCTGAGAATTGGCAAACTTTTAGCGCTCGTTTGATATTTTTCTGAGAAATATTTTGATAGAAAAAGTTTTCTCCAAATCTATTTAGCTACAAAAAATTTTGCAAGAAAAAATAAATTTTATCACATTTGATTGCTAAGAAATTTGTATGAAAAAATAGTTTTGAAAATATTTTCTTATATTTAGTTGTGTTTAGTTGTGGTTATTTTACATAGAAAAATATCAATGTGACTATAATACCCTTAGAATAAAAATTATATAAGAATTAATATAATAATATTATAATATTATATTATATGATAATATCATATATTTTATTATATTATCTTATTATAATATAATATTATTATAATAATATTTAATTATTTATATTAGTATTATTTTATTTTTAATATAGTATATAAGATATATTTTATAATATTATAATATTATTATATTATACTATATTATATTATGTATATAATTTTATAATATATAATATAACTTAATATGTTATAGTAATATAATATAAATATTATAAAGAAGGAAATAAAATAAAGTTAGAAGGATAATTTTGAATTTTTAGCACTAGTAAACTTTTTCATAAGGCAAAATATCACCTTTGCATGAAAAAAGTTTTCTCATGGAGAAGGGAAAAATGTAGGCTCCACCTCTATTTTTCTCTTTTTTTTAAACCAAAGTTAAAAAATAAGGACAAAAAATCCTCCAATCAAATGAGCGCTTGGAATCATTTTTTTCTGTAATTTATGTGCATGGTATTAATAAACTCTAACTTTGTTGTCGAGGAAATGCCATGGTGCTTGCAGGAGACCCATCTTAATAAATTTCATAAGTTTTTGTTTATTTGATGTCTCATCTGTCTCCAAGAATTACAGAAAAATGTAGAACATGAAACTGATGGACGCAGATAGCTGGAAGAAAATTAAACATAGGAATATGGAGAAATAGATAATGTAGCAGAAGTGGTTTTCATGAGCTTAGACTCGTCCTCTCATGGGGGTCAGCGTGGTGGGGGCTGCAGTATTAATGGCCGCAGTACACAGCAGTTGAGTGCCACTCAAGATGATGCTTAATGTCTCCATCGTTATCTACACAAATGGTGATGAAAAGAGGATGCTCTCTTAGATATCAGAAACCATAGCTTCTTGTTTGGAAGCAAAGTTAATCATGGAAGTAATCAACCCAGTTCTTCTCTCAGTTGAGTCAATAAGAACTCACCAAGCTTGCAGGCCTCAAGCTTTCTATGCTAATCTCTTTGCAGGCCAACCTGAGAAAAAGAAGGAAGCTTAATGACATGATGATGAGTTCTTTTTGTCGATATCCCAGCTTTGGTGGCCTAAATTACGAAAATTTAAATCAATTATTCTTTGATGCAGATGTCATGCTCTGATGCTCCAGCTTGAAGCTTGATTATGACTCTAGCCAAACTTCCAATCTCAGAGTATCCCCACTGCAAATTCTATAATTACACCAGCTAATTTCAATAGGAAAAATCAATTTGGTAGTTAAAATCTTTTAACTTGACAAAATTCATCTATTAAATCAATATTGATATTGGAAAGCAAATATGAACTACAGGTTTTTCACTCTAATGGTACAATAAAAAAATAAAATAAAATAAAAAGGGGGAGACTCCAGAGTGTTATAGGTCTATATATCTTTTGTTTATTTAATGAGTTTTCCCAAACATGAGAGTGAAGCAGTTCTCAAGCATGGCTCAAAAATATTTCAAGCTATGTTTAGGCTCAGGCCTGGGTCACTAGTTAATCAGATGAGCCCCTAAACAAAAATATTAGCTGCTTGAGAATGGCTGGCTCATTTGACAAGACTAATGATAGAAAACTTTGTGTGCTTTGCCATTCTAATTAGAGGTGGTAATTCGTGTTTTTGTATCGCATTCGTATCGAAGTTAGAGTATAACAGTGTATAGGTCGACACGAACACGATACAATTAGTTAATCATGTCGAAAATCTAAACACGAACACGATACGATTATTACACGGATAACACGATAGCATAATCCATTTAATAAATAGATAGTATTAGATTGACGCGATACGATTCATTCAACGTGAATAGATACGATCTGCTTAATATAAATAGATACGATCCGAACTGCTTCATACGATTTATTTAATATGTCATCAACTATAGAAGTTTCAAATATAAAAGATGGCAGTACTTACCCCATGGCTAGAAGAGTGAGGGCCAAAGTAATGAGAGAAGAGGCTGCAGCTGAAAATCCACTGGCTGCAGACCATTGGAGTACATCAATTAAGCCAGTGAATGAAGTGGCAATGCCCACAACTCCAGCAATGAGCGAAAAGATGACAAAAAATCCAGTTGCCAGGTTCCCAATCGGAAAGTGTATTGGAAACAGTCGAGCTGGCAGTGGCAAGGTTGACACTGACAAAGAACAGGAACATGGAACACTGTCAGCAGTGTGGCTGTTAAATTGCCCAAGACTTGCATTCTTTCAATTAGATTTAAATCAGGGCACCATTGGAGCTTCATCAAATTACCTGCATGAGGAGTCTCATCGATGCCATAGTTAATGGCCCAACCTGCTATCACTGCGACAATAATATACATTATGAGGTTGAGAAAGATTAAGCATACAAGAGCCCGTGGCGCCATGGTGGAAGGCGGCAAGGGTGGCCTTAATCTGTCAGAGAACCAACTTGGCAAGCCAGAATGCGTTATGTATAGAGGCAGAGCCCATGAAGGGTGTGCTCTTAATTTAATGGTTGCAGCATAGCAGTAGTGCAAAGGAAAGAATAACATCCCTTGCTGTTATGGGAGGTATCTCCTTCCCTTTCTCCTTGGGGAAGGAAAGCATTTCTTCTTAGAATTCCAAGCCTGCAAGCCAGTCCATACACAACAAGAATCAAATGGGAGAAGTTGTGACTTGCTGTACAAGCATTCAACTCAGAAGTTAGGTGCCACTTGGCTGTTTATAAATGCATCTCCTCGTTGGGATGTACAATGTCACGATAATTCACATTTCAATAATTTCAGACCTTATTGTCTTAAGACCAATATTTTACTGCCGTTGGGATCAACACTTTCTCACCAACTTGTGCATCCGGGATCTTATTAAAAGAATATTTATAATACTTTAAAAATAGTTTCACATCGGATATAAAAGAAAAGATTTAAGTGCTTATAACTCAAGTTCATCTGCTACAATTTAACTTTCACTCGAGGTTTTAGGGCAACATAGTTTCGATCCGTTAAGGGATTAATTGGATCAGTATATGAGTTTGAAGCATTACAAATGGTATTAAAGTTGACTCCAGTATGAAGAAGTTGGTGGTAGAAGGAAAGAAAAGAGCTGACACAAGGATTCAAGACCCAACTGCGAAGAAATTGATAGATAGGAGGAAAGAAAAGGTTTAAGTGCTTGTTCATATGCTACCAATTAACTTCCATTCGAGTTTTTAGGACCATATAATTTCGATCCACTTTTAGGATCATATGGTTTTGATTCGGATTAATTGGATCAGCAGATGAACATGGAGCGTTATAATGTTATCAAAGTCTGATATGTTTAGCCATTAAAAGTCCACCATAAACAACAAAGTAGGCCCATTTTTCATGGGGTATATATTATATGGAAGTAGCAAGTAATCTACCTAAAGTTCTCAACAATATCTGGAATCAAGTAACCATTGCAGGGATAAAAGGAAAAGCTGGAAGAAATTCTCCAATTGGCATTGTAGGACTTGCTGACAATTTACTTCTACCATTCATGGAATATTCTAACTTGAAATCCCAAAAGAAAAGAACAGATTAAATTGTTGAAAAAACACTGAACAAACCATGGAAAAGAGGAGACTGGAAAGATGTCAGAGAACAATTGAGGTGGTATCCAATAGAGAATTGTTGTTTCTGCAAGCATGGTTGCCACCACGTATGGAAAAAAAAAAAAAAAAAGCGAAAATGATACCCGGTCCTTCAGTGGACCAGGCCAATGCCTTTTAATTTCCACTCCTTCGTTGCAAAGGAATGATTCCGCCCTTAAATCCCTAACAAAGGGGAAGAGATCGCGGTGAACGCAAGCATGCTCGAAGGCACGGTGGCGGCAACGGAGACTGTTGGTAAAGCTCAGAAATTGTTAGAAATTTAAATATAGTAGGTTAAAAATTAAATAAAAAAATAAAAATAAAATAAGTTGAGCACCGTATCTGAATCAAAGACCGTTAAATATAATTTTCATATCTGATTGTAGGCGATCTGTTTCTCCATTCAAATCTTTTATCATGAAAATAATTGCATGAAGATGTAATCCAATAGCTTCTTTAATCGTTCAAAATAATAATAATAATTAAGAAAAAAAAATGTGCTTCTCAGTAGAAAAATTTTCAAAAATTTAAGGCATCAGGCTCAAGCTTTTGATAGAGTAAGAAACTAAATATAAGCACTTTCAAAATAAAGTTTAGATTGCCTATGCTTCTAAACTTTAAGTCTATTTATTAATTTGATACAGTAATCCCTAACGACTCTGTCATTTATAGCCTTAAAAGGCCTAATAAACAAAAACATGCAAGAAAATAAAAAATAAATAAATAAATCATGAGCGTCTTTTAGGAACTCTTGCGCTCATCACGCTGAAACGCTCGTGTTTTTGAGCATTTTTCCAGGTAGCTAAGGTCTTGTTTTCATTCATTGCTAGAAAGTTTTATTTTAATTTTAGTTGTTATCATAAATTAATTGATAGAAATAAAAAAAATTATTCTGAAAAATAAAAGGTTCTATTTTCTTAAAAAAAAACTGATATTTAATAACCGTTTTGAATTCCATGCAGAAGTACTAGAAAATAGTTTTCACTGCACTAAAATCCATGCAAAACTAGTTAAAAAAAGAGCTTTAATATCGCAGAAAAATATTAAAAAAAAATCTATTTAGAAAATCACAAATTTCTAGCGTTCTCAAAACTGTGCAAAAAATTATGGTCTCTTTAAAATTTAAATTTTCTATTGCTTTAAAATTCATGCAAATTCTTAAAATTAAAGTTTAAGGCCTAAAATTAAATTTCCAACCTTTGATATTTTGTGCTGCTATCAGAAAAACAAAACGTTATAATTTTGAATTTATTTACTACTACTTTAATATCCATGCAAAGTTACATTTTAAATTTAAAATTTAAAATTCAAATTTTAAAAAATCTAGAAAATTTAAAATTTGAAATACAAATTCAAATTAACCGAGTTAATTTTGTTTAGTGGTTACTCTATTTATTGCAAATCGTTTCTAGATGTAAATTATTGAATTAAAATTTTTGCATTTAAATTTTAAATTTAAAATCTAAAAATTATTTGAAAGCCACTAATTTAAAAACTCAAATTATAAGGTTGAATCCTTCAAAGTCATTTTGTGCAAAATCAATTAAGCGACGATTAACACTCTTAAAATGGGTTGAAATGACCTTAATGCAATCAAACCTAAAAAATTTAACAAGTCTTTATTTTGGAGGTGGCAAAGCCAAATGAAATACCAACTTACCATTTTAGAGCTATTTCATGTAATAGAATCATCTAATCATGAATCTAGCTCTCAACCAAGTTTCTTTAGTTCGATTGAGACTTCTTTCTTTTTAAACTCAAAAACTTTAAATCAATTCAAACTTAGGAGAAAGAATTTCAAGAAGAAGAATTTTCAATCTAAACTCAAACCATTCACCCAAACCTCAAGTTAATATGGTCGGTAGTGGTGTCGTGCTTCTTTTAGTCGATGAATCAAAAATCTTTAGTTAACTTAACCTAATCTTCTTATGATTAATGGCTTGATTCAAGAGCTAATATTCATGTTTATTTTGATCACTTCTAGTTCGCCGTCTTTTAAGAATCAAGTGAAGAAAGTGAATACTTAGGAACGATTCTTCAACACATGCTTGAAAAAGAACGAGTAGATTTGAAGATGACATCTGCAAAAATTCCGATTCTTCATTCGTAATAACAAGTTTGTTGGACAAAGCTTTGTTTCTAATGGTCTTTTCATACTAAATATATTTTACAATTCATCCCGTAAAAGTCCTTCTATTTTCAATATTGAATTTGCAAATTGAATTTGCAAATGTCTGATGGACTTAGTCATGTGAATTTCAATCGTATTTATTATATGATAAATTTTAATTTAATTCTTAAAATTTATATTGATGTAAATATCTGAGATTTGTATTCCTAAGAGTCTTACAAAACCTTTCAGATTAGTAAATAGGAGTTTAACTTAGTTCATAGCGTGACTATCAAATAATAAAAATTGTTGCTTTGTAATATTTATTGATAACTTATTGTGGTACTGTCATACATATTTCATTAAATGTGAAGATGAAGCCTCGGGTAAGTTCAAAATTCCATTCAGTATTTATTTTTATATTTTTTATTTTAAAATTTAAATTTATTAGTACTTGAATTTCTACCAATTTCTGGGCAGTTGTTCTAACGGAGAGGCCACCGCCAAGCTCTTCACCTGCCACGGCGCCCGTGTCATCGTCGCCGACGTCTTAAGACGATGAGGGCCTAGCCCTCTGTGAATCCCTCGGCGCCTCCTGTGTCCACTGCGACGTCGCCGACGAGGCTCACGTCCGAGATGCCATCGATGCCGCAGTCTTCTGCCACGGGAAGCTCAACATCCTGTTCAACAATGCTGGCACCGTCGGCTTGTCATGTATGCAGGCATTCGAATCCAAGAAGACCAACTTCGAAAGGGTAGTGCGTGATGATCCCAACACGCCAGGGAAGCATCGTCATGATGGCAAGCATGGCATCGGTGGTGCTGGGGATGACGCCAGTGGCGGGCGCGTGCTCGAAGCATGTGGTGGTGGTAGGGTTGATGACGAGCGCAGCAGTGGAACTCAGCCAGTTCGGGGTGCGGGTTAACAGCGTGTCGCCGTATGCGCCAGCGACGTCGTTGGCGGTGGCGGCAATCGGCACAGGAGGGGAGGAGCTAGAGGAGCCCATGCGCGAGCATGCGATCCCCAAGGGGGTGAGGCTCAGAGCGGAGGATGCGGCGAAGGTGGTCGTGTTTCTGGGATGCGAAGCCCAGTACGTGAGTGAAGTAAACCTCTGGTTATTGGAGGATATGTTATCTTGCTCATTAAAAAGATGTCTTTTTAAGATTTAATTTTGATGTATAAATACCATTAGATTTAAACTCTTAGAAGTATATAGATTTTACTTTTCTTTATTATAGAGTCTTGAAACCTACTACAGTTGAAAATAACTTTACATTTTCAAAGTGTATTAAAACGATCAACATACTTTTTCAAAGTGTATTAAAAGGATTAACACACTACTTCTTTTAGGCAAGATCTTCTAACCACTTTTCTCCTAAAGTTGATGGGTGTTTGTGATCATGACATAAAAGCTATTTCTTATATCTCTGAGAGTGTGGTTTGGGACCCTAACCTTTTATAGAGAATTAAGGGACCAAAAATCTTTCCATCAAAGACACTTAGTTTCTACAACAAGGGCCACAAGAGTTATATTTGGTATTAATATTTTGAAGGAGTGAAGAAATCAATGTAACTCATCATAATTTCATAATAACTGTAATGGCCTTTGGTTTGCCATGATTATGCCTTTTGATCTTCTAATAATTAGTGTAAAGTTAAATTACCTTCTCACTATTCTTGTAATCCCTCTCTATGAAACAATCTAGTGCAATCGTGCAAAAGCCACATAAATTAATAAATTCTAACAATCTCTCACTTGGCCTGCATGATTGTATAATTGCTAAATTTTTAACATAAAATGGTCATCATATAATTTATAGAAGAGGTTGCACTATCTCCATTAGATTCTGTTTAATGAAACTATGAACACTAGATCATTGTGATCCTTGAATCACTCATCGATTCAAGATCGTTCAATAGTCATAGTGCTAATACCATCATTAACATGAATCATTAAGAATAACTAATACAGATGATATTAGCAAAGTAATAGTGATTAGTGCTAATTCATCAATAATGGTCCATTGTTGCTCTCATATCAAAATGTGCACATATTAAAATGAAAAGCAACACAGCATAGTCACTATTAACATAATGTGATTACAACATAACAAAATTACATCACCTCAAATATTTCCACCAAGCCCATGCACGCAACATGTTCCTTAAAGAGCTTAGGTGATAGACTCTTAGTCATTGGGTCTGCTAACATGAGTGAAGTACTAATATAATCAATGAAGACTAGTTGATTCAAAATCCTTTCTTGTACAGCTAAGTACTTGATATCAATGTGCTTGGATCCTTTAGTAGTTTTGTTGTTCTTGGAGAATCGAACAGCAGCATCATTATCACAATAAATCTTCAAAGGTTTAATAATTGAATCAACAATGCTTAATCCAACAATAAAATTCTTTAATCATATTGCATGACTTGTAACTTCATAACATGTTACAAATTCTACTTCCATAATAGAAGATACAATTAGTGATTGCTTGTGACTCTTATATGAAATAGGTCCCTCTGTCAACATAAAGATATATCCGGAAGTAGATTTCCTAGAGTCCATACAACTAGCATAATCCAAATCAGAGTAACCAATAACTTTAAGGTTGTTTGTCTGCTTGTATGTAAGCATGTAGTTTTTGGTTCCTTGTAAATAACGTAAAACATTCTTGGCCGCTTTCCAATGATCAATACCAGAATTACTTTGGTATCTACCAAGCAGGCCTACTGCATATGATAAATCAGGACGTGTGTAGACTAGAGTATACATAATACTCCCAACAGCAGATGCATATGGAATTCTCTTCATTTGTTTCCTTTCAAGATCATTCTTGGAACATTGGAATTCTCCAAATTTATCACCTTTCATTATGGGAGTGGTACCACTAGAACAATGTTGCATGTTGAATCTTTTAAGAACCTTATCAATATATGCTCTTTGGGATAATCCTAAAAACCCACGAGACCTATCTCGGTGAATTTTAATCCCAAGCACAAAGGACGCTTCACCAAGATCTTTCATATCAAAATTCCTTGATAGAAATTCTTGTCTCATGTATTAATCCCATATTATTGCTAGCAAGCAATATATCATCAACATATAACACTATGATACAAAATTTGCTTCCACTGATTTTAAGATATATACACTGATCCACTACATTCTCTTTAAAGCCAAAATTCAAAAGAATTTTATGGAACTTTAGATACCATTGACGAGAAGCTTGCTTCAGACCATATATGAACTTTTTAAGTCTACAAACCATGTGTTCCTTGCTTTTATCCTGAAAACCTTCAGGTTGGTCCATGTAAACTTCTTTACGCAAGTCACCATTTAAGAAGGCTGTTTTTACGTTCATTTGATGTAACTCTAAATCAAATGAGCTACTAAGGCCATGACTATTCTAAGAGAATCTTTCTTGGAAATAGGTGAAAATGTTTTCTTATAATAAATCCCTTCCTTTTGAGTATATCCTTTTGTAACCAATCTAGCCTTCTATCTTTCGATATTGCCTTTAGAATCACGTTTGGTTTTAAAAATCCATTTACAACCAACAGTTTTAGCACCTTTAGGCAATTCCATGAGATCCCAGACTTCATTATTCTTCATAGATTTCAACTCTTCATTCATAGCATTAAGCCATAGAGTTGAATTAGGACTACTAATGGCTTGAGCATAAGAAATGGGATCATTTTCCAAGCTAATATCATAATCACACTCATTCAAATAAATTTTATAATCATTTGATATTACAAGTTTTCGTTTTCTTTGAGATCTACGTAAATGTATGTCTGCAGTTGAGAAAGTGTCTTTAATATTGAGAGCTTCATTAGCACCATTATCTTCTATAATAGATGTATGTGCCACTTTATGTTGGACTATCGGTATTGATTTAAGTACCCGATCTTCCTCAAAAATAATTTTTTTAAGCTCAGTTCTCCCACTAACATCCCCATGCTCAAAAAATATAGCATGTCTAGTTTCAACAATTCGAGTGCTATGAGTAGGACAATAAAATCGAAATCCTTTTGACCTTTCAGGATAACCAATGAAATAACAACTTATAGTTCTTGAATCAAGTTTCTTCAATTGTGGGTTGAAAATTTTAGTTTCTGCTGGACATCCCCAAATATGAAAATAATTTAAAGTTGGTTTCCTACCAACCCATAATTCATAGGGAGATTTGGGTACAGCCTTACTAGGAACCTGATTTAGAATATGTACAGCAGTCTTTAAAGATTCACCCCACAAGAATTCAGGTAAAGTTGAATTACATATCATGCTTCTTACCATATCCATGAGAGTACGGTTTCTACATTCAGCAACACCATTTTGTTCAAGTATGTTTGATAGAGTATAATTTGCTATAATACTGTTTTCTCTCAGATATAGGGCAAAAGGACTTGCATTTTGACCAGATTCAGTGAATCTTTCATAATATTCACCTCCTCTATCAGATCTAACACTTTTAATTGGTTTACTGAGTTGATTTTTAACTTCAGCTTTATAAAGTTTAAAGATAATAAGTGCTTCAAATTTATCATGAATAAGATACACATAAGTATACCTAGAAAAATCATTAATAAACGTAATGAAATTGTTGCCCAGCTAAGCAACCCAAGAGGGGGGGTGAATTGGGTTCTTTTGAAAATTTTAACTAAGATGTGCAATATTTTCAAAACTGTGAGAATGTGTGAGAGTGAAGTGACAAACTTAAAACAATCAATAATAAAAGTGGAAGGCACACACATAAACACAAAGATTTATAATGGTTCGGTGCTAACTCTTGCACCTACATCCACTCCCCAAGAATCTTTTGGGAATTTTCACCACTAATCATTCTCCAACGATTACAACCTAGCTTACTCAGCTAGCTTCTTGTTTCTGGGCACAAGGGAGCCTTTATAATCCACCAATTACGGGTTTGGCACACCCCTCATAAGTTTCAACCAAGTTGAAACTCAACAAGATACAAGAATAAAATAAATTCAGAACATACAACTCAATGAGCAATTTAAAACAATAAAGGCACTTTACACGATTTGAAGCTTTCTCCTCTTAAATGAGTTTTACTTCTTTGAATGCTTGAGTTAAGAGCACTTGATGAAGCTTCTGGAGTGGTTGGTGGGAGCTTTGAATGGACTTCAATGGACTTTCAAACTTCAGTAATAGAAACTTTTTAAATTGTAACAGGCTGAAATTTTTTTGGATTTAGCTTTGTAAATCTCACTTTTTCTCACTTGTAATCCTTCAAAAATCCACTTAATAACTTGCTAATCCATCGCATTAACTCGTATTTATAATTGGTTGAGGGATTGAACCGTTGGAGTGGCCGTTTCCGAACATTGAAATGTCAGAATTAGCCGTTACAGGTTCACCCAGGGCGTTAGTCGGCTCCAGAGCCGACTAACATGGGGTTAGTCAGCTCTAGAGCCGACTAACACAGGCAAACCTTCTGTGTTTGCCACAGTAGTCAGCTCTAGAGCCGACTACTTTATGCCAGCTCATCGTATAGTCATAGTAGTCGGCTCTAGAGCCGACTAACCAATATTTTTCTTCTGAAATACCAATTGTGACACATTTTTGACTTGATAGCTTGCATGTGGGTCAGCTGATGGATTCAATCTTTCATTCCAAGTTCCAGTAGTTACCGTGCGAATTGACTAAAGTCTCCAAAACTTGACAATTCATTCCACGGACTTGGAAACTCAATGAATCAAGTAAACTTGGTACCATAACTTACACAACTTGAATTTTTTTCATTTGAGAACATTGCCAAACATCTGAGATTTGCTTAATCTGACCTTGAATCATCCTTCTCAGATCTTGGAACTCTCTTTCTTGAACCATATACTCATTTTAAATCTTGAAATCAGTTTAGATACTCTTGGTGACTCTTGTATACCTGCAAGTCACATTGATCTACATCAAAATCATTAGTAACCTACTTAATTATTTTGTGATTATCAAAATCAATGTGAAGTCAACAGAAATATTTATGTCCATTAATGGCAGAGTTTGGAAAAGGTCCACATATATTAGTATGAATTGTTTCTAACAATTCTGTGGTCTTTGTAGCATCCTTTTTTCTACTTTTTGTGTACTTTCCTTTGATACAATTCACACAAATGCAAAAATCTGAAAAATCAAGCGAATCAAGAATTCTATCTTTAACAAGACGTTCCATCCTTTCTTTTGATATGTGGCCTAGACGCTTATGCCACAACATGGATGAATTTTTAATCACTCGATTTCTCCTTTTATTAGGAACATTAGTTACATGAAAGGATAAAAGAGACTTAGCATAATTTGAATCTAAGTTCAATGAATAAAGGTTACCCTGAAGGGTACCAGAGCCAACCCAACAAGAATTATGGAACAAAGAAACTCTATTATTTTCAAATTTAAACTCATAACCATAGGAATCAAGTTTTGGAACTGAAATTATGTTTCTAGTAAATACAGGAACATAAACAGTATCTACTAAGTCCATAATGAAACCAGAGTCTAGAATAAGACGTAGAGTCTCAACAGCCTCAACATCTATTATTATTCCATTTCCCAAGATAATGGTCCGCTCTCCTTTACTTAGTCTCTTGCTTGTAAGATATCCGTGCATGAAAATTGTTATATGAATACTAGCACCAATGTCAATCCATCAAGTATTTGGTGGAATATCAACAATATAGGATTCATAAGACACAAAGCATGGTGTTTTATCTTTCTTTTCCAACCAAGACTTAAAACCTGGACAATCTTTTCCTTTGTGACCTTTCTTGCAGCAAAAATGACATCGTATCTTACTTTATTCCCATTGCCTTTGGTGAGAATCACTATTAGCATGCTTAATATTCTTACCTTTACCTATCTTAAATTTCTTTTTACTTGGACCTGTAGTGGCAAGGTGAGTCATATCTGGCTTTTCAACCTTGAGCCTCTCTTTTTCTTGAACACACATAGCAATTAATTCGCTCATCTTCCATTTCTCTTTCTGCGTATTGTAATTGATTTTAAAAGATCCAAATTGCGCAGGAAGAGAAGTCATAATGAAGTGAACAAAAAATCCTCCAGAAATTTTCATATCCATTCCTTTCAATTGAGAGGCCATATCATTCATCTTCATGATATCTTCACGAACATCACTTTAACCATCATATTTTATTATTACCATCTTGCTCATAAGAGTACTAGTAAGAGATTTAAAAGTATTTAAAAATTGTTCCTCAACTGATTTCATGTAGCTTATGACATTATTAGAGTCAGAAATGGCTCCTCTAATTGCAGGCATAATTGAGCTTTTCATAACCATTAGACTCATGCGATTGGAACGCTCCCATTTTTCATATAAAGCCTCTTGTTCATTTGTACTTTCATTGGTAGGCTTTATGGGTGCCGGTTCGTGTAAGGCATAGTCTAAGTCCATGCAGCCAAGAACAATGCCAATTTGTTCCTTCCACTTTGTAAAATTTGTTTCACTCAAAGACTCAATACCAGACAAGTAACTAGTAATTGCAGTAGGATTCATAGCTGCAAAATATAATCCACATTAATAATATGTCATGCATACATTTCAACACCACACATTTTAAATAAATCTAACTAAAATGCATAAGAAGTTGGATATCAAAAATGAGAAGAAGGTAACATTATTGATCACTTCTCAAGGAATAGAACAACATACAGCATATTCTTTATAGTAGTTTTTCACCATTAGGCAGAAAAACATCCATATGCATGTTCTAATTATAAAACTGTATTCAATCATACTCATCACTAGTTATGATTTAATTCAATTACTATGCCTTCAACCATACTTAGTGATGACCCTCCATTGGGCTAATCGTCACTAGATATGTTTTAATTCAATTACAACATCCAACCATTCATAGTATTGATCCTCCATTGGGTTGATCAAAACTAATCTTGAATTGGACGTTTCATAAAGTAAATCAACCAACTTTTATATAATTTATAATAAACAACAAAATATCAGTTGGCTTTTACATAATCACCCATCAAAATATTCAAATAAAGATGCTTATAGGTTTCAGGAATATGAGTTTTTGCATCAAATTTGACAACTAAGCTCTGATACCAATTGTTATCTTGCTCATAGAAAAGATATCTTGATTCTTTTCTTAGGATTTAATTTTGATGCGTAAACACCATTAGATTTAAACTCTTAGAAGTATATAGATCTTATCTTTCTCCATTATAAGGTCTTGAAACCTGCTGCAGTTGAAAATAACTTTATATTTGCAAAGTGTATTGAAAGGCCTGATGGGTGTTTGTGTGGTGTATCATGATATAAAGCTATTTCTTATGTCTCTGAGTGATTTGGGATCCCAACCTTTTATAGAGAATTAGGGGACTAAAGATCTTCCCATCAAAGATGTTTAGTTTCTACAATAGTTGAAAATCACCAAGGGTCACAAGACTTAAATTTGATATTAATATTTTGAAGGAGTGAAGAGACCAATGTAACTCATCATAATTTATTATCTTTGGTTTGCTTTTGATCTTCCAATAATTAGTGCAAAGTTGAATCTCTTTTAACTATTCTTGTAATTCCTCCTTACGAAACAATTTAGTGCAATCGTGCCACATAAATTAATAAATTCTAACAGGATATACCACTACAAATCCCTTATACGGTTTGAAGTCGTAAGTCACTGTATGATCTCGGAAACTGATGCGCTATCGACATGATCTAGCAATGCGAGACGGAATGGGTTTCCATGACTCACTTGGTAAAGCCTTTAAAAGGCTACCACAACACATGGCAGAAATATTAATGAAAATGCTCATGCTTTATGAAATCTCTACCCTCTTTCTTCGTAAAATATATTAATAATCTATGGAGTATCTTCACTCCGAATGTGAACTGTCATATTAATGCCATTTAATGCTAAAAAAACCTCTCTTTGGATTCCTCTTCCGAACCTGGGGAAGGCCAAGAGCCATTCCTTATTATTTATAACGCACGGCTATATTTTACATGAAAATATAAAATAGAGCAAAATGATAGGGTCATGTCTCACATTTAGTGGTTTGTAAGTTTCTTTTTTTTATTAAAAAAAAAAAAAAAAAAACATGATAGCTTTTCTTACGTGCATTCGAGTGATTAGCAATATGCGAGGATGCCAGCAACGCTAAATGAACTGATGCTTTGGGCTTGTTTTAATTAATTTGAAGAATAGGAACCATGCGTCCACAGGAAAGAGTTTGTCCAGTTTCATGTTGTGATGACAAATGAAGCATTAAAGATATCCAATGGTTGACCCCCCGCTGGTGTTTACTTTTATATACTACTTATGGTTGGATCATTAGGAAGGAAGCTTGGACATGCCTATTGATATTTGGAGAACTTATAACGAGGTTATTAAGTTGACTGCCATTTTGTATTCAATTCTTTGCTTTCTAAATTTTAATTTACAATTCTACGTACACCTGCGTCCACTAGATTACATATGCTTATGATGATGTTATATAAATATTTATGTTTGTTTCTACATATTTATATACATCATACAGATACTTATGCAAAATTTTATGCATATTTATATTAGTTTTATGTACAATTACGTTGAGGGGGTGTTTGGTGACCCAAATAGAGTCACCATGGTGATCTTAGATTGCTGGTGATCCATATATAGGGCTGAAAGTGGGCTCGAGGTAGCCCGAGGCCCATCAGACCGAGCTAGCTTTGGACCGGACTTGAGTTAGGGTTTTTTGAACTTTGGATCAAGCCTGGGCTCAAAATTGAGACCCATATTAATTTCGAATGGGGCTAATGCCGAGGTTTGACCCAGCTCAAACTCGAGCCCAATCTAGGCTCGATTATGAAGTCCAAATCAAGTCCGATTACGAGGCTTCTGGTTGGATTGATTGAATATTTATTTAGTTTTAGTGTATACAAAATTGAATCTATATATTTATTATCTAAACAAATAACCATTTTATATATGGTTTAATCTAGTCTGAACAAAGAACTTGTATGTCTGAGCAAATGAGCAAATAGTTACAAAACAAATTACCAAAATTAGATTAAAATTAGGTCAAAATTGGATCAGCCCAATTTTTTGGGTCAAATGGGCTAATTCAGGTCAGCCCTAATGGGTTTTAAGTCAAGCTCGGGCATAAGTTAGCCAAAAATTTTTAGGCATTGGTTTGGTCTGAAACCTGAAAAAAAATTCGGGCTGAGCTTGGGCAAGAGTCTAGCCTGACCCATCCCAGCCCACTTTCAGCCCTATCTATATATTGGGATGATTAGATTTTTAATGATCTAAGATCATCATATTTGGTAGCTATATGTTAATGATTAAAGATCCTCAGTGATTTAAGATCACTATGTTTGATATACTACAGAAATCCTATATCATTGACCATGAAATACCAAAATTACCCCTAATTAGTTAACCTTTCTTTACCTTAAAAAAATTATCCCTAGTATATTTTGTAAGTAGCATGATAATTTATCATTATTTTATATAATTTATTATTATAATGTATAGATTAGACTATAATATTTTTTCTAATATTATATTATAATATAACATTATATATTAGTAAAGTTCTTCGTGGGATGTCACATAAGCTTTCATTTTTCTCTTTGGCTCTCATTAATTATTGTTATACTTCATCTCTTTCTCTTCTATGTTTGAACATTTGTCTCTCTAAGCAAGATGCATATTTATAAATTTGAACTAAATAACCTATGTAGGCTATCATAGCAAGTATAGCAATTTTTTCAAAGTCTCATATTGCATACAATTAAAACTTTTAGTAAGCTATAAATACAAAATATATAAAGGAAGAAATCCAACATAATACTTGTCAAGAATTAAAGAAATCTAGATTAATGTCTATTTAAACATCAACAATCTAATTGTTTCATAGCACACATGAAGAAAGTTAATTCATAGCATAATTGAGATGATAAGCAATAATTATTTTAGATATTATCTAAAAGTATTAATATCTAGAATGATATGCTAATCTATTACTGTAATACATATCAATTAAAAAATAAAGTTTCATCAAAAGTAAGTTAATTAAAATGTTTAATTAAATTTACTTTCGTAATGTTCAATATTAAGTTAGCTTTGCAATGCATATTAATTTACCTAAAACAAGGTTAGATAAAAAAGTTATAAGTAATTTAATGAATAAATGTCAGTGCTAACAAACTTTTAAGAAATGTTTGTATCAATGAATTAAAATTGATTAATATATGATTTATGGATTTTATGAAGTCATATTTTTCTAATTAAATGGAAAGCAAAAATTTTAGGTTAATATGTTATTCTTACTATTGAATGTTCTCATATATGTTTATAAAACCTAATATTGAATGTTCTCATTTATCTACGGATTAATATTTTATATCAACTATGAATAATTATGGTATATTTTGGATTGTGAACCTTAGTCAACCATATTAGATACCATGCCAGAGAGGATTATATATTTGATTGATACTTTACTTATACGAGTTATATATTGAATAAATACTTTGTCAGTAGAGGTTATATATTGGATATATACTTTGCTGACAAGGGTTATATAAGACAAATATCATGTCAATAAGGATTGTATGTCGGATAGATGCTATGGTAGTTGGAGGTCATGCATTGACATTCAATTGATCTAAGAATATGATCAATAGCATTGTCGGACTGGCTATTGAGTTCGATTATGAAAATCTAATTATTATGAATTTGAATAGAATTTTTAAGAATTATGCATCCTCTTACATTTACTGTATTTGTATGTAATGAGTTATGAATGTGGTATGATTGTTAAGAAAAATTATTGACTTACTATTTAAATTATCTAATTAAGATGTTCTTTGCTTACTAAGCTATCGAGTTCATTCTTTAGTCTCTCTCTTTTTAGAACTAAAAAAAAAAAAAAAGTTAAATGTTGACGAAGGATTGAAGGGAGAGTGATTAGTTACGAGAGTTGAACCTTTGACATATATTAGGATTGATATTTGATTATATTTTCTTTTTTTAATGATGAAGAATACTTGATATGAATGATGCAAACAAGATTTTAGAGATTTATATTTTGGATATTGTTAACTTCGCATTGATTTTGATGATTACAAAACAATTAAATAGGTTACTAATGACTTTGGTGAAGAACCACAATGACATGCAGGCATACAAGAGTCACCAAGAACATCTAAATGGATTACAAGCTTCCAAATGAATGTATGGTTCAAGAGAGAGATTTTCAAGATCTGAGAAGTAAGTTTCAAGCTCAAATCAAGTGAAACTCAGATGTTTGGCAAATTATCAAATGAAGAAAGTTTAAGTCATGAGAGCTAAATCAATTATTTTATTCAACACAATGAGTTCTTTTGGCTTTGGATTAAGTTTTTCAAGTTTTGGAATCATTAGTCAACTTCCACACAAGCTACTGGTACTTAGAATAGAAGTTTGAAGCTATTAGCCGATCCACATGCAAGCTAACAAGTCAAATCTGTGGCACAAGTGACTGAATAGTGGAAAGAATCAAGTTAGTTAGCTCTAGAGCTGACTATTGTGGCCATACAATGGAGTTCCACAAGTTAGTTGGCTCTAGAGCCAACTACTGTGGCCAAAACAGAGAGTTTACCCATGTTAGTCGGCTCTAGAGCCGACTACTTTGGCCTGGGATGTGAAAAATCCCAGGTTAGTCGGCTCTGGAGCCAACTAACAGCCCGGGATGCCCTGTAACAGCTAGTTCTGATATTCCAATGATCGAAAACGGCTACTTCAACGGTCCAATCCCTCAACAAACTATAAATATATGTTAGTGGGGTGGATTATCAGAGGATTAAGTGAATTTTTGAAGGATTACAAGTGAAAAAAAAAGGAGAAAAATCAAGTTAAAATCAAGACAGAATTTAGCCTTTCTTATTTTGAAAAGCTACTGTGCTACAAGTTTCAAAATTCATTGAAGCCCATTCAAAGCTCCCTCCAACCACTTCAAAAGCTTCATCAAGTGTTCTTAACTCCAGCATTCAAAGAAATGAAGCTCATTTAAGGGATAAAAGCTTTAAAATCTGTAAAATACCATTATTGCTTTTATTTGCTCATTAAGGAGCTATACTTGCTGAATTTGTTTCATCTTGTATCCTGTTAAGTTTCAACTTGGTTGAAACTTGTGAAGGGTGTGCCAAACCCCTAATTGGTGATTTGTAAAGGCTTTCTTATGCCTGGAAATAAGAAGCTAGTTGTGGTAGCTAGGTTTGTAATTGTTGGTAAAATGATTAGTGAAGGAAATTTTCAAGGGGTTCTTGAGGAGTGGACGTAGGTGCAAGGGTTGGCATCGAACCACTATAAATCTTTGTGTTTGTGCGTGTGCCTACTGTTGCTATTGTGGTTTGTTCTTGTTTCATCACTTCACTCTCACACTGTTTCATAGCTTTAAAATATTGCACATACTTGCTAAAAATTTTTCAAAGAACCCAATTCACCCTCCCTCTTGGATTGCTTAGATTGACAACAGATATATTAATCATCAAATTTAAATTTTAGTTAATCTTATTCTACTTAATTTATTGATTCTAATATCCCAATAAATGTGTTGCATACTTATGAAAGAATGCTTTTTGGCTACGTGGTGATTATCACATTCTTAGCTTGAGATTTTAGGTTGGAAGCATGTCAATTACTTATTATTTTTGCATTTATATTTTTTATTTCTTTATCTATGACTATTTTGATTTTATTTTTATTATTATTTTGTACTTGCATATAATAGTTTATACCCATCTTCCTTGTACTTAAATTTTTTACTTTTTTTTATTTAGCTTTTTATAAGCAAGCAATATTAGTTCTTTTTATAGATCAGTGCATCCATTTGATTCTTTACTTTTTCTATTAAATTTCTATCATATGTAACAAATCTACCTTTTTGTATAATTACCTTTCTATATTATACAAGTTTTCTTCTCCTTACTATATAATTGTGGCATGACACTAGCCTATTATTAGAAGACTTTTCATCTTAGATAACATTTGCTAATTTGACAATATCATTGGGTTACACTAGTATTTTGCTCATTTATAACATATCATAGATTTTTATGACTTGTTATTAACAACCATTAGGGTTCCAAACAGGTCAAGTTGGGTCAAGTCACATGTGATCCCGATCTGAACCATTTTTATATTGAGGTTATGATTTTAGACTTGGATCTAACCCATTTACTGGTTAAATCAGATTGGGTCAGGTATATGGAAAGAAATTTAGACTCATTGGGTCATTTAGGTTTATTTGGGGTCAAATATGATTTGGGTTTAATCCAAAATATTAAGGTTCAGGATGGGATTAGATCAAATTGTGTTTGTATTTGAGTCTAAAATATAGTAAATAATAATCAAATATAAATCTATAAAAAAATAAATAAGATTAAAAAAACTAACTTAATCTTAAATTTTTATTCAAAAACTGTTAATTCCATCGAAGTAACATTATTTTTAAGTTTATAATTTATGCAATTTAAAATATCTATTGATATACTTAAAGATATTATAAAGAAATAAGAATGCATCAAAATAAATAATAAAATATAAAATACTTTAATATAATTAAGTAAAAAAAGATGAGAAGATAACTAATTGCTACGATAAAAAAAAGATTAGTTTACATAAAAATTCATTCAATAAATTAAAAAAATAATTTAAATAAAGAAAATAATATTTATATAGTTAATGTTTATAGTCGAGTTGAATCAGGTTCGGATCGAATTGAATTAAAAAGATATAAAATTTAAATTGAACGCAAAGTTTAAATTGGATATAATTTTTAAATCTGGTTTAACTTATAAATTTTTAAATATAAATTTGATTTGTTTAGATTTGATTGGATCAAATCTAAACAGATTGAATTACGAATCGATCTAACCTTAACTATTTTTTTACTTTTTATTATTTATTTATTTTTCGTAAAAATTGAAGACCATGGACGCAATGGTTCAAAAAGTGGAGACTTCTATTTGCCAAGGCATGGAAAATAGATGTGGGTAATGAGAGAAAAGACCTACGTGCAAAATATAATATTAAAAAATAAAGAGATGGTGTCCCTTTGCACCACGTTGCACGTGGCAGATAGCGGTAAATCTCTTTTAAGGTCGGAGGGTTCGCCGATTGGACTCGTGGCTTCCCCCAGGTTACCCCCGCGTAATGTAGCTCTTGAAACTTTCCCCTTTTTTTCGACCTCTGCCCTCCTCCTGGGGTCTGGAATCCAATTCGCCCCCTCCCTCTCCCCCTCCTCGTTAAACTTAAATTATTTCTCGCCTCTTATGTTCGATTCTCTTCATTTCTTTTTGTAAATTCTCCGTCTCCTTCGTTACCCTCGCCCCAGTCTCGATTCCTAGCCCTCAGACCTTTCCCCCCCTGAAGGGAATTGGTTCTAGGGTTTTTTTTTTTTTTTTTTTTTTTCAAATTTTTTGGGGTATCTTCGAGGTTTGGGAGTTCGATCGAGGATGATTCCATGGGGGGGATTGGGCTGCTGCATAAGTGCAGCTGCGCTATATCTCCTGGGAAGGAGCAGCGGAAGGTGTGGTTTGGTAGTTAGCTGATTGAATCCATCGAGTTTGTTCCCGTCTTTTATGCAATTTATGCTTTTAGTTGTTGATTGATGACGGGACTTTATGTGCAGGGATGCCGATGTTCTGAGATCGGTCACCAGGGTGGGCCAATTGAAGGATCTCGGTAAGTGGGCCTGCCGCACGTTGTTGATGTTCTCTCTCTGATGGTTCTTAGTTTTGTCGATGTTGTTGCTTGGGATCTTGAGTGCTCCATTGATCCAAGTTGCTGTTTTTGGTTTTGCCAAGAAAATCCTTTTCTTTTCTTGTTTCAGTCATTGTTTATAACCTGACAATCTAATTAAAACGGGTAGATTTTGGTGGTTATGCTCTGGCTATAATTTCGATTTGCATCAAGTACTAGAGAGAGATGACGAAATTGATTGTTTGTGAGGTATGTATGAAGTTGGGTGGATGTCTTCATGTAGTACTTTGCATATGTCCTGGTACAGGTTTTTGTGTTGGATGTCGCTATAAGATGTCGCAAGAAGAAGAAGAAGAAGAAGAAGAAGAAAAGATTTCGCAATATGCTGTATATGTTTGGATATGAATTGAAATTATTTATATATACTTGCATGAAATCGTTGGTTTTGTGACAACCAACATTATGATAAATGTGTATATTAGATAACTCCCTCAGCATCAGTTTTTGCATGGACATGGATGTGAGAAATGTGTTTGGACATGTAGCTGGTTGTTCTGGTTGTTTGATATGGCAAGAGGAGAAAAAGGGATATACGACACATGGAAAAATAATGTTAATGAAATTACATTCATTAATTTTTAATATTATATAATTAAAATATAAAAATATATGCTTGGTAAAGGTGCGTAGAATATATGTTCTTCATCTGATCATCAAAATCAGCTCAAAAGTCAAGGATGCAAGAAATAAGGATTATGAAAAGTTACACATGTGCGCGCGTGCACACACATACATACATATACTATTTATCTATATATCCATTTATAGATAGATACATACATATACATACATATGTATGTATGTATGTATATGCATACATACGTACACACAAATATGTATGTATGTGCGTGTACGCGTGCACATACATACATATACTATTTATCTATATATCCATCTATAGATAGATACATACATACACATACATATGTAAGTATGTATGTATATGTATACATACGTACACACAAATATATATGTATGTGCATGTACGCGTGCATATATATATATATATATATATAAAGGTAGACTTGGTTACATTCGAATGTAGCCAAGTCTATCTTTATATTACTATGTGGATTCAAGGATGAGGAAGGTGATCGGATCCTGATTATGTATACTTGCATTAATTAATTAATTAATTATACATACATACATATATGTACTTATGTATGTATAAAATTAAGCACTAGAAACAACAATAGCTCACTTCCAGCATCACTCAGAATGGTGGATCAAATTCATTGTTTGATGAACCCAGCTCAGTCTTGATCTCTAGAAAGCTGCCTATAAAAATGCGATAAATATCTAAATGTTTGCCTCATATCTGATTCACTGATATCTATCTGATACATATTCTTTGGGATGGATGTCTGATTCTAGTTGGTGCAGCTGAGAATAAAAATCCATGTGAACTTTGACCTATGGTCATCTATGTCTAGCACCTATGTCTGTTATGTGTTTGAATATACTCTCTGAGATGTGATATGAGGGATCATAAAATTCTATTGAACAATATTAAGATTTCTTACATGAAACAATTGCAAAGGACCAACAAGATTTGAGGCCTACATGGCTGTGATCACATGTGCAACATCTGTACCTCAGACAGGTTGAGATCTGGGCAACATAAGGATTATTCAACCTTCCAAAGCTGTATATAGCATAGATACTTTTGTGTTTTGACAAATACACAAAATTCACTTTAGCAAATAAATTTGAAGTCCATAAAACTTTAGTAGTGTGGTCCTTAGAGATTATTCATTGCTCATCATTTCTAGATTTTGGCAAGACCAAATATTGCTGACTGGTTAACATTTTTAACATTTCCTTGTGTTGCCTTGCTAATTTTTAACACCTAGATTGTAGTCTAAGTCAGTGCTCTGTTTTTCTCTTTAATTTTTTGGAGAGTACAACTACTGTTGTTGTGAAATATGAAAACCATGTTTTATTCTGAGAACTTCTCACTATTCATCATTACGACTAGCATCCTCTGTTCAACATTTTCTTTTTTGGACTTATATACAAGGAGCATGTTTTCCCATTTACAGCTTGCTCTAGGTGTTTGAACATTTAAAGTCTTGTAATTTTGTAGAAATTTCTGTCAAAATCTATTATTGCTTTGGGAAAAGGCTTTTTACTGTGGAATGGTACCTTTTTGGTTGAATACTGATTTTCATGGCACCTTTTTTGGTTGAATACTGATTTTCTGTCAGCCAATTTAAAGGTTATGCATATATGTCGTAGGTTTGCTAAATTTGATTGATAGAGGTATGAATAGCTTCATCTTTCCTTATGTTTTGTCTTTTAGTGGTTCTTTTAGAGAATGCTTGCAAAGTCCTTCCTTTTGTTGTTACTGTTTCTGGACGAGTTGGCTCAGAAACACCGATCAACTGTGAGCAAAGTGGTCTGAGGGCTGTAATGGTTGAGGAAATGGTACAATTTGTCTCTCATAAACCATTCTGCTGCCTGTGAAAATTCTGTAGATACGTAGCAGGCAACTTCTTTTATCCATTTTATGTGAACTTTCTGGTTGAAATGTTTATTCAGGCTGAACAACACTTCTTGAAACATAATGATGCTGGTTCATGGATACAAGACTCTGCTTTGATGCTTTCCATGAGTAAAGAGGTTCCCTGGTACCTGGTAAGTAATGGCCATGATTCTTCTCGTCAAGGCTTTGATGTTGATGTAATGCATCATTGATTGGACAAAATGCTTAGGGTTGCACTAAATTGAAATAGCTTCTACTATAGAATTTTTATCATTTCTGACCTACAGCAAACAAAAAGAATCTAATATTTGCTATATATATACTGATGAGATGAGCACTTTTACAGGAAAGTCATGGTACAATGCTTCTAGGAAAAGCATTTGTGATGGCTATTTTGTAAGGTTTAGTGAAATTAGTTATCCCCTATACATTTTGTTTGTGAGAAATTCAATGCTTCCTGGAAAACCGTTCTAGCCCATATATTTATGTAATGTTGTATGTAGCTGTATAAATAAGTTCCCTAGTGATGTACAACTTCAGAGGATAAGCTATTGGCAATATGGAAAATGAAAATCAATTTCTGATTAAATGAAATGTTTTATGTGCTCATTTTGTTGTTATTATTTTGCTTAGTTACTATAATATCATCCTTACAAGTGCACAACTTTACTAGCAAATAAAAAGCAAAATCCCTGCTCAGAAGAAGAGATAATTACCCTTATAAATTTAATAAATCTGAGATAGAACATAAATATATTTGTTCAGTTGGATTAAAATTTTCAATATATACCTGGCCTGTGGTGAACTATGTATCACCATCCACCAATTATAATTTGGCTTGGTTTATTATTTACCATTGTTATAAAAATTACAAGTTTATATTAACTAGTTCCTAATGGAAATCTTGTTCAAGTTTAATCAATAAAGGAATTAAATTTGCATTCTCTTTTTTTATAAGAAGAAAATGGTAAAGTTCTTGTTATGAAATTAAAGATATATACAAAGCTTAAAATGAAAAGGTTTTGATATAAACATTATTAAAATCATTAACTTGGATTGGAGGGTATATTGATAATATTTTAATCATTATTTCATCATTCAGACCATTTCTTTCATCATTTGTAAAATTTTTTGTAAAGCTTAATGCTTTTTGGAAAACCTTCAGTCAGGGTATAAATTTCGGCATTCTTCTATTTCAATATGATGGGAATGTTGCCACAGATGAAATCTAATGTACATTTTGGTTGTTGGAATTTGATGTTAGGAATTATATGCCTTTAGGTCCATCGCATGTAATCAGCTGTATAAATTAGGATATTAGGATGGCCAAGGAAGGCTGATTCAGTATCTCATATTACTCTAGGGGTCTTTTGTATTCTTCTTGAGCAGAGTTTGATTGTTAGAATTTCCATAGACTTTGCAGTCAAGAGGATATTTTTTACGCTCAATGAATAATGTCAATCCTATCTTAAGCTTTCTCCAAATGAAATGCAATATCATTAGTTATCTCACTGGGCTTGGAACTCGCTAGGTCTTTTAATGTTCTGTCCCTTCTTCTCCTTGAAACTCCAAAAAGTAATTTAACATGAGAATTTGAAGGTCCAGAGGCAAAGTCGGTAGCCTTTTGGAGTTCTCAGCAGGCTTGGGTTCAAATACCATCTTTATTGTAGTAAAAGGAGGTGGGCGACTAAGATGGTTTGGACATGTGCAAGATAGATCTAGATATGCATTTGTGCAAAGGAGTGATTTGATATAAGTGGAAGGAAAAAGAAAAAAGGTGCAGGTGGACCAAAATTTATATGGAAGAAAGTTATAAAGAAAGATTTAAAATCTTTGCATTTTATAAAAAATATGACTCAAACCGAGCAGAATGAAAAAAGGGATTCATGTTCTCAACTTTAACTAATTTGGGATTAAGACTTTGTTGTTGTTATTGTTGTTGTACTGTAGTAAAAGGAGGCAGGGTTTGCATTTGTTAGTCCAAGTTCAGGAGGAGAAAAGCAGGACTTTGAATTTCATTATGTTTTGGGTACATTTTTCATCATTATTAGGTTTATGCTGCATGTTTGGTTGATTTCCTAGTTCCCACCTGTCCAATTTATCTTGAAAAAAATGTCGCAACTCTTATGTTTTACCTGTTGCAGCATTTTTGTGGTTTTCTGCTATTTCCTATCATTCTTAGATTTAGCTGAATTTATAATATATATTTTTTTATTGATCCTGATTATACTTAAATATACCTCTATTAATTTAAATAATTTTCCTTTGTTTGTTCCTTTGTTTTTCTGTCCTCAAGATCCACTCGTTGGTGGTTAATATAATCCTCTTGGTATCAAGATGATTTGCTTATGGTGGCTTGGTTGCCATGAACACCATTAAATGACCTTAATTTTTTCAAGTGGTTTTCTAGTTTTGCTATTAGGCTTGTGCCAGCCCTTTTGTGCTGAGACTTGTTTGACCTGGCTAGCCCATGGGTCATCTTTGTGAGTTCAAGCCTACAAGTTGCTCTTAATTTGTTTGACTATTCCTTGTTGTGATCCTTTTCTTTTCTTGATTGCTGGTGGGACCCATTATGAAACTAGTCGTGGGTCATTATTTTTCATTCTGATGTTTTTGAGGGTCTTTTTTGGCTTATAACAAATTTCTTGTGCCCACCATTCTTTAGTATTTTGACTGTGTTATGCACAAATTACTTTTACTTTTAACATTTATCGACTTTATTAGTGTAATCAAGACTTCGTTATCCTATGGTCCATCTTCTTTGGATATTGTCATCCATTTCATTTATCTTGAAACATGTTTTTTTTTTGTTTTGTTTTGTTTATTTTTTTTTTTTTTTAAGAATTATCTTTGTTTGTCTTGTCTACTCATTTGAGATTTGGAATATAAATTCTTCATGGCTTACCTTCTTATCCATTGGTTACATATGCATCAACCTCACGTCTTGGCCTTTGCTCCTCTTTGTTCAACATTGTCTGTCTGCAGATCCTTGGAATCATCTACATGTGGGTGTTATTGGTACTGCTCTTAACTTTATCAACTATTGTCGAATGCTAGCAGGTATTTCTGCTACCTAAGTTATCATATCACCGACCTGAGTAACCAACCTCATTAGCTTACAGTTCTATATTGCCAATGCCACCATTTTCTAGGTCTTGGATGTTGTCATTGGCAAGGCTGCTTCATGTAAACATTGATGTAATCATGTATGTTGGCATTGCTGGTAAAACCAATAACTGATTGTACTTTTGGAGCTTCTCTTAGGGAAAGTGTCTGAGTTCAGTTGCAGACTTACCTTGCCACTAGAACCGCACCTTCATTACCTCTAGTGATTATTTTTGTGTGCTTGATTCCTAAAACATGGCCATGCATTGTCAAATGTCAGCTGAGCTGATCTTGCTCTTGTTAATTCCATGCCTTGGATATTCAATGTCCAATTCAATTGAGACCATTGATGTTATCTTGTCTCTTTGCTCTGCCCTGCACTTATAATTCTATGGTTTTCCATTTGTGGTTTGTCTTGATTGTGGAAAAACCATGGCTATCTATCCCCCTTAGGTTTGAAAAAGTGGGAGTTGGGTTTTGATAGTAGAATAATCACTAGATATAAATATTATGAGTTGTGTATATAATTCTATACATTGAGTGAGCTCATCATGTACCCCTAGTCTGTTTTAGTGCATGCATGTGTTTAAATTACATCTTAGGCCATTCAAGTTGAGAATCTCGAAAGTTGAACATGATTTGTAGAATTTTATGTATGAAGACAAAAAAAATCAAAATACTAGGAGCTCACGTAGGAGGTCACCGTGATGTGCATTGTGGGATTGTATAATGATATATCTTAATATACAGTGATGTTTGTGATATGTGGTCTAAAAGCATTCACATCGGATAACTTATTGTTCTTATATGTTAGATTTGTAGATCATGATCAATGGCATGTACCGATGCATGCTGCCTCATATGATAAAATAACCACATTATGTACCAGTTGATCTTTTTTTAGTAATAACCACGCCCGTTATACCTCATCATAGGATTGGCATCATTAGTCATGTTTCCCTGTCCTGTGGAGATTTCCTTTTGAGTTTCTGAACTTCCATCAATGCTTCTATCATAGTTCCTCTGCTTTTCAGACATTCTGATCTTTTTCTTTATGATTATTTGCCATATCATGTAAAGATATGAGCAATCGCTTGGAAGATCCCTGTAATACCATGATTATAGGAATGCTAAGCGGTGAACTATTAACCATTTCAACATGGCTCACACCATTATTTTGATGATTCAAATATCATATGTTTGAATATTGAGTGTTTCTATAAACACACGATATTGCTCCTATGGTGCTAATTGTTTGTTTTGATGAATGGATGATTGTGATTATTTTAACAGCTATAAATATTTGTGATTCTTAGCATATCAACTTTGAAATGCAGAACTGGTTTAGAATTTCATTTTTGTTAAGGAATCTATTGTCATTTGTTCATATACCGGATTTGCCGGCCCCAGATAGTTGGGAATGGCTTTTATGGTTATGTTGAATTGAGGACAAATTTTGTATTTAGATAAGCAATCAGTTCTAGTGCAATTATCCTTTTTAGTGATTTCTTCAACTCTGTTAATCTAACTGATACCAGGATGATGGGACTGGACGTGTATATGTTGTTGGGGCTCGAGGTGCTACAGGCCTGGTGTTAACCCTTGCAAGTGAAGTTTTTGAAGAGTCAGGGCGATCTCTAGTGCGGGGAACTCTAGACTACTTACAAGGTCTCAAGGTCTGTTTATTCATGCTCAAGGTGTCAATGTCTGTTTATTCATATTTATGAAAATGGAAAGGATTGCAGTGTGTTCCATATTTAATAGCATTTATCTTTTGCAGATGCTTGGAGTCAAGCGAACTGAAAGGGTCCTTCCAACTGGTACTTCCTTGACTGTAATTGGTGAGGTAATTCCTGTGATATTTATTTTGAACAAATGAGCTTCTCCTTCAAAGATCAATGATGTTATCTAAGAAATAAGTGACAGTGGTGAAAATATACTGAAATTATGACAGTTATACCTAAGAAAAAATGTGTTTTAATTCAGAAATACATTGATCATTGGCTTCATATTTGGCCCTGTTAATTTTATTATATACTCTTTGAAGTTTGATCAACATTCAAGGCGAAGTGTGTAAATTCACATATTATTCATTAGCAAAACCATCTAAAACCTTTTCATTATGTATTCTGAGTTCTTTTGGTTTTTAGATGTTTACCTTTTTTTTTTTTTTTTTTTTTTTGCCTTTTCTGGTCCCCATGCTTTCTGAGCAGGCCATTAAGGATGATGTTGGAACAATTCGGATACAGCGACCTCATAAGGGACCATTTTATGTGTCCCCAAAAAATATTGATGAACTCATTGCAAATCTTGGGAAATGGGCTAGGTATTTAATATTGTGCATATTTTTTACAGGCTTTGATTTTTTATTGCAAGTAATATGTATATGTATATTGGAATAATTATAGTGGATATAATAAAAGGAGGTATATCCAACAGGTGGTACCAATTTGCTTCAATGGGATTTACGGTCTTTGGTGTTTATCTGCTTGCAAAGCATGCACTTCAGTATATTCTAGAGAGAAGGCGGCGTTGGGAATTGCAAAAAAGGTAAATCTTAACTTGAGTCATTAATGGGTTCTTTGAGAACTGAATAACTTAACAAATTATTTGAAAACACATTTGCTCTGTTTGGTTGCTAAGAAAGTTAAGAGAAAAAAGAAGAAAGCTAGGAGGCGATCTTCATTTTCATTCTTTGACTATTTAAACAAAATTAAGGAGGAAAAATCTGAAGAAAATAAATGGCTGAAATTTTCTTTGAAAGATCTAAATATTTCGTGCATTTTAGTTACTGATTTTGAGATTATGGAAGTAAAGTGGATCAGGATAACATACATGTATCCAAGTTACTTTCTCCTATACTTTCTTTGCAATTTTTTGAATCGACCAATGAAGAGAAATTCCTCAAGTTATTTTCTTTCATTTTTTTGCATGAACTTTTCTTAATTTAATTTTCTGAAGGTCAAATAGGCCCTTAATTACAGTTAGCAGAGAAAAAAAAAATACATATTTTGCATCTAGTGCTCACTTGTTTATGTTGATCTTTGTAAAATTAAATATACACCTTTTAAATTAATTTCTGAAAGTATGTGATGTTTTTTTGTTTGTGCAGAGTTCTTGCTGCAGCAGCGAAACGACAAGCACGAGAAGCTGAAGGTAGATCTTCTCATTGTAGTTTGTTGTATTTTATATACAATCATACACTTGTTCCAGCATTTTTTCCCTTGATGATTGTAATTTCTCTGAAGAAGCAGATGAAGATCCTGAAAAAGCATCAGATAACATGAAGAAGGACCGTTTGATGTTAGACATATGCGTGATATGCCTTGAACAAGAATACAATGCTGTTTTTGTTCCGTAAGCATCATATGAATCATTTTCATTTGCTATTCCATAATGAAGTATTTAGAGGTTGACTTTTATTTAATTTTTGCATCCAATGAGTTTATATTCTTAGCTGTTATGATCTCATTTGACATCATGATGAGGAGAGATTACTCTTTTTACAGTTTTATTTAAAAAAGGGAGCAGGGGGTTTGGGTGGGTGGGATTGATTGGAAGAGGTGATTGGTGGTGAGATGCTTTTTATAATTCCATTTGAAGTCAGGTTACGTTATGTCTTGATATCTACATGCATCTTTTGTTCTTGTTTTCTTATTGCAGTACGAGAGTAAATATTTCTTATTGCAGACTAGCACAAGGGTATTGGACACTAGGCCTTGTGAAATAGACAGGTCCAATGTGTGTGTTTTGGCTTGGTTCCTTCATTCCTTGTGTCACTTGTTGGCTGATGTTATGCTTGGATCAGCAGTCCAGTGCAATGTGACTTTCATCAGATGGTCCAATGCTATTGATATGGTCTGACTCATTCCATTGCTGACTGGCCTGTCTCAAATACCAAGTCTTATACATTTGTCCTTTGAGTGGGTCTGGAGCTAATTCAACCAGTCCTTGGATCTTCTTGTGAAGTCTTGCAGTCTCTTTTCAGTGAAGTGGGCATTTTCAATGTCAGTAAATGATTGATCAAGTTGTCAGCAACGAGGATGCACATTTATAATTTATGAAAAGATTATTTTTATTTATTTATTTTTCATCAAGACTTTGTGTGTTACCTTGGGAGCAAGGAAATCAAGTAATTTTTCTGAAGTCATGTGCCTTGTGGCTGCATATCTTCCTTTCACCACACATTCTTTAGAACTCTCTATCTCTCTATTTAATGTCTATTAGTAGAGATATTATAATGCATCTTCTCTCTCTCTCTCTCTGCGCGCACGCCTGTGTGGATCTCCCTTAAGGGTTTGGCCAGAGCTCCCCTTCTTACCAGTCCATTCTATTGAGACTCTTAGATTACTACAAGCCAATTGCTCAGTCTCTTTTATTATCAAGATGGAAAGAGTTCAATAGAATTTTCTTTTTTTTTTTTTTTTGTGGTTATAGGATGAACTTTCAGACTAAAAATTGTGATATGGTTGCTTGTGGTTCCATGAAACTATTTATAGGTGGGGGGATTAGAATTGGCAATTTAGATACTAGTGAGTAAAGGGCCCTCATAATGTCTGTTGGTTCCTTGGAGAAAGTTTTGGTTTGTGTGATAACGTCATCAACAAGGCAAGTGTGCCATAATTAAAGGTGCAACCCTTTTAATTTGTTAATTGCATTGCAATATATATCGAATGTATTATCTTGAAAGCATCAAATCGCTTGTACGGCAATTATGTTATATAGAGAATATATGTATAGACACGCCCGCGCGCGCACACACATGTTTATGTAGGGAAAGTTTTCCTCTTCAGAACAAGCATTTGATGGGTTGTTATTCTTATAGAAATGAAAATAAATAATTAATAATCAACACATGCACTTGTTAGTTGCAGTATCTGGACCTACCTGTTATATCAGAGTTGATCTGATGTGAAATTTCACATTTGTGTTTTTTTTTTGAAATCTTGGCTATTAATTGTAATGAGTTCAATCTCATTATAATTTTTGCTTCAATAAACTCCAAGGTTTGTTTTTATGAGTTGATGTCTTGATAACTAGCAGCCCTTGGAAGCTTTTCGAATTTTTCTAGGCCATCATGCTTTTGGTCACTTTCAAGGCCATCATCTCACAGTTCTGCGTTTTCAATAAGAAATTTTCACTGGATTTATCTGTACCAGGATATCCAACTCTTTGTTGGCAAGATATGATGCATGCCATGTTTATTATATTTTGTTTCATTCTATTTTGTATTCTCTTCCCATTGTCAAACACATGAGCTCCTAGTAGTTAATGGAAGTTTTCTAGAATGGTTCTTGCAAGTTTTAAATGGTTCTTACATCTGGATTTTGAAGTTCCAATATATCTCTTCACTGAACTGTTCCTCGCTTGCGTCACTTAAGTGCTTGGCTACTTATCTTTATTATGACTCTGTCACATCAGCTAGGAGTGTTATGTTTCCACAAGTTAATAGAGAAGCACTCTTGTTCTGTGGTCAGTTCTTTGGTCACTTCTCCAATTTAATAAGCTACCCCTTATGTTCTTTGGTCCTTCACTGAGATTGAAAGAGGAGACCGGTGAAGCCATCTTAATTACATGAATCTGGGACCCAGCGTGGCAATGCAATCGTATTTTCTCTTTAAACTCTTGTCTGGTGCAAATTATAGATCGACCTTTGAATTAATTATTGCTCAGTGAATTGGAGCCTTTTATTCATTACCAAATTGTGAAAATCCTAACATCTGCCATTTCAACTTCTCTTATTTGGTTGTATATCAGCCTTTTGAGCGATTGAGATAATAAGTTTCATACCCTCATATCTGGTTATCAGTGTTATCTGTGGTTCCAAATATTCTGACTTGTCAAGTATGAAAGCTATGTATTAATTGGTGCTTACTTTCTGTGAATTCCTGACTATTGTTTTATCATAACTATCTACTTGAATGAAATCTGCTTTTGTTGAGCTTGTTGTTGCAGACTGTCTTTGTAATATAACATTTCATCATTCTTTAAGGCCCTGGTCGTTGTTTCAATGCAACTGCTGCTTCTTAATTTTCTTACTCTCTTAGGTGTGCTTATTTAATTTCTTCGCTGGGATCATTGTTAGGGTGCCTTTTAGAGGTAATTGAAAATGCATGCTTGCACTTTTAATTCCCTCAATTATTTCTATCATGCAAGAGCTACCACCATGTGGTGGGACGGCAGCTACAGTAGATGTAAGCATCTTTCCAGAATTGTTGCACAACCTTTGTATACCTTCTTATGCTTATGGTTTGAGGTAACCTCCTGATATTTGATGGCTCCATCCTCATGCCTGTCATCCTGACATTCTGTCTGAATTTCACAAGGCTGACAAGTCGACTTATTTTGCAAGTTGATCTGATGCATCCTCTTTATAGATTGTTGAATTACTTGATGTGCTGGGGGTGAACAGACCATCTAAATCCTTTGGGAAATGAGTCCAGTAGTCTGTAGTTTGAACAACGAATATGTATCAATTTTCTATAGTTTTTTGTTTGGTTTTACCCTTCAAATTGACATTTTCGCATGGTGATTTTCTGAGCTACATCATACTTTTTGTGGTGAAATGGGCATTTTAAAAAATAAAAAATAAAAAATAAAGCGCAGTGATGTGCCTTTCTCAATATCACTTAGTAATTAATTTTGTTGACGTGGTTCTTCTTGTTTGGTTTTTCTTTTAAGGTTCTGTTCTAGTAGATCTCCATGATCTCAATGATTTGTTGGGTGACTGATGAGGACTTGAAAATCTTTGCAGATGTGGTCACATGTGCTGTTGTACGACATGTTCTTCACACTTGACCAACTGTCCACTCTGCCGCAGAAGAATCGATCAAGTTGTAAAGACATTTCGCCATTAAAGCCATTACTAGGTGGCAGCTCAGAAAAGTATGGCTTTACGTTGTTATACTTGTTTGGGGGATTTCTAGCCCTAAACATTGGAGGGTGCTTGGCTGGCATCACACTGTCAGCCAACACATTCAGGTTGCCAGTTCATCAATGACCACAAAAAGCTTTCAGAAAGATTTCACACATTGTTAGGTGGTAGGCTAGCCTTGAAAACTTTAGATTGGCTTGTGAGATGTTAAATAACCAATAACAATAAGTTTGTAAATGATGAGATTCTTTATTTTGTTAATTTCTGACGACTTCCACTGTCTAACTCTTAAGGTTGAGCTTCTTGTTTCTATCATTTAAATAGCCATTTCCCTGTACTATGTGCAAGACCTAACTCTTTTTTGTAAATGGTTACAGCTTGTGTTCTTGTTGCTCCTTTCAGGAATATCTTGGGTGAAGGAACATGAAAAAATTTGATTGTTCCCTATGCATCATTTTTCCAGTTGTAAGCGTCATGTTTGTCTTTGTTAAGATGGATGTTTCTTCATCATGTTAAGTGTCCACCATGAAGTCTTTATGTCGAAAAGGATGTTGAGAAACAAAGCTGAGTCATTTTTTCAAATGGTGTCTGAGGTTTGTTTTAGATTGACTTTTTGTTTGTGCTTTGCTGAGGTGGACTTTTGATACCAAAGATGGCTCAAGTTCGCTTGGTCCGTGATGAATTCAACATCAGCGTACCTCCGCAATCTGCATGTATCAAGAAGCTTTTTCTTTCAAGAGTTATGAACCGGTGCTTTCATTAAGCATCTTGGCACGGTTCTGTTCAGAGTAAAGCTACTTAAGGTGGTTTATTGGGTTCCATCAACACCTAAGCTTATCATAACATTGATTGTTAGTTGACGTCTCTTGCATAATGAATGGCTTTAGGGAGAAGCAGGAGCCTAGTGATTTTGATCGAGCAGCAGCAGAGTTCATCAATAGAAACTGTGTTTTTTATTATAGAGCTGATTAGTAAATTAATATTATAAAGCGTTGTTTTTTGCTTATTTTCCTATAAATATTTGAAATTATATGGTATCATAACAAATTCATTATTTACATGTATTTTCCTTATAAAATATCTGTTGTTTCTTCCTCTCATCTTATCGTAACAAATAAAAATTGTATAGATGATTTAGAATATCATTTTAGTTTTATATTATTATAGAATTAGGATATCTAAAATAAAAGAAGTAATAAAAAAAGATAAAAAGGGGAAGAATATAGGATATGATATAATTTCTGTCTATTGAGGTTTGGGACATTCCAGGGAAAAGTATTATAGTAGTGATATTTAAAACTTAAATTATTATATTTTTGTAATATTAAATTTATAAGTCTGGGCATAGAAAATAGGCAACCTAATCCATCTTGAGAACACACATATATATAATATTAATATATATTTATATATAGCTCATGCCTTAACCATCACCCATAATATGGTTGATGCTTTTATTACTATATATATATATATATATATATATATATAGTATAATATAATATGCATGCGGGCTGGGTTGGGATGGGCTTGGGTTTCGAGAGATTTCACCAAGATGAGTTCAAGCAAGCCATACTCAACCCAAGTTTAGGTCTGGCCTCATGCCTTGAATTATCCTTTTTACCCTCAATTTGGCTCATGCCCACCCCAAGATGTGTGGCTCATGCTCGTCGCTACACATGTTCACATGGTTCTTGGATTGACCTTTTGTTCACTTGGTACTTACCAAGGTGCACTTTAATATCTAAGAAGGCACTAGTCTACTTGAGCAGGCATCAAGGTACCTCACCAACGTATATTAGCAAGCTCTTTACAGGGGTTTCATGTGCTAGTAATTTAATCAAGTAACTGAATCAACACTTAAGCTTGTCATCACATTTATTCTCAATCAAAGTCACTCGCACAATATCATTTTATTTCTTCATGAATGACTTTCATCAATAGAAGCAGGAGCCTTGTAATTTTGATTTAGTAGGGTTCTTCAATGGAAGCTCTAATGTAATTACTAATGAGTACTGTTTTTTCAGAGCTGATTAGCTAAATTAATATTACAAGGTTTTTTTTTTTGTGCTTATATCCATATAAATATTTGAAATTGTATGGAATCATTACAAAATCACTTCCCAATATCTATTGCTTCCTTCAATGCTGCCTTACAAAGAAAAGCACTCGACAGAAATCAAGATGTCAAATAATCATCCGTGAGTCCATCTTTCTAAAGCATTATGGAACGTGGTAGGCATGAACATCTCACAAAATAGATCACATTAATGTTAGTCTTTGCTGCATCCTTTTGCATGGGATCTGAAGATTGAATTTAATGAATTTTCTATAAGCCAAGTCATGAGGAAAAATTTTGAATGTGATCATATTTTATAGGTGAGATGGCTCTAGCAACATCAATTCCTCCTAAAAGATTTGGTTCTCAATGAATCGATGAAGGATAAGGTATAGTAACCTTTAAATTTATCTATGTAGTGAGTGAGTTAGATAAACTTTATGGACTTCAATCTATTCCTTTTCATTCGATTTACCTTTTTTATAAATAAAAACATCTTCTTCAGTTAATTTATTTGTTATTATATCATCTTTTTATTTTTCTTCATAACCTAGCTGATCAACTGAGATTGTAGATTCAACAAATCCTTTCATAAGTTTTTCATCAGTAGTATCATCAAATATCTCAATGATAGGCTCTTTTTATTGGAGTGGAAACACCCTCACGACTTCTCTCTATTTCAGCTACAGCAGAAACTTAACAATCGAGAGCAGAGAATAGATGAAAAATAAAATATTATTTCTTCACACACACACGGAACTGAAATGCAATTGGATTGCCTTATATAGGCTTACAAAGGAGAAAACTAACTTGGTTCCATGATAAGAGAGTATGATCACGATCTCAACCAAACAAAACACAAAAAAAAACTCAGAAACTGAACAGATCGAGTCCCTTACGGCCAGCTTTGCATCATATTTTCATCACACCCCCTTGATGCAAAGTTTGACACACCAAGTAATGATCTAAACTTGACAAATTTGGAGTAGTTCAGAGCTTTGGTGAATCCATCAGCAATCTGATTACTTGTGCAGCAATACTTCATCACAATCACATCTTTAGCCACGGCTTCGCGAATAAAGTGGTACCTCAACTCAATATGTTTGGTCCTCCCATGAAACACTGGATTCTTTGTCATTGCTATTGTAGCTTTGTTATCGCAGAAGATTTCTGTTCCTTGAGTTTGATTTTGGTGCAGATCTTCTAGTATTCTTCACATCCATATGGCTTGGCAAGCTGCTGTAGATGCGGCGATATATTCAGCTTCAGAAGATGATAGAGCAACAGTTGCTTGCTTCTTCGTCATCTATGATATAGCTTCCGAACATAAAACCCGAAGTACTCTTCTTGTGTTCTACAGAACCTGCCCAATCACTGTCAGTAAAACCAACTAATTTAAAATTAGGATTGGATTTATACCATATTCCATAGTTGCTTGTGGCTCTGATATATCTGAGAACTCGTTTTGCTACTCCAAGATGATGTACTGAAAGAGAATGCATAAACCTTGAAATCAAATTAACTGAGAATAAGATATCTGGTCGTGTGTGAGTCAGATACATAAGTCTCCCAACCATACTTCTATACAACTTAGCATTTGCCTTAACAGTACCATCATTCACTGCCAACTTTTCATTTGCATTCATGGGAGTAGAAAATGTCTTACGCTTCAGCATATAAAACTTTTCAAGCATATCTAATGCATACTTTTCTTGATTAACAAAAATACCAACTTCTGTTTGTTGAATTTGAAGACCAAGAAAATAATGTAGCAAGCCCAAATCAGTCATATCAAATTCTTGCATCATACTTTTCTTAAACTGTTTGATAAGAAATTCAGAGGATCCAGTGTATATCATATCATCAACATACACACAAACAACAAGTATATCTATACCTTTCACCTTTACATAGAGAGTGGGTTCACTTTCACTTCTATGAAAACCATTGTTGTGTAGATGCAAATCAAGTCTTCCATACCAAGCTCTCGGTGCTTGCTTAAGCCCGTAGAGCACCTTCTTCAACTTGTACACTTGCTCCTCCTTTCCATCAACAATGAATCCTTGTGGTTGCTGTACATACACATCTTCATCTAAGAAACCATTCAAAAAGGCATATTTCACATCAAATTGGAAAATATGCTATTTCATTTGAGCTGTTAATGCCAAGATAAGTCTAACAGTTTCAAACCGAGCTACAGGAGAAAAAATTTCATAAAAGTCCACACCATATTGCTGTGCATATCCCTTGACAACTAGTCTTGCTTTATACTTTGAGATACTTCCATCAGCATTATATTTCACTTTGTAGATCCATTTCACACCAATAGCATCTTTTCCTTGTGGCAAGTCTACAAGCTCCCATGTGTCATTTTTTTCAATAGCAACCATTTGCTCTTTCATGGAGTTTTCTCATTCCTTTTTTTTACATGCCTCCTCATAGTTCATAGGTTCTGACATAAGGAAGACAAATGTACAAGAGTCATAGATTTCTTTTAAAGAGCGTACCTTCCTTGGTGGAGTTTCTGAATCAGATGTAATGTCTCTATCCTTTCTTTGGTTGGCTTTGCTCACATGCAACGGTGATTGTCTTGGAGAGTAATTAAATGATGAAGAGGCTTGAGAAGAAACATTCTCAGTGTTAAGTTGTGTTGGTGGTGCCTCGATGTACTGATTTTCTACTTTTGTCCATTCCCAAGTGCTGTACTCATCAAAGATAACATCTCTACGGATAATTAGTCTTTTAGTTATAGGATTATATAATCTATAACCCTTTGTCTCACCACTATAACCAACAAAGATGCATTTCTCACTCTTCTTGTCCATCTTACTATGCTCATTTAAGTCAAGCAAGGCATACACAATGCAACCAAAGACTCTTAAATTACTCACATTGGGATTTTTCTTCCACCAAGCTTCATATGGAGTCATATTGCGTACTGCATTTGTTGGAGAGATATTGAGAAGATGCACAGCTATAGCCACTACTTCAGCCCAAAATTCTTTGGGAAGTTGTTTTTCACTCATCATACTTCGTGCCATTTCCACCATTGTTTGGTTTTTCCTTTCGGCGACTCCATTTTGCTCCGGTGTTTTCCTTACTGTCAATTGCCTGCGAATACCATGTTGCTTACAAAAATGGTTAAACTCATCAGATAAAAACTCACCCCCTCGATCAGTGCAAAGAGTTTTGATAATATGACCGCACTCTTTTTCTGCAAAAACCTTGAACTCCTTAATCTTTTCACATGCTTCTGATTTCTGAGCAAGGAAAAAAACCCAACTCATGCGAGAAAAATCATCAGTAAACAATAAAAAATATCTACTCTTGTTCAAAGATGGAGTTCTCATTGGGCCACAAATATCAGCATGAACCAAAGCTAAAGGTTCTTTGGTTCTCCAAGCCTTTCCAACTTGAAATGGCAATCGATGTTGCTTACCATACACACATCCTTCACACAAGATATCATCACAAACAATAGAAGGCAGATCACATACCATATTCTTCCGACTTAATAGCTTCATCCCATTGAAATGCAAATGTCCATACCGTAAATGCCATAATCGAGACATTTTATTTAAATCAGTAACTAATGCACACTCATCAAAGCATGAAAGCTCAAACAGAAACATTCTATTTTTAGTCATGTGACTTATCAGAAGTGGTACTTCAGACCCTTTTCTTATAATCTCATATACATTATCACGAAATGCAATCATATAACCTTTTTGAACTAATTGACCCACACCGAGCAAATTATATGTAAGATCAGGTGTGTAATAAACATCATGAATCAACCTTTCAATACCTGATTTAATGTTAATTGCAATTGTCCCTTTTTCTTCAATTTGTAGTTGCTTGTTGTTTCCAAGCCGAACTTGCAATTTCACTGACTCATCAATATGATGACGAAAGAGACTTTTTTCCCTTGTCATATGATTACTGCACCCACTATCTAGAAACCACACATGATTAGTATTATATTCATTGAGATCTAAGTGAGTGAGAAATAGATTACCATCTTCCGACTTTTCTTCCACAATATTAGCTTCCTGTTTTTGCTTATCCCAGCAACAAGGTTCAGTATGTCCAGTCTTCTTGCAAAAATTACAAAACCTATTTTTACGATTCTGATTTTGATTACCTTTGTCACCATTTTCAGACTTACTCCGCCGATCATCCGACTTCCCACGACCATGACCACGCCCAAGGTAACCAGCTCTCCCTCGACCTCTAGCTGCATGCTTTTAATCTTCACTTTTTTTGTGTTTATTGCTAACCTCTAACTTGACTTGAAAAGCTTGCTCAATGTTCTTTTCAGCATATCTGTTCATCCTTTCTTTATGAGCTAAAAGAGATCCCATTAATTCATTAAGAGAATAAATGGTTAAATCTTTGACTCCTCAATCGCAGTCACAACATGATCAAATTTTTATGGCAAACTTCTCAGAACTTTTCCTACAATCTTTTGATCAGAAATAACTTCTCCAAATATTCTTATATTATTTATAGTGACTGAAATTCATGAAAAAAATTCTTGAATAGACTCACCTCCTTTCATAAATAAGGTCTCAAAATCTCTACGAAGAGTCTGAAGTTTCACAATTTTTACCTTCTCATCCCCATGGAACTCTTGCTTTAAAATACTCCAAGCTTCACTTGATTTGGTGGCATTTGCAATCCGAGGGAAGATGATGTCTGTCACAGCTTATTGAATGACAAGTAGAGCTTTTGAATCCTTCTTTTGAAGTTCCTCCTTAGAACTCCCAGTATCTGCATAACCATTCTCAACTAGATCCCAAAGATCTTGAGCCATAAAGAAAGTTCTCATTTTTATACTCCAAAACTCATAATTATCTCCATTAAAGATGGGTATCAATGACTGAGTGAGGTTGAGAGTAGACATACCACTTACCTTGATGAAAACCCTCTAATAAACTTCTATCAAACACCTTATGTGCAGAAGAATTGTACCTCTCTTTGAAGCTTCACTCCTACAGGCTTCAGTTTCCCAGAGATACTTTGCTACAACAATACCTCTAGTGCCAGATGGTCGCCCAAAGTTGATCCAATCTGGCTCTGATACCAAAATATTGGAGTGGAAACACCCTCACGGCTTCTCTCTATTTTAGCTACAACAGAAACTTAACAATCGAGAGCAAATAATAGATGAAAAATAAAATATTATTTCTTTACACACACACGGAACTGAAATGCAATTGGATTGCCTTATATAGGCTTACAAAGAAGAAAACTAACTTGGTTCCATGATAACAGAGTATGATTACGATCTCAACCAACTAGAGAAATTAAAAAACTGAAAGGAAACAAAACACAAAAAAACTCGGAAACTGAACAGACCGAGTCCCTTACGGCCAGCTTTGCATCATATTTTCATCACTTTTACATTGCAGAACTTTGTTCTTCTTTTACTTCTTCAACCATGATACTCATCTTATCTTTCTCCACTTGATTTTTTTTGCTAATCGGATTGTAGAATCATTATTGTTTTATCTTTTATTTCTTCTTTAACAATTACAAGAACCTTCTATTCTTCAATTTTAACATAAAAGACCTTTGATTGTATAGGATTATGAACCATGGCTTTAGTAGAAGATAAGAGACTTAAGTATAGTATCTCATTGCTTGAAAAGTTGGCTTATTAGTACAACTCTTAAGGTATTTCTGATAGTCAAAAAATAAATGCTTTTTTTTTTTTTTTCAATTTTATCTACATGGCATCTAAGTATCAATAGGTTTATCATGATTATGAGTAGCATTTTTAACTCTCTTCGAGCAAATTCAGCCTTCTCCTTGACTAGATAGTTTGTAATACTTAAGATAATCTTCAAATATATGTAAGCCAATCTATGAAGGCATTAAACTCTAACTTACCTTGAAAATCAAACACTTAAGCTAAACTCTTCTATAAATATCTTCATCAGTGTTATGAGTTCTTGGCCGAGGGTTGAGGAATTTTTGCAATTTCATCGCATCATTGTCGTAAAATAGAAGTGACATGCTGATTGGCATTATCTTTAGTTGTACAACTATGGAAGCTGGCTAATATCTCATCGATCCATTATTTTAATTAACTTAATGATCAAACCGCTGTTTGAATTGAGTGACACAATCATCAACCTGCTTCTCTAATTGAGTAATATGATCTTCCATGGTGAAGGAGCCAATAGTGCTACTGCATGTATATGCCATGAGCAGTAGAATATGTCCATTGTGTAGTTGCATATAAAGTATCGAATACAAGGATGCTCACTGAGTCCAGATGTATCAATACCCTATATTAATGGAGACTACAATCAATCAGAGAGAAATCCTTTTGAATCTAAGAGGAATCCTCTCTGATGTTGTAATCAATAGGTTAAGTTCGCAGCATAAGACTACTAGGAAAAGTAAGGGAGGTCAAGTTAGCAGCATAGGACTACTAAGAAAAGTAAGGGAGGTCACGATTGGTATTGATGGCGCTTGATGGCAGAAATGTCCCATTGCCTTCTAGCTGTCCAATTGATGATGACTATGAGGGAGGATGGGAAGATCCGAGGGTAAAATTGGAGAGGCCATGGAGCCTTTATGATAGTACTCTTTGATCGGACCAATCAAAGACCTCTGTTGATCAAACCAATCAAAGACCTCTTTTGCCAACATAGGTAAGTGATGTAACTAGAGATCCTATCCTCTTAAAGCTGCTCTTTGTGCTAGTAAAATAGGAATGAAAAAGGAGGGCAAAATGGTGGTGGCCTTGCAAAGCTAGTAAAATAGGAATGAAAAAGGAGGGCAAGATGGCGGTGGCCTCGCAAAGCTGCTCTTTGCGCTACTCAAAGCTGCTCTTTGTGTTAGCTTTTTGTGCTAGTAAAATAGGAATGAAAAAGGGGGGCAAGATGGCGGTGGCCTCTCAAAGCTGCTCTTTGTGCTAGTAAAATAGGAGCCAGTGCGAATGCAATAGTGGGATGGACCTGGCACTAGAAGCTTAAGTCATGCTATTCTCATGGCCTATGGCGTTATGAAAAGAGAGCTTGAGTCATGCTATTCTCATGGCTTATGGCGTTATGAAAAGAGAAGAGTGGACTGGGTGATGATCATGGCTAGTGCAATGATGGGGTTGGTCATCGACACTCAATGATGAGGGTGGTGGCTCTAGTAGTCGATTCAGAGGAGGAAAGGTGGTTGACCGAAGGTGATGGCCAACCCCAAATGATGGTCTTGAGGCTCAGATACTTGGTTAGGAGGAGAACCTTCTTTCTTCTTCATTTTTTTTTTTCTCTTTGTTTTCTTTCCTCTTTTTTCATTCTTTTTTTTTCTTCATTTTTTATAATTTATTTTTCATTCCTTTTCCTTTTTTTCATTCTCTGTTTTCTTGTAAATTAGGATTTTAAAGATAAAAAACTAAGAAAAAATAAGGCAAAAAAGGTAAAGAGATGGTTACGAGGCTTGACTCTGACGTTGTTTTTTAAAACTAGAGTCAAGAAGAAAGAGGGTAATAGAGGAGGGATAATTACTATGTTTGACTTTGATATCAAATTTAATGCAAGCAAGCTAAAAAAAATAATTATTCGTCTCGCATCAGCTTTTTAAGGGTCTTTGATTCAGCACCTCTAACCATTCTACAATTTACGGCTTAGCATCACTCAGAAAGAATTGCTCCATGCATGTTAAAGAAAATTTTAAAATTTTATTACTTAATTCATTGATTCAATAGAGTACACTAAGAGGCTATTTAAGCTATAATGAGAACGTTTCCAAAATCATAAATTTATTTGATGTCAACAAAAATAAGAAGACTATTAATAAAAATAAAATGTCTAAAGAAACAATTATTAAAATTTTTTATTCTAATCAAAATTTGTCTTACACTTTCTTTACTGAACTTTTGTGGGATTTTCTGGGTTGCATCAATTCACCCTAGCTTGAAGAATTTAGCTCCCGATAAATTTAAGCTTAGACTTAGTGGCATCTTTCTTCTATGGTTGAATGAATCTGATGGTCTTCAAGAGTATGTTTTAGCTCACCATTGTAATTTATCATGAATCTCATAGAATCGTCTTTCAAGTTTGTTTTGATATAGCTTGCAATGCAACCATCTTTCTTTACATGCTTCATTGACATGATGATCTCGAACCTCATCCACGCTTCTAGTAATAGGCCAGAAATCTTTCTATTGGAAGACATAATGATCTCGGGCCTCATCAATACTTCTAGTAATAGGTCAGAAATCATGTCAGAAATATATCAAACTACTAGAATAGCAAATGCAAATAGATAAATTTTAAGGCACATATGTGCAATTAGCGTGTTGTATCGTTATTATCTAAAAAATCTATGCATGAAAGCAAGATCAAAATTACCTATTTTGATCATAGTTAAAAGAAGTAGCTTGCACATGCTTTGCATAATAAACACAGCAAGTCACACATCCAGCATAGTTACTTGCTCAATCAACATTCAAGTTGTAGTTTAAGGTAATGAAAGAGAGGTTGCAACAAATATGAAGCTAATAAAGGTCTCATGCAAAATTTCATTTAAGGTAATGAAAGAGAGGTTGCAACAAATATGAAGCTAATAAAGGTCTCATGCAAAATTTCAATTTCACAAGTATGATGTGATTGGATACTACCAAATAAATAAATACTAAGCGGTCATTTGGTTCATGATAATCTATCTTGGCAATCTTTGATTACCATGCAGATTATTATGTTTGGCAATTAGATATGGTGATCTAAGTAGTAATATTTGATTCTCGAAAACCTAACATTACTACAAAATCATGGCAATCCAATTTCCATTTCAAAGGTGAGTACCCAAAATTACCAAAATTTAGTAATCTTAAATTATACTTAACTTTCATATAAATATTTAATAATACTTAATCTGATTATATATTTAATTTACACTAAACAATATTTAAATATTTAAATATTTAATATTAAATTTAATATTAATATAATATTTAATATTTTAAAATATATTTATATTATAATATGTAGATATTAAATTTTAAATTATTAATATTTATGACCTTGCATTTATACAATATATTTCTAAATATTTATACATTATATATTAATAGATATTATATAATAAGATATTTAATAATATTATAATATTATTATAATATATAATATTTTTAAAATTAGGCTGTAAAGAATTTTGATTTTTATCAAAACATTTTATATTCTAACAAAAAGAAGAAAGGACTACTTAAAATATTTATAATAAAATTGAAAAATATAATGAACTAATTATCGTACTTTGTTATTACGAATCAAACACAATAATCTTCATTTCTAAAGATTTGATTACTAAGTGTAAGATTACTAAGACTGTAAGATTCCTAATAATATTATATTACCATGTACCAAATATCACCTAATAGGCAAAAAGAATAAATAATAGCAAAAGAGTACAAGTAATAAAATACAAGTAGTTGCCTTTTACAAAAGTGCAAGCTCAAGAGGTTTGATAGCCATGAGATCCATCTAGCCACCTAGCTGACCAATCATATGTAGATATATCGATTTAACTTACACTAAATAAATAAGAAGGTTTCTAGTGCTGAAATTATATAAAAATTTTACAGAAAAACATATGAACCGAAATGATTTATGCCTGGAAAAAAATGTAGTGTTCTGAATTTCTCATATTTATATAGAAAATTAAGAAAGAAAAAAGTAAAGTAAAGGTGAACCTGGGTATTTTGGTCACATCCATCTGTGATAGAAATGGCTGTGAAATTTGTTGAGATTCAGATAGCTCCAGCAAAATCTGGGACAAAGAAAACTCTGAAATGTCAATAACAAAAATCTTCATGATATGAAGACTTATTCAAGACCAAATGTCAGTGATCAAGTGTGTCCTCAAGAAGTTGAGGATGACAATGATGATGACATTTTTCATGAGAATCCTGAAAAAATAAAAAGAAGAAATTACAGTACCATCTACTGTCAACTATTTTCAATGGTGATGCCTTTTTCCAACCTGATAGCCAGTTAACCATTAACTGCTTATGACTCAATGGGATTCTAATATCATCACTTACACATTGTTCCTCATGCAAATCAATTTTATTAATTGCTTGAACAAAGTTAATGGGGACAGAAATGACTGTTTGTATACATGGTGGATGGAATGTTTCTTCTATGTAGGTTTGGGAAGCAGAGTTAGTGGACCAATTATGCTGGAAATTATATTTTGGCTTTCTGACTGAAGCAACACCTTAACTCTTGTAACTCTGGTAACTGTTCAAATATGTCACAAGTTTTTGGCTTTACCATTCAACTTAAATTTTATCATACACACAATGTCGGACCAGGTACCCCAAAGTTATAGTGGTTTATTATTTATTATCATGTCCCCTAACAATATTCACAAATATTCTATTCTTATGAAGTTATGATTTACCTTACGCTGTTTCAAAGCATAGATATAGTCTGAATATTGAAATAATTTTGATGGAACTGATCTAGGAAATTTGTGTTAGAGTTTATAACCTATTTCTTTCCTACAGCTGGGCACCAGATCGTTCTTTTTGTAATCATGTTTCTTTACATGTCAGAGAGTGAATGATAGATTATATTGCAGAAACTTAGAATTTTCTATTTGTTCTCTTTTGCAGGCACATTGAGTATTTTTATGATAATGCAATCATAGTTTTGCTCCATTAACAATGAAAAAAAAGGTTTCTGCTGGTGATGAACACAAATTCATTCAGCATTGAGATGGATGATGGTTTCTCTGAACATCCATGTCCCATGAATAGATCCACTGGGATGATTGAAAAGAGCAAGTCGCAGATCTGTTCAAATATTTAAAATGTTGGGACCTGCCACAAAAGCAGTGTGGTTAAACAGTGCCACAGCATCCCTACACAATCGAGTAATGAGATATCTTTTACCATTTACAGTATTCAATGGAAGAATAAGCTTCCTTTATGGCTTTACATTCAGTCTGCCCAAGAATGTATCATTCTTTATCTGAGATCATTAGAGTAAATGAAGAATAATTATATTTATAATGTATTAGAACAAGAGTTCTGAGACATTCCAAATTTTAGTTCTTTTGGCATGCTGGACACTCAACACACTTCATGACACTCCTTGACATTTCTAACTATTAAATTATAATGCTATCACTAGTACATGTCTACTTTTGGCAATTCTGCATGGAAGATATTTAGCATAACATATCAATTAGCAAACCTTTTAGCCATTTGTGAGCTAAAAGAGCAATAGATCCAACTTATTAACTATTGTAGACCTATATTAATACATATTTACGCAAATATATAAAAGAAACAGACATAACCTTGCATCTAATTTGTGTAAGATATTTCTGGACACTCACGGATGAAACCAAATCACATGTCTGAGAAATTAAGAAAAATTTCTATAAAAATTTTCTAAGCCTGATGGTGGATAATTGCTTTCATGGGGGCTCTTATGAAAAAGATGTCTTTAATATTACCACAGAGGCTCAATCTACCATTTAGTTGTTAAGCATCTATACCCATAATTCCCCATTTAGTTGGGGCAGCAACAATTTGAATACCAAAGTTCCTCGGCCTAAGAAAATTTCCTTCGAGTTACAACTAACTATTCATGCTGGCTGTATTACTTCCTTGCCATAGCATCATCCATCATGGCTTCTGTTTCCTTTTTGTTTTTCCATTTTTTTAATGGAAAAGAAGATCAGCAACATCTATCACTAATTCATTAAAAGCATGAATTGGGGTAAAAGAAGGACCTGAACACTGATATCTTGCATCAACACCAAGAGGCATTACCAGCCTCAGCATCCATCACTACCTATTAACTAATCGCAACCATCCATTTATCAGTCTCGCAACTCTACATTCTAATCCAGATCATGGCAATCAGCAAGCAAACTAGAGAGAAAAAGGAAACTTAAATTCAAGCATCAAATTAACAGAACAGAAGTAGGGCGCACATTGCATCAAATTCAACTTAATTGAATGCTTACCAACTAAAAGAAGTCATAAAAAATTTCCTGCTTTATAGGTATGCTAAGACCACATCAAAGCAGTTGTTGGATACCAGAACTAACTTACCTATCCAGATGGATGCCATTTGGGATCGAACTCTGAGCCTTATCTTGCAGCTATTCACGACAGTGCCAGCAAGTAAATATGGGGGTTTGCCTTTCCATGGGATGGCCCTTAAATTTCCAAAAGTTTGACTGCAAAAAAGGGAGCTTGCATATTTACTCCCGTACTTCTATCCCAGGCACTAATATGAGATGAAGATTAGAATCATAGTTACAAAATAAGACTACATTAGTATAATCTAACCTAAAAACTATTGATATAATTGAAGAACTTTTTTATCAGATTTCATCGTAAAAGATCAAGAAGAAAGAATGCTACATCACTAAACAGAAAAATAAAACAATAACATGAGATTTTCAAGCATGGTTAAAGACATTCATCCTTTACTGTCTCCATCTAAGAGATTTCCAAAGTAGCAGATTGTTTTTTTTTTTGAAAAAAAAACCCTTAGAATAGTTACGCAACAAAAGTTTGCATTGAAAAAAAAAAAAAAAAGGAATTTTTACGGTGGAACAGAAGTAGGACAAGTATAGATCAAAATATTAGTAAACCCTAATATGCTATACTGAAGAATCTCTGCAATCAGAAATTATTTGATCAACCGTAAAGTTGATCGAGAGGTCGATCTGCACCTCGCCGAATGAAGAGTTAGAAGTTCGATAAAACCACACCGATCAAAAGAAAGAACAAGAAAAAAAGAATAGATGTTTTACTTGATGATAAATGCGAGAAAAAACACAAAATTTTTATAGCTCTGCAAAAGGGTAATTGAGATCTAGAAACGTCTGGAATTTTCTTCTCCTTTTCCCACTGATTCTTGCCCGTATAAATCACAAAATCCAGACGTACCAGCCCTCCCCGGCCTGAAAGATATTCAAACAACAAAAAATTTAACTATATTTTTCTACCCAATATCCGCAAATAGGCTATAGGTACAAAATCGATAAGAAAATTCAACTATGCAACCGGTCCGAAATCTAATTTTTAATAAAGTGAACCACAGCCACAAAGATTTCCAATTAGATAATACATTAGAGCTTTAATCTATGTATATAAAATCAGAACAAGGACAGAAGAATACCAAATGAAAGAGATTTTTATCTTTTCCTCCTCCTCATCTCATCCGGCGGTAATTTGAAGCTTTAAAAAAACCCTAGCGTCTGAACTTGTGTGTGTAAGAGCAAATTTATTCTGATATTCGATGATATGACATTCGATGATATCTCTACCACGTGTCGATGATGATATCTCTACCATGTGTCGATGATATGACATTCGATGATATCTCTACCATGTGGATATATGCAGCGGATTCTCCATAGTAGCCCCCCGTTTGAACGCCGTTGGTTTTGTTTTGCCTCTGGTTTCAGAAACTAGGGGTTTGAAGGATATTTTGCGCACAAAATTTTCTAAGCCTCAACCGAAAAAATAGGGAATAAAGCAGGATTAATTGACATTCGTATAAATGATTACATGCGGACCATCGCTATTTGTTTGCTGTGCAAGTATATAATAATTCGAATACAAATATTTTTTAAATAAATTTTTTAAAAAAATATAAATTTTAAATTATTTATTCAAACGATACATTTTTAAAAGATATTTTTACCACCATCTTGTTCTTCTCCAGCCACCATTTGGAGCCTTTGAGAAAACCAAGCATTGGGTGATATCCGGAATCCCACCGTGGGTTTGTGAAAGGAGGGGGCGCATGCCGCTTGGACGCCCCTGGTTTTAACTTGTTTAAAAATTTTTTTCCCTTCCATGGTGTTTGTTAAGTTCTTTTGTGATCATATATTTATTTTAAATATATCATGGCATAAAAAAATTTAATTAAATATCATTCAATTTAAATAATTTTAAATTTAAATTTAGAAAGATATGAGATCATTATCATAAAAATAAAAATAAGATAAATGGAATGGATAAAAATTATTTTTATTTTTTTTAAAAAAAATTAATTGATTTAGAACTTTAAATTAAAAAATTTTAAAAGAAGTGAAATTTTACGTAAAAACGTCTAATCTAGATGAAACAGAACGTTAACTGTCATATCTAGTAAGCAAATTAAGATAAAATTTTAATTTTTCTTGAAGAAGCCAGAACTAGAGTTTTATTTCATTTAGGTAACATTTTTTTAAAAATATTATTTCTTTAAAATTATATTTTTTTAATTTTTTTTATTTTAAATTCTATTTTGAATATAAATTTTTAACATATTTTTTAAAAAATTTTTATTTATTTAATGCATGCATTGTTTTTATGTTATTCTTACTTTTATATCACGGCAATTTAATATTTTTAACAATTCAAAATAAAAAATAATAATTTTAAAATTTAAATTAAATAATAATTCATGAGCTTGATAAAGCATATGTAGTCGCTTGATAAATAGAAGTAGATAATTATAATTCCAATCTTTAAATTTTTATTATGTTGGATGGTGAAGAGATATCGAACACCTTCGGTTGTATATTTTTGATTAGTCCAATGAGTATATCATAATAAAAGAGAAAAAGTCCAATGCACTCTTGTGGCATGCATATAAAACCTGCAATCTAATAATCAAAATAAGCGATTTTTAAACATTTTGGTTTCTAACATGCCTTGCCTTTGTTAATCATCATACAATAGGCCTATAATCAATTAATATAAAATCAAATACCTGAACCTCAATCAAGAGGTGCTCCATTCTTAGAAACACGTGTCATCAAATGATGTCATATATTTTATGAAACGATAGGCTCAATCAATAACTTCAAAAAAAATCTTTAAATAAAATAAAACTAAAATTGCGTGATATCCAGATATCGCGAAATATAACTACGATATCTATCCATTTTCTAAAACAATAGGCTCAACCAATATCTTAAAAAAAAAAAATATTTGAAAAAAAAAAAAAATAATAGAAACAATAGGAAAAAACTAGAGGCGTGATAGCCAGATACCGCACACATCGCGTGACAGCCGATATCGCCGATGCCCATGATGTCTATCCATTTTATGAAACGATAGGCTCAATCACTATCTTAAAAAAATCGTTGAAAACATAAAACTAGAGGCGTCCAACTTCGCCGAATATGCTCATGATATCTATCCATTTTATGAAACGATAAGCTCAACCAATATCTTAAAAAAATCTTTAAAAACACAACTAGAGGCGTCCAAATGAGGCTACCAGAAACAACTTCGAAAATCCACCGCATACATCGCGTGAGAGCAGGCGGAATATGCCTACGATATCTATCAATTTTCTGAAACAATAAAAAAAAAATAGAGACGTCCAAACGAGGCATCCAAACGGGGCTACCTGAACAACTTCGAAAACCCACCGCACACATCGCATCATAGCCAGATATCGTGGAATATAGCCAGATATCCTACGATATCTATCTATTTTCTGAAACAATAGGCTCAACCAATATCTTAAAAAAAAAAATCTTTGAAAAAAAAAAAAAACTAGAGGCGTCCAAACGGGGCTACCTAAAACAACTTCGAAAACCCACCACACACATCGCGTAAAACCCACCGAATATGCCTACGATATCTATCCATTTTCTGAAACAATAGGCTCAACCAATATCTTAAAAAAAAAAATCTTTGAAAAAAGAAAAACTTGAGGCGTCCAAACGAGGCTACCTGAAATAACTTCAAAAACCCATCGTACGCGACCATACACATCGCGCACACATCGTGTGATAGCCGGATATCGCCGAGTATGCCCTTGATGTCTATTCATTTTATGAAATGATAGGCTCAACTAATATCTTAAAAAAATCTTTGAAAACATAAAACTAGAGGCATCCAAATGAGGCTACCAGAAATAACTTCAAAACCCACCGCATACATCGCGTGAGAGCACGCGTGAGAGCCTATATAAATTTGCTCTCAGACCATGTTCGAATGCAAGGTTTTCTCGAAGGGTCGAAATCACTCTGAAAGAAAGGTAAAAATCTCATTTATTTGGTCTTCTTTCGTCCCTTGTTCTGATTATATATATATATATATATATATATATATATATATATTAAGTTGTGATGTGAAATCTAATTTGAAATCTTGACGGCCTCCATTTATTGATTAAACATTAGATTCCAGATGGGTTGTGGTGTGATTGGTTGCATTGCATGGTCTGACTTTTCTTTTTTTTATTTTGTATCTTGCTTTTTGAAATTTGAGGGTCTGACTTTTCTTTTTTTTATTTTGTATCTTGCTTTTTGAAATTTGAGGAGCCTATATGAGGAGCCTATATGCAGACTTAGGAAAACTATATGAAGATTTTGAAATTTGAAATTTGAAATTTGGTCTGACTTTTCTTTTTTTTATTTTGTATCTTAGCTTTTTGAAATTTGAGGAGCCTATATGCAGACTTAAGAAAACTATATGGAGATTTTGAAATTTGAAATTTGAGTAGCCTATATTCTAGGACATTTAGTTGTTTGTTTGAAAGTCAAGGAATTTGGAAAAGAGAAGAAAAGTCTGAGATGCGCTATAGGATTTTTTTTCTTGTCCTTGCAATCAAGTAAAACACCTATTCTCTCTTTTTGTTGTGTAATTTTATTGAACTTTAAATCTTCATTCGGATAGGTGCAGATCTCTACTTCTCCATCAATTTTGTAGACGATGAGATAATTCTGGTTGCAGAGATTCTCCAGTATATTATATTAGGGTTTACCAACATGTTAATCTATATTTATTTATTGTCCTAATTCTATTCCACCATAAAAATTTTTTTTCTTTTCCTTTTCAATGCGATCCTTCGTTGTGTAACTATTTTAATGCGATCCTTCGTTGTGTAACTATTTTAAGGGTTTCTTTTATGTTTTATTTTTTCCCCATCATGTGCTACTTTGGGAATCTCTTGGATGAAGGTAGTGAAGGATGGATGCCTTCAACCATACCTAAAAATCTCATGTTATTCTTTCATTTTATTGTCATCTGATGTAGCTTCTTGCTTTTTTTTTTTAATGAAATCTAATAAAAAGATTTTTCAGTTATGACAATCGTTTGGAAGTTAGCTTATTTATTGGATTATAATGACATAGTTTAAGTTTCTAACTCTAATTCCAACCTTCATCTCATATCTTTCAGGTTAATATTTTTGGAAATTTTGGTGGCTATCCTATGGAAAGGCAAGTCCCAATTTTTATGTGCTGGCACTGTCATGAATAGTTACAAGATGAGGCTCAGAGTTCGATCCCAAATGGAATCCATCTGGATGGGTAAGTTTTGGTATCCAACAAGTCGTTTATTGTGGTTTTATTGTGCCTGTAAAGCCGGGAATTGACTCGTTTACCATCTTTTCATGCTTGAAGTTTATGACTTCTTTTAGCTGGTATGCATTCAATTGAGTTGATAATGCCTTTTGGTGTTCATCCCAATTCATGCTTTTAATGAATTATTGGTAGATGTTGCTGAACTTCCTTTCCCAAAGATAAAAAAAGAAAAAGGAAAAGGAAACAGAAGTCATAATGGATGCTATGGCAAAAAAGTAATAAAGTGGGTATGGATATTTAGTTGTAACTTGAAATTTTCTTTTAGGCCAAGGAACTTTGGGACTAAATTTTTGCTGCCCCCACTGCATGTGATATAATGGGTAGAGATACTGAACAAGTAAATTCTAGATTTGGGTTTCTGCTGTAAAATTTCAGAGACATTTTTTCATAAGGGCCCCCATGAAATCAGTTGTCCACAATCAGGCTTAGAATAGTACTACAGAAACAATTTAACTTAATCTAGACAACTTTACTTAGACGTGTGATATCTTTTCATCTGTTTTGAGTGTCCAGAAATATTTCACACAAATTAGTTGCTAGCATATGTCCATTTCTTGTATATGTTTGTGTAAATATGTATTGATTTATGTCTATAGTAGTTGATAAATTGCTTTTAATGATCCACAGATATTGCCACCTTGATACCACTTCTTCCACCTTTGGTGTCAAGGGTTGAGGGTTAGCTCAACCCCAGGTGCCATTTCATTAAACCAGGTGGGAGGTCTCGGAGATGGATTCCGAGATGCTTGTCCTCGTGGAGGGACAGTGATTGGACCAAATTGTCCTCAGCTGCAGCAACCTCCTTCGGGGTCCAAACACTTTGACATTCGCTCTTTTAGTTCAAAAAAAAAAATTGATTTGTTATCATGCAGACTTGCCAAAATTTGAAATGTATGAAGTGTTGAGGAGTGTTATGAAATGTGTCAAAGCGTCCAACTTGTCAAAAAAAACAAAAATTTGTAATGTTTGGGCAACTCTTGTTTTAATGCATTATGAATATAGTTATTCATATAATTATTCTTTATATACTCTAATGATCCTAGATAAAGGCAATTATGTTCTTTTTACCAGACTGAATATAAAGCGATAAAAGAAATTTTTTCTTCTATTTGGTCCTATAAATTGTAATAGATAGTTCTTTAGTCAATTGTGTTAGGAATTGTGGCAGGTCCCAGCATTTCAAATATTTGAATAGACCTGTGACGTGTTCCTTTCAATTATCCCAATGGAACTATTCGTGTGACATGAATTTGTGTTAGCAGAAACCTTATACTTTCATTGACAATGGAGCGAAATAAACCTGTGTTGGATGGTATTTGTGCTTGCAACCTTTATATAACAGAATAAGAAGAAATTGGTTTTAAACTCTGATGTAAATTTCCTTGACATGTGGAGAAAAAAAAAGATAAAACAAAAAGAAACGATCTAAAACTCTTCTAATTGGTTATAAACTCTGATGCAAATTTCTTGAATCAATTCCATAGAAATCAATTTAATATTCAATCATTTCTAGGAGAGGATTTCCATGTGGATGCTGTTGACTCCATTTGGATGCTGGTGACCTTCTGTTTTCCTTTGTATTGAGTTAACACTTTCTTTTTTTTTTTTATTGGTATCATACCATTGAGAAATGACCTTCTGTTTTCCTTTGTATTGAGTTAACACTTTTTTTTTTTTTTGTATCATACCATTGAGAAAAGGCTGGGCAAAGAAAGTAATTTATTATTGCACTTTGTATTCACTTTATCGTGGTAGTTGTATTTGTTAAGCATGTTTATTTCTTTTACATGAGCTGTGCTAGGAAATTTATTCATCATTGCATCAATCTTGCACATGTTATTCAGAGGCTTTTTAGGAAATTTATTCATCATTGCATCAATCTTGCACATGTTATTCAGAGGCTTTTTGAAAGGATGCCTGTATCATTCCAGGAAGGTTAAACATGCTTTTTAATAATTTTTTTTAATAACTAATTCTTAAAATGGGATGTTTTTAAACTTTTTACGGACACAGGATGGTTTTTGCTAAACTTTTTACGGACACAGGATGGTTTTTGCCATGTTTTTATCTACATAAGTAGATTTAGAAAGTTCTAGATGATGGGATCATCAGTCTAACTAATGATTTTAATTTTTTTAAAAAAATAATAAAATTGTCAGTAGTATTCTTTTAAGAAAAAATAATAATAACTTGATGATTTCATTTTCTCAAAATAAAAAAATTTAATCGAATTCAAAATGAAAAAAATCAAAAAAAAAAGCAAAAAAATTTAATCAAATTCAAAATCAAAAAAATCAAAAAAAAAAAAGCGGGAAATCATCATTTAGATTGACAATTTCAGCTAATTAAAAAAAAAATCTATATTAAAACCCAGCCAAAAAAATCATTTAAATAAAATCATAAATTAACTGAGAATTTCAGTTAATTGTTCAAAACTATTTAAACCTAACTCTTTCAAAAAATTCATTTAAGAGACTGGCGATTCACAATTTCCAATCGAAACTTGCTGAAAAGAATTAGTTATTAAAAAAAAATTATTAAAATTAAAAATCCATAATATTTGCGTCAATATAATTGGTCCTGGCCTGTCACGAGGGATCAAGTGTTGAAGGTTTTGCTGTTAGCTTCTTCATTGTTCAACGCAACAGAATCTTAAGTGGGCAAATTAACACTTGCCATGTGCTGTAATATAGGCTGAGCCCATGCTTGGAATATAGCGTTTCTTTATTACTTTCCTTTTTTAATTAATTCTGATCATTGTTTTGAAACAATTAATTTTTTTCTTGAATTTTATCAATATCTATGAATTTTTTTTTAAATTCCTCCCTCAACATGCATTCAACAACACAATCTGATTTGGTCAAGAAAACCCTCAACTCCATTACCCATGATCTTATTTATATTATTTATCCATGATCTTATTTATATTATTTATGTCTGAAGCACAACTGACGCTACAATTTTCAGTCACTTATGTAAAAAAAAAAAAAAAAAAAAGCCATGAGCATGCCTTCTTCATCTGATTGTTATCATATTACCTAAGATCACTAATGATATATACTTCTAATAATTCTTTCAATATATTGTTTCATTTTCATAGATCAATTCGGCAGCTTGAGGTGGATGTTGAAGCATACTCCACTGCAACTTCTTGTTTATTGGATACTTGAAAACTTGAACTGGATATTCATGTCCTTTTGATACTGAGAAGCAACAAACTTGTCATACTTGAAAACTTGAACTGGATATTCATGTCCTTTTGATACTGAGAAGCAACAAACTTGTCAAGAACTCTTCAATCTATCACTTGCTCAACTGCTTGCTCTACATCTTCATTGCTATTATATTATAAAATATGATCATCCGGCTGGTTAGGTCGGGTTGTACTGTTTTGTCCTCTTAAGTGGTAAAGCATCGTTGTAGGATTGAAGATGCTGGTGGCATGTCATGTAATATGATCATTTGAAGTTGGTGGCTGGGTTGTATTGTTTTGTCCTCTGACGTGGTAAAGCATCGTTGTAGTAGGATTGAAGATGCTGGTGGTATGCCATGTAAGATATGATCATTTGAAGTTGGTGGCTGGGTTGTAAGATATGCCATGTAAGATGCTGGTCGTATGCCATGTTGGGCTGGATTGCAATCGAATCAAGATGGTAAGGAGACTTGTTCATCATACCAATAAGGAGACTCAAGGTCACTTGCCTTCCTTACTATCGGCTTGCAATCCTCTCTCTGTAACATGAAATTTGAACAGTCATGGAACCACAGTGCTATCTAAATAATCCTCTTTCTGTAACATGAAATATCCTCTTTCTGGAACATGAAATTTGAACAATTAATGGAATCACAGCTTTGCAATTTAAATAATCGCAACACAAATTACAACTAAAAAAATCTGTTACCATTTAAATAATCGACTTTGGTGCAACACAAATTACAACTAAAAAAATCTGTTACCATTTAAATAATCGACTTTGGTGCACAATAACATATTGCACTCGCAATTCCAAGGACATGATATCCAAGAAAAAAAAAAAAAAAAGACATTTCATTTATGAAAAATTATGAAAAATTAGAAGATTGAACCCTCAGTGCCACACTCAGGAAAAAAAAAAAAAAAAAATGAGAATAAGATTAAATATACTTCAAGTGTAGGAATACTTCAAGTGTAAGAATGACGACGTTAGCTACTGTTACTTAAATTTCCTCATGGATTTCAATGGGACAAGATTAGCTCGTCAAGGGGATTGAGAGTTTGAAGGAAGATGAAAGGCATGTGGTTCTTGTCTTACCTACATCCTGGTTTGGAAATGTCATTGATTTATTTTTTTCCATCATTTAATTGCTCTCCAGGAAGTAGTACTTCAAGAGGACCAGTTTCAGATCATTACATTGGTTACTCATACTGGCTTTTGGCTTCTCCATATAAGGGTTGTTGGATGAATAGTTGTTACATCCAATTTTGTGTTGCAATGCAACATTCTGATGCAATTAAATCTTAATATTTAACTTAAAAAAATAAGGTTAACAGTACATAGCAGATTCTTTTCTGATTGTATTCAGAAAACAAAGAAAAAGAAAAAAAGGATCAAAATTTTGCCAGCCTATGAAGACTTAAAGCAATTAGAATCAGCACAGAAATATGTCCGATCTGAGTTAAATGCTAGAAGATGGATTTGATCTGGGCCTAAATTATACCCGTTAGAAGGCAAATTTGAGTTTGGTTCAAATCTATATTTGGCTAGATCAGTTACTGGGCATTCTCTTGGGTGAATACTCATGTCTCTAAATTTCAATCAAATCAATAATATATAGTGGAAAGCAAGAATAAATATATGGTATTTCAAGTAAAAATTCTTCTTAACATCCAAATTATGTGCAGCCTACAATCTAATGGTAATGATTAAAAGCTATGTTCACCTAACATTTTGAAGTATGCAATCATTATACTTTTCTTCCCTTTGCTAGAGGAAAAAAAAATACTTCTTGTTTTTGAGAAAAGAAAAAAAATAATTCCTTCCCTATTCTCTTCATTTTATATTTAATTAATAAAATTTATTTATCATAAGAACTATATCACTTTCTTGTTGTGAATACTGATCTTTTACCACTACTCTTGATCCATTTCTTTTAACTTATAGACTTCACCTTACAATTGGAAGAAGCAAAGTAATCAGAAAAATATAACGATGTGATATAAATGTCTGTAGTATTTAATCAAAACTTTTTTAACTTGATTAGTATCAATGGCCCATCAAAACAATAACAACAATAATAATAAATTTCATATTTCAAAATATTTACCTAGGGAAGTCTTCCTCATGCCCATCAGGTTATGTTTTGAGTAAATTGGCTTGTCCCTTCGAGTGGCTTTCCAAAATCATACTAAAGTTATTCTATTTTTGTGAGTACCAGTTCAATAATTTTTATTTTTGTGACTGAAGAAGTATCATTCATGCTGCTCTTCTGCTCCAATCCTACATTTTTCTATGTAAAAGAACATGTCTATTAAACATAGAAATGTCTATGAAAGTCAACTTGCTTTTAATTGTCAATAGCTATTTTTGTAAATGATACATTGAAGATCCGATGGCTTAATTTTGTAGAGATCAACATCTTTTATCACATCTAGGTTAATCCTTTTCGAAGCCACTTTTTTTTTAAGATAGCAATTTACAAGTTCTCCATCAATAGGATGGAATTGAGAACCTGGAGGAATATGTGAAAGAGTATCCCAAAACACTATATCTGATGGAAATCGTTAGCCTAATTGATAATTTTATTTAAATAATTTTTTTGGGGGGCTGGGTTTAAATAGCTATTTTTTAATAATTAGTTGGAATTGTTAGGCTAACTGATTATTTTATTTAAATGGTTTTCTTTTTTTTTTTTGAGGGGTTGGGGTTTCAAAATAGCTTTTTTTTTGAAAAAAGAAAATTAGCTGATTAGACTAATGATTTTTCCCTTTTTCTTGATTTTATTGGTTTTGAATTCAATTTAATTTTTTTTATTTTGAAAAAATAAAATCATCAATTATACTAACGATTTCATTATATATATTTTTTTAAAAAGCTAGAATTGTCAATTAGATTATTGATTTCTTTTCATCATTTAGACCTTCTTAGATCTGCTTGCATGGATGTAGGCATGGCAAAAACCGTACTACATCCGTAAATAGTTTGAAAACCACCCTATTTCAAGAATTAATTATTAAAAAATATATTAAAATTAAAAATCTTCCTTGTTAGGTAAACCATCTAAATTTATTTTTAAATTAAATCCAATTATAATCACAAACATCAAATTAACCTGAGATCAGTTTTAAAAGAGCCTATACATCATGACTGTTGCTATGATTGTTGTAATATCATTTGAAACAATTCATGGACTTACCTACGTTATTTGAAAAGAGAGAGACTTATTTTTCATGAAAAGCTCAATAGGATTTCCATCCTAATGGTTCAAAATTCTTGAACATAATTTATTCTACTTTAGCAAGTAGAATAAGGCTAATGCTACACCTAATACATCTGAGCATGAGTTTGAGAAGGGTCAATCATAAAGGTTGGCCATTTAATTTGGATTTAGTTTTTGTTCACTATGATCATTCTCCAGGATTTTAAAAAGTTTGACCCATCAAAGCTTCACATGAATTTCTAGAATTGTGACCTTTTTCGTTTTCTCTTTTACCCCCTTTACATTGTCTATAAATAACTCATAGCGGCTTGTCAGCTAAGGTCCTTGAAAATTTATGGGAGGCTACCTTATATTTGTGTTTTGTATTCTTTTCTATTAGGCTTAGGATCTCACATTCCAATATCTACTTTAGAAAATATAGAGCACCTAAACCTTAATCCAAATTGGTTTTTTTATTCTTCTAATGTGGCTTTCTTATTTGTTTTGCTTAAGTATGATAATTTTTTACTTGACTAAACTTGCAACATGTTCAAAAATTATTGATAGGTGAGATCTTCTATCTTCACCTTATAGGAAAAACTAGTGATTGTGTACTCATATAGACCCATTTTTGATTTCTTGCCTTGCATTCTAGATTATCTTAGTATACCAAACAAGCCAGTTTTGGATGCAATTTTCTTATATATACGATATCCATACTAGTGCTCGTACTAGTGCTATGCTAGTATAGTATTGATATAGGTTGGTTTGTCGTACTGATGGTCGGTACACCCTCCATGCCTAGTATTGATTTGCTCCAAGTACCATATCACACAATAAATTATGGCCATAATAGCAAGTTATCTTTTATTTTAGCTTTTTTATTCATTATTTTAACATTTATAATTGTTCATAATCTCAAGGAGTATGGGAGGAGTGGCTCTAGCAGTGCCTCTTTGACTACACTATTGAACTAATAGGGAGTCTTGCCTCTTTTATTTTGCTTTACAATTTTAGTGTCTATAACTCTTCATGGATTTTGTTGAGTTGATGAGATCTAAAATAAGTAAATCTTCATAAGTTGCATTAATGTTGCCCTTGCACTATGTTGATGAAGTAATATAGACACTAGAAAATGCCTTACATCCTTGAGCTCAATAGATGTTATGTGTTGGTGGTCTTCATTTTCAATGCCTTTTCGCTAACTTTAGTTATGATGGATTCGTTACAATTCTAATCAAGATACCACTCTTTTATTTATTTTGACTGCTATTATGATGGATTTTGTGCACACTGTAATGATCAACCTTCTTTCATTACTAGATGCTATTATCATACTAGGGTTCTAACATGAAAAATTTTCTAAGCTCATGGTGTTTTGCTGCAAGAGTCGGCAACATGTATTTGCCTAGTACCACCCTTTTAACATTAATTTCAAAATTCCTATAAGAATAATGCTTAACAAATAATTTTTGTCATAAGGTTTGGAGATTGGTACCAAGAAATTGGGTTAGAGATTTTGTCACCCCCATTTTAGTCATGATCTCTCCCATTCTAGTTCTAAAAAGTATATTTCATTTTATGATAATCTTGGTCTTTTCCTTTGGTAGTGTGTAAGCAATCATAACTTGTAAAGTGTTATATAATTTGGATTGTATATAATTTCACTCCCCTTTATAGCTTTTTTTTTTTTTTTTGTTAGAAGGGCTTGCAAATGATATAAACTTTAACTAATTCTTTTGTTATATTATATGAATTTCTTGTTTTGGATTTGAACAAGTTTCAAAATAAAACCTTTGGTCTTATCTTTCTCCTTTAACCTTTGGACTTCATCACTAATTGATTTGTGAAATATTTGAACATGTTGGAAATGTGAGAGATCACATTTTATTCACTAACAAGCAATTAATATAATATTGACCTAACATATTTCCATAATTTAGAGAGGTCTAATCTAAAATACTTAATGGCAAATTGACTCAACATCATGATTCATACTACATTAACCAATCCATTTGCAATCAAGTTTGGCCAAGATTGACAGTCATTTGTGGGTTAATGTGGTTAGACCAGACTTCATCCCTCCTACTTGCCTTTCCACGTCTTCTTGAGATGTACAGATAGTAGATAGATATGTTGGTTGGTCATCTAAATAAATAATTTAACACCCGATGGTGTTTGCTGAAGGTGCCCAGGGCCAAGGAATAAATTGTATCATCTAGTTAGTAGTCCACCGTTATCTAAAAAAACTTAAATAACTTTTACAAAACTAAACAAAATAAGCTTATATTAAGACACAACTTTGGTGATTTTGGTTCTAGTGCACACACAACAACACTTATTTGATTTAGAACTCCAATATTAATTTCCAATTGTGATTCATTGCTGGCATGAAGATACTACAAAAGGGTTAACTAGACATCATATTGAAAAAAGAAGTGCAACATAGACAATTATTCCAGACCTCCCTAGGATGGCATTATAGCTCTTTCTTGGCCAAGGGGGAATATTGTTCTTCATTCAATTGCAAGCGATGCGAGTAGATTGTTATAGTTATATGAGTTAATGCACTATACTAGGATTCTAACGCTAGACTATTTAAAACAAAAATTAAAAAGATAACTTTAGGAAAACGAATTCGACAACTTACCTGCTTGATGTAGACAAGTTGCTTTGATACCAAATCTTATATAGATAAGCCAAAGGGGAATAGCTACTGATTTTGTACTAATTCTTTAGGGATCTTTGATTCAGTACCTTCGACTACTCTAAAAAAAATTGTAGCTCGCATCACACATTGCAAAAAAAAAAAAAAAAAAAATCACTCCAAACCAGAAAAAGAGAAAAGCCCTAAAATTTTATTATTCAATTCATTGATTCATCAGGATACACAAGGGGTCCTATTTATAGAGTAATCTTGATCTAAAAGAAATCAGAACATTTTCAAAAATAAGAGACCGCTAATTGACTTATTTAATGTCAATAAAAATAGAACTTCCATTAATAAAAATCCTAAAGAGACACTTATTAAAATTTTTTATTCTAATCAAAACTCTTCTTATGCTTTGTTTTCTAACTTTTGTGGGCTTTTCTGGGTTACAGCAACTCTCCTCGGCTTGAAGAATTTGACTCTTGATAAATTTAAGCTTATACTAAGTGTCACCTTATTTCTTCTATGAATGAATGCATCAATGTAATGGCCCTGAAGAGCATATTCTATTCCACCATTGTAGTTTAATGTGCATATCATAGGATCAACCTTCAAGTTTGTTCAAATATAACTTATGATACAACCATGCTTTCTTTCTATGTTTTATTTATTCTCTACCATATGAGTTTCTTCCTTAATGAACCTTCTTTGTAAGAATCATTATCTTTGATTTAGATCATTGGAAGACATAGGGATCTCTATCAACATCAATTCCTCCTATCTAGAAAAATTCGGCTTTCAATAAATCAATGCGGGATAAGGTATAGTAGCATTTAAATTTATCTATGTAGTAAGTTATATAAACTTTATTGACTTCAATCTATTCCTCTTCATTAGATTTACCATTTATAGAAATAAAAATGTCTTCTTCACTTAATTTATCTATCATCATATCTTTTTTTTTCTTCATAAGCTAGTTGATCAATTGATATTATAGATTCAATAGATCCTTTCATAAGTTTTTCGCCAGTAATATCATTAGATATCTCAGTGATAGACTCTTTTACATTGCGGTAGCTTGAACTTGATTTTTTTTTACTTCTTTAACCATGATACTCTTCTTGTCTTTCTTCGCTTGATTTTTTTTTTTTTTTTTTGCTAATTGGATTGTAGAATCATCATTGTTTTATCTTTTATTCCTTCTTTAACAATTGCAGGAACCTTCTATTCTTCAATTTTAATATAAAAGATCTTTGACTATATAGGATCATGGACCATGGCTTCAGTATAAGTAAGATAAGAGACTTGAGTATAGTATCTTATTGCTTGAAAAGTTGGCTTATTGGTAGAACTCTTAAGGTATTTGCAACAATCAAAAAATAGATACATTTTTTCAATTTTATTTGCATGGCATCTAAGTATTAATAGGTTTATCATGATTATGAGTAGCATCTTCAACTCTCTTCTAGCAAATTCAGCCTTCTCCTTGACTAGATAGTTTGTAATAGTTGAGATATGCTTCAAATATATGTAAGCTAGTTTATGAAAGCGTCAAACTCCAACTTACCTTGTAAATAAAAAACTTTAAGCTAAACTTTTCTTCATGTGTTATGAGTTCTTGGCCAAGGGTTAAGGAATTCGAATTCTTACAATTTTGTCGCATCATTATCGCAAAATAGAAGTGACACGCACTATCTTCAGTTGTACAACTATGGAAGCTGGCCAGTATCTCATCCATCCTTTATTTTAATTAACTTGATGATCAAACTATTGTTTGAATTGAGTGACACAATCATCAACCTGCTTCTCTAATTGAGCAATATGGTCTTCCATGGTGAAGGAGCTAATAGTGCTACTGCAAGCATATACCATGAGTAGTAGAATATGTCCATTGTGTAGTTGCATATAAAGTATCAGGTACAAGGATGCTCATGAGTCCAGATGTATCAATACCCTATATTAACAGAGGCTGCAATCAATCAGAGAGAAATCCTTCCGAATCTAAGAGGAATCCTCTCTGATGTCATAATCAGAATAAGTTGGAAGCATAGGACTACTAAGAAAAGCAGGGGATGTCACGATTAAAGGATGGTGATGTCGCGATTAAAAGATGGTATTGATGGCAGAAATGTCTCATTGCTTACTAGTCATTCAATTGATGATAACCATGAGAGAAGATGTGAAGATCCGAGGCCATAGAGGAAGAACTCTTTTTACTAAAGGACCTTTACCATAGTATTCTTTGCCAGCAAAATAGGAATGAAAAGGGGGACCAGATGGTGGTTGTGGCGGTCGCAGTAGTGGGATGGATCCAGCACTAGAAGCTTGAGTCATGCTATTCTCATGGCCTATTATAAAAAGAGTGGTGGTTGTGGTGGCAGCAGTAGTGGGATGGATCACTAGAAGCTTGAGTCATGCTATTCTCATGGCCTATGGTGTTATAGAAAGAGTGGACTTGGCGATGGTCATGGCTAGTGCAATGATGAGGTTGGTCATGAAGTGATTGTCGATGCTCAGTGATGAATGATGAGGGTGGTGGCCAACTGTCGTGGCATAAATCAATAAAATCTCCTTCAATAGCAACCTTCTCTTTGAGTGCTATGACAAAGATTCTAGTGGCCAATTTGATGAAGGGAAGGTGGTCGACTGGTGGTGATGGCTGACCCCAAATGGTGGTCTTGAGTCTCGGTTACTAGGTTGGGAGGAGAACCTTCTTTTTTCTCCATCCTTTTTTTATTTTTTTTATTTCTTTGTTTTCTTTCCTTTTTTCTTCTTTTTTATAATTTATTTTTTATTTCCTTTTCCTTTTCTTCATTCTCTCTTTTTTTGTAAATTAGGATTTTAAAGATAAAAAATAAGAAAATATTAGGCAAAATAGGTAGAGAGATGGTTACAAGGCTTGGCCCTGACTTTTTTTTAAAAAAATAACTAGAGTTTTATAGCAACAAAATCAAGAAAAAAAGGGGGTAATAGAGGAGGGATAATTATTATGTTTGACTCTGATATCAATTTTAATGTAGGCAAGCTATAAGAAAATAATTATTGGTCTCGCATCAACTTTTTGAGGGTCTTCGATTCAGTACCATTAACCACTCTACAAAATTTATAACCTAGCACCACTCAGAAAGAATCACTCCAAACAAGTTAAAGAAAATTTTAAAATTTTATTACTTAATTCATTGATTCAATAAAGCACACTAGGATTCTATTTAAGGAGCACCACTAGCCCAAAAGAAATTAAGCTACAATCAGAACATTTTCAAAATCATAAATTTATTCGATGTTAACAAAAATAAGAATCTTATTAATAAGAATAAGACTCCTCAAGAAACACTTATTAAAATTTCTTATTCTGATCAAAATTTATCTTACACTTTCTTTGCTAAACTTTTGTGGGCTTATCTGTGTTACATCAACTCACCCTAGCTTGAAGAATTCAGCTCTTAATGAATTTAAGCTTAGACTAAGTGACATTTTCTTCTTCTATGAATGAGTGAATCTGATGGTCTTCAAGTGCATGTTTCAGCTCACTATTGTAATTTAACATGAATCTCATCAATCTTCTTTCAAGTTTATTTTGATATAGCCTGCGATGCAACCATCTTTCTTTACATGCTTCAGTGGTTCTCTATCACATGAGTTTCTTCCTGGATGAGCCTTCTATTGGAAGACATAATGATCTTGGGCCTCATCAATACTTCTAGTAATAGGCCAGAAATCATGTCAGAAATATATCAAACTACTAGAATAGCAAATGCAAATAGATAAATTTTAAGGCACATATGTGCAATTAGTGTGTCGTATCGTTATTATCTGAAAAATCTATGCATGAAAGTAAGATCAAAATTACCTATATTGCTAATAGTTAAAAGAAGTAGCTTGCACATGCTTTGCATAATAAACACAATAAGTCACACATCCAGCATGGTTACTTGCTCAATCAACATTCAAGTTGTAGTTTAAGGTAATGAAAGAGAGGTTGCAACAAATATGAAGCTAATAAAGGTCTCATGCAAAATTTCAATTTTACAAGTATGATGTGATTGCATACTACCAAATAAATAAATACTAAGCGATCATTTGGTTCATGATAATCTATCTTGGTAATCCTTGATTACCATGCAGATTATCATGTTTGACAATTAGATATGGTGATCTAAGTAGTAATATTTAATTCTCAAAAATCTAACATTACTACAAAATCTTGGCAATCCAATTTTCATTTCAAAGGTGAGTACCCAAGATTACCAAAGTTTAGCAATCTTAAATTATACTTAACTTTCATATAAATATTTAATAATACTTAATCTAATTATATATTTAATTTACACTAAACAATATTTAAATATTTAATATTATATTTATATTTAATATTAAATTTAATATTAAATATAATATTTAATATTTTAAAATATATTTATATTATAATATGTAGATATTAAATTTTAAATTATTAATATTTATGACCTTGCATTTATCAACACATTTCTAAATATTTATACATTATATATTAATAGATATTATATAATAAGATATTTAATAATATTATTATATATATTATTATATATAATATTTTAAAAATTAGGTTGCAAAGAATTTTAATTTTTATCAGAACATTTTATATTCTAACAAAAAGAAGAAAGGACTACTTAAAATATTTATAATAAAATTCAAAAATATAAAGAACTAATTATCGTACTTTGTTATTACGAACCAAACACAGTAATCTTCATTTCTAAAGATCTGATTACTAAGTGTAAGATTACTAGGAATATAAGATTTCTAATAATATTATATTATCATGTACCAAATATCACCTAATAGGCAAAAAGAATAAATAATAGCAAAAGAGTACAAGTAATATCATACAAGTAGTTGCCTTTTACAAAAGTGCATGCTCAAGAGGTTTAATAGCCATGAGATCCATCTAGCCACCTAGTTGACCAATCATATGTAGATATATCAATTTAACTTACACTAAATAAATAAGAAGGTTTCTAGTGCTAAAATTATATAAAAATTTTACGAGAAAAACATGTGAACCGAAATGATTTATGCCTGGAACAAAATGTAGTGTTCTGAATTTGTCATATTTATATAGAAAATTAAGAAAGAAAAAAGTAAAGTAAAGGTGAACCTGGGTATTTTGGTCACATCCATACGTGATAGAAATGGTACATGAAATTTGTTGAGATTCGGATAGCTCCGGCAAAATGCGGGACAAAGAAAACTACGAAATGTCAATAACAAAAATCTTCATGATATGAAGACTTATTCAAGACCAAATGTCGGTGATCAAGTGTGTCCTCAAGAAGTTGAGGATGACAATGATGATGACATTTTTCATGAGAATCTGAAAAAATAAAAAGAAGAAATTACGGTACCATCTCTTGTCAACTATTTTCAATGGTGATGCCTTTTTCCAACTTTGATAGCAGTTAACCATTAGCGCTTATGACTAAATGGGATTCTAATATCATCACTTACACATTGTTCCTCATGCAAATCAATTTTATTAATTGCTTGAACAAAGTTAATGGGGACGAAATGACTGTTTGTATACATGGTGGATGGAATGTTTCTTCTATGTAGGTTTGGGAAGCGAGTTAGTGGATCAATTATCTTGGAAATTATATTTTGGCTTTTTTGAAGCAACACTTTTTTTTTTTTTTTGATGAGTGTAACATTTTTAACTCTTGTAACTCTGGTAGCTTGTTCAAATATGACGCAAGTATTTGGCTTTACCATTCAACTTAAATTTTATCATACACACAATGTCGGTCCAGGTACCCCAAAGTCATAGTGGTTGATTATTTATTATCATGTCCCCTAACAATATTCTCAAATATTCTATTCTTATGAAGTTATGATTTTTACCTTATGCTGTTTCAAAGCGTAGATATAGTCTGAATATTGAAATAATTTTGATGGAACTGATCTAGGAAATTTGTGTTAGAGTTTATAACCAGTTTCTTTCCTACAGCTGGGCATTAGATCGTTCTTTTTGTAATCTTTTTTCTTTACATGTCAGAGAGTGAATGATAGATTATATTGCAGAAACTTAGAATTTTCTATTTGTTCTCTTTTGCAGGCACATTGAGTATTTTTATGATAACGCAATCATAGTTTTGCTCCATTAACAATGAAAAAAAAGGTTTCTGCTGGTGATGAACACAAATTCATTCAGCATTGAGATGGATGATGGTTTCTCTGAACATCCATGTCCCATGAATAGATCCACTGGGATGATTGAAAAGAGCAAGTCGCAGATCTGTTCAAATATTTAAAATGTTGGGACCTGCCACAAAAGCAGTGTGGTTAAACAGTGCCACAGCATCCCTACACAATCGAGTAATGAGATATCTTTTACCATTTACAGTATTCAATGGAAGAATAAGCTTCCTTTATGGCTTTACATTCAGTCTGCCTTACATTCAGTCTGCCCAAGAATGTATCATTCTTTATTTGAGATCATTAGAGTAAATGAAGAATAATTATATTTATAATGTATTAGAACAAGAGTTCTGAGACATTCCAAATTTTAGTACTTTTGGCATGCTGGACACTCAACACACTTCATGACACTCCTTGACATTTCTAACTATTAAATTATAATGCTATCACTAGTACATGTCTACTTTTGGCAATTCTGCATGGAAGATATTTAGCGTAACATATCAATTAGCGAACCTTTTAGCCATTTGTGAGCTAAAAGAGCAATAGATCCAACTTATTAACTATTGTAGACCTATATTAATACATATTTATGCAAATATATAAAAGAAACAGACATAACCTTGCATCTAATTTGTGTGAGATATTTCTGGACACTCATAGATGAAACCAAATCACATGTCTGACAAATTAAGAAAAATTTCTATAAAAATTTTCTAAGCACGATGGTGGATAATTGCTTTCATGGGGGCTCTTATGAAAAAGATGTCTTTAATATTACTGCAGAGGCTCAAATCCACCATTTAGTTGTTTAGCATCTATACCCATAATTCCCCATTTAGTGGGGGCAGCAACAATTTGAATACCAAAGTTCCTCGGCCTAAGAAAATTTCCTTCGAGTTACAACAACTATTCATGCTGGCTGTATTACTTCCTTGCCATAGCATCCATCATGGCTTCCGTTTCCTTTTTGTTTTTCTCTTTTTTTTAATGGAAAAGAAGATCAGCAACATCTATCAATAATTCATTAAAAGCATGAATTGGGGTAAAGGAAGGACACGAACAACGATATCTTGCATCAACACCAAGAGGCATTACCAGCCTCAGCATCCATCACTACCTATTAACTAATCGCAACCATCCATTTATCAGTCTCGCAACTCTACATTCTAATCCAGATCATGGCAATCAGCAAGCAAACTAGAGAGAAAAAGGAAACTTAAATTCAAGCATCAAATTAACAGAACGAAGTAGGGCGCACATTGCATCAAATTCAACTTAATTGAATGCTTACCAACTAAAAGAAGTCATAAAAAATTTCCTGCTTTATAGGTATGCTAAAACCACATCAAAGCAGTTGTTGGATACCGGAACTAACTTACCTATCCAGATGGATGCCATTTGGGATGGAACTTTGAGCCTTATCTTGCAGCTATTCACGACAGTGCCAACAAGTAAATATGAGGGTTTGCCTTTCCATGGGATGACCCTTAAATTTCCAAAGTTTGACTGCGAAAAAAGGAGCTTGCATATTTACTCTCGTACTTCTATCGCAAGCACTAATATGAGATGAAGATTAGAATCATAGTTACAAAATAAAACTATATCATTATAATCTGATCAATAAGCTACCTAAAAACTATTGATATAATTGAAGAACTTTTTTATCAGATTTCATTATAAAAGATCAAGAAGAAAGAATGCTACATCACTAAATAGAAAAATGAAACAATAACATGAGATTTTCAGGCATCATTGAATACATTCATCCTTTGCTGTCTCCATCTAAGAGATTTCCGAAGTAGCAGATTTTTTTTTTTTTTTGAAAAAAAAAAGCCTTAGAATAGTTACGCATCGGGAAAAAAAAAAAACAAAATTTTTATGGTAGAATAGAAGTAGGACAACAAGTATAAATCAAAATATTAGTAAACCCTAATATGTTATACTAGAGAATCTCTACAACCAAGAATTATTTGATCAACCGTAAAGTTGAACGAGAGGCCGATCTGCACCTAGCCAAACCAAGAGTTAGAAGTACAATGAAACCACACCGTTCAAAAGAAAGAACAAGAAAAAAGAATAGATGTTTTACTTGATGATAAATGCGAGAAAAAACACAAAATTTTTATAGCGCTGCAAAAGGATAATTGAGATCTAGAAACGTCTTGAATTTTCTTCTCCTTTTCCCACTGATTCTTGCTTGTATAAATCACAAAATCCAGACATACCAGCTCTCCCCGGACTGAAAGATATTCAAACAACAAAAATTTCTGGAATATTTTTCTACCCAATATCCGAAAATAGGCTATAGGTACAAAATCGATAAGAAAATTCAACCATGCAACGCCAACGATCAACCAGTCCGAAATCTAATTTTTAATCAAGTAAACCACGTCCACAAAGATTTCCAATTAGATATTACATTAGAGCTTTAATCTATGTATATAAAATCAGAACAAGGTGAGAAGAATACCAAATGAAAGATTTTTACCTCCTCCTCCTCATCCTCATCCAGTGGTAATTTGAAGCTTTAGGGTTTCCTGTCTAAGTGCAAATTTATATTGACATTCGGTGATATCTTTGCCACATGAATGTATGCAGCGGATTCTCCTAAATGTTTCTAGTAGTCTCCGTTTGTATGCCGCTAGTTTTGTTTTGCCTCTGGTTTTAGAAACTAGGGTTTTGTTTTGCCTCTGGTTTTAGAAACTAGGGGTTTGAAGGATGTTTTGCCGCACAAAATTTTCTAAGCCTCAACCAGAAAAATAGGGAATAAAGCAGGATTAATTGACATTCGTATAATTGATTTCATGCGGACCATCGTTATTTGTTTGCTGTGTAAGTATATAATAGTCCGAATTCAAATTTTTTAAAATAATTTTTTAAAAAATATGAATTTGAAATTATTTATCCAAGCAATGCATTTTTAAAATCTAACAACAATTAAAATCATACTACAACACGTCCAAAATTAGTGCGGCCATAAAGATTTCAAATTAGATGTTACATCATAACTTTATCTATCGATACAATCAGAGACAAAAGAACACCAAATGAAAGATATTTTTATCACTCTCTTGTTCTTCTCCAGCTGCGATTTGAAGCCTTTGAGAAAACCAAGCATTTGAACCTTGTCAAAAGCATTGGGTGATATCCTACTACTGAATCCCGCCGTGGGTTTTTGAAAGGGAGGGCATGCACCGCTTGGACGCCCCTGGTTTTGATTTGTTTAAAGATTTTTTCCCCTTCCATTTAGATGCTAAATATATCCCATGCATTCAACCGATGGTGTTTGGTAAGTTCTTTTTTGATCATATATTTATTTAAATATATCATGGCATAAAAAATTTTTAATTAAATATCATTCAATTTAAATAATACTAAATTTAAATTTAGAAAGATATGAGATCATCATCATAAAAATAAAAATAAGATAAATGGAATGGATAAAAAGTATTTTTTTTATTTTTTAAAAAAATTAATTGGTTTAGAACTTTTGATTAAAAAATTTTAAAAGAAGTGAAATTCTATTTAAAAAGGTATAATATAGATGAAATAGAACGTTAACTATCATATCTACTATGAGATGAAGATAAAATTTTAATTTTTCTTGAAGAATATAGGACTGAGTTTTATTTCATTTACGTAACATTTTTTTAGAAAAAATTATTTCTTTAAAATTATATTTTTTAAAAAATATTTTTTATTTTAAATTCTATTTTTAATATAAATTTTTAACTTTTTTTTTAAAAAAATCTTGTTTATTTAATACATACATTGTATTTATGTTATTCTTATTTTTATGATCATGGCAATTTAATATTTTTAAAAATTCAAAATAAAAAATAATAATTTTAAAATTTAAATTAAATAATAATTCATGAGCTATCTCAACTTGATAAATATAGGTAGTCGCTTAATAAATAGAAGTAGATAATTATAATTCTAATCTTTGAATTTTTATCATGTTGGAATGGGAAGAGATATCGAACCCCTTCAGTTGTATATTTTTGATTAGTCCAATAAGTATATCATAATAAAAGAGAAAAAGTTCAATGCACTCTTGTAGCATGCATATAAAATGGACTCTTGTAGCATGCATATAAAACCTATCATCTAACAATCAAAATAAGTGATTTTTAAATATTTTGGTTTCTAACATGCCTGGCCTTTGTTAATCATCATACAATAGGCCTATATCAATCCATATAAAATCAAATACCTGAATCTCAATCAAGAGGTGCTCCATTATTAGAAACACGTGTCACCAAATGATGTCATCTATTTTATGAAACGATAGGCTCAACCAATATCTTCAAAAAAAAAAAAAATCTTTAAACAAAACAAAACTAAAGGCATTCAAACAGGGCGATCAGAAACAACTTAGAAAACACACCACACACATAGCATCCGAATATTGCGGAATATGCCTATGATATCTATCTAGGCTCAACCAATATCTTAAAAAAAAAAATCTTTGAAAAAACAAAACTAGAGGCGTCCAAATGGGGCTGCCTAAAACAACTTCAAAAATCCACCGCACACATCGCGTGATAGCTGGATATCGCCAAATATGCCCATGATGTCTATCCATTTTTTGAAACGATAGGCTCAACCAATATCTTAAAAAAAATCTTTAAAAAGATAAAACTAGAGGCGTTTGAAACGATAGGCTCAACCAATATCTTAAAAAAAATCTTTAAAAAGATAAAACTAGAGGCGTTCTACCAGAAACAACTTTGAAAACCCACTGCATAACACTCGGATATCGCCGAATATGCCCATATAAATTTGCTCTCAGACCATGTTCAAATGCAAGGTTTTTCTCAAAGAGTCAAAATCACCGCTGGAGAAGAAAGGCAAGAGGAAGGTAAAAATCTCATTTATTTGGTGTTCTTTTGTCCCTTGTTCTGATTATATATATATATATATATATAGTTTTAATGTGAAATCTAATTCGAAATCTTCGTGGCCTCCATTTATTGATTAAACATTAGATTCTGGATGGGTTGTGGTGTGATTGGTTGCATTGCATGGTCCGACCTTTTTTTTTTTGATTTTGTATCTAGCTTTTTGAAATTTGAGGAGCCTATATGTAGATTTTGGAAAACTATATGGAGATTTTGAAATTTGAAATTTGAGTAGCCTATATTCCAGAATATTTAGTTGTTTGAAAGTTGAGGGATTTGGAAAAGAGAAGAAAAGTCTGAGATGCGCTATAGGATTTTTTTTTTCCCTGCCCTTGCAATCAAGTAAAACACCTATTCTCTCTTTTTGTTCTTTGTTTTGATCAGTGTAATTTTATTGAACTTTAAATCTTCATTCCCTGCCCTTGCAATCAAGTAAAACACCTATTCTCTTTTTTTGTTCTTTGTTTTGATCAGTGTAATTTTATTGAACTTTAAATCTTCATTCGGCGAGGTGCAGATCTATGCTTCTCCATCAATTTTGTAGATGATGAGATAATTTTGGTTGCAGAGATTTTCAAATATATCATATTAGGGTTTACTAATATATTGATCTATATTTATTTATTGTCCTAATTCTATTCCACCATAAAAATTTTGTTCCTTTTCCTTTTCAATGCGAGCCTTCGTTGTGTAACTATTTTAAGGGTTTCTTTTATGTTTTATTTTTTCCCCATCATGTGCTACTTTGGGAATCTCTTAGATGAAGGCAATGAAGGATGGATGCCTTCAACCACACCTGAAAATCTCATGTTATTCTTTCATTTTTCTGTCATCTGATGTAGCTTCTTGCTTTTTTTTGTAATGAAATCTAATAAAAAGTTTTTTCAGTTATGACAATCGTTTGGAAGTAGCTTATTTATTGGATTATAATGACATAGTTTTAGTTTCTAACTCTAATTCCAACCTTCATCTCATATCTTTCAGGTTAATATTTTTGGAAATTTTGGGGCTATCCTATGGAAAGGCAAGCCCCCATTTTTATGTTCTAGCACTGTCATGAATAGCTATAAGATGAGGCTCAGAGTTTGATCCCAAATGGAATCCATCTGGATGGGTAAGTTTTGGTGTCCAACAAGTGCTTTATTGTGGTTTTATTGTTGACTCGTTTACCATCTTTTCATGCTTGAAGTTTATGACTTCTTTTAGTTGATAAGCATTCAATTGAGTTGAATTTGATGCAGTATGTGCCCTCCTTCTGTTATGTTAATTTGATGCTTGAGTTTCTTTTTGCTCTCTAGTTTGTTTGTTGACTGCCATGATCTGAATTAGAATATCAATAAATGGTAGTAATGGATGTTGAGGCTGCCAGCTGGTTTGAGTTGCTAATGCCTTTTGGTGTTCATACAAGATATCTGAGTTCAAATCCTTCTTTTACCCCAATTCATGCTTTTAATGAATTATTGGTAGATGTTGCTGAACTTCCTTTCCCAAAGAAAAGAAAATGGAAAAACGAAAAGGAAACAGAAGTCATAATGAATGCTATGGCAAAAAAGAAATAGAGCGAGCATGGATATTTAGTTGTAACTTGAAATTTTCTCTTAGGCCAAGGAACTTTGGGACTAAATTTTTGCTGCCCCCACTGCATGTGATATAATGGGTAGATATACTGAACAAGTAAATTCTAGATTTGGGCTAGATTTGGGCCTCTGCTGTAATATTTCAGAGACATTTTTTTCATAAGAACCCCCATGAAAGCAGTTGTCCACAACCAGGCTTAGAATAATACTACAGAAACAATTTAACTTAATCTAGACAACTTTACTTAGACGTGTGATATCTTTTCATCTGTTTGAGTGTCCACAAATATTTCACACAAATTAGTTGCTAGCATATGTCCATTTCTTGTATATGTTTGTGTAAATATCTATTGATTTATGTCTATAGTAGTTGATAAATTGCTTTTAATGATCCACAGATATTGCCACCTCCGATATCACCTCTTCCACCTTTGGTTGCTGGTGTTGAAGGTCAGCTCAACGCCAGGTGCCATTTTCTTCAGCCCTCGCAGATCTGTTCCGAATCTCCGAACCACTTGTTTCATTAAGTCAGGTGGTAGGTTGCGGAGATGGATTCCAAGATGGTTGTCCTCGTGGAGGGACGGTGATTGCACCAAATTGTCCTCAGTTGCAGCAACCTCCTTCGGGGTCCAAACACTTTGACATTCGCTCTTTTAGTTCAAAAAAAAAAAGACAAATGTTTGCTAATTGATTTGCTATTATGCAGACTTGCCAAAATTTGAAATGTATGAAGTGTTGAGGAGTGTTATGAAGTGTGTCAAATGTCCAACTTGTCAAAAAAACAAAAATTTGTAATGTTTGGGCAACTCTTGTTTTAATGCATTATGAATATAGTTATTCATATAATTATTCTTTATATACTCTAATGATCCTAGATAAAGGCAATTATGTTCTTTTTACCAGACAGAATATAAAGCGATAAAAGAAATTTTTTCTTCTATTTGGTCCTATAAATGGTAATAGATAGCTCTTTAGTCAATTGTGTTAGGAATTGTGGCAGGTCCCAACATTTCACATATTTGAATGGACTTCGTGATGTGCTCCTTTCAATTATCCCAGTGGAACCATTTGTGTGACATGGATTTGTGTTAGCAGAAACCTTATGCTTTCATCTGACAGCAAAACAAACTTGTGTTGGATGGTATTTGCGCTTGCAACCTTTATGTAATAGAACAAGAAGAAAATGGTTTTAATGTAAATTTCCTTGACATGTGGAGAAAAAAGATAAAACAAAGAGAAACGATCTAAATCAGCTGGAGAGAAGAAATTGGTTATAAACTCTGTAAATTTTTTGAATCAATTCCATAGAAATCAATTTAATATTCAAACTATATCTATTCTGTGAAATAGCATTAGGTAAAATCATTTCTTGGAGAGGATTTCAATGTGGATGCTTGATGCAGGCACCAGATTGAGACAGAGGTTTCAGGGTTCCTTATGGATCTCTGATTTATGAGTCCTTTTTTCTTGTTGAGTCCAGTTGGGCACCAGATTGAGACAGAGGTTTCAGGTTCCTTATGGATCTCTGATTTATGAGTCCTTTTTTCTTTATTCTTAGAGTCCTTGTCGAGTCCAGTTGTGCTAGTTAGCCTGGTTCATTATTGGAATCCAGGAGTTGGTCAAGTGTCAAGTGTTATTTTCTTTCATTGAGTCCTGTAATAAATAAGTCATGTAATAAATCAAGAGAAGGTTCACCTTGACTGTAATAAATGAGTCTTGTAATAAATCAAGAGAAGGTTAGCCTGTTCATTGTTGGAATCCAGGAGTTGGTCAAGTGTCAAGTGTTATTTTCTTTCATTGAGTCCTGTAATAAATGAGTCCTGTAATAAATCAAGAGAAGGTTCACTTTGACTGTAATAAATGAGTCCTATAATAAATCAAGAGAAGGTTCACCTTGAAGACCCAAGAGAAGACCCATCAACCATTCAATGACCCATGTCTTGGACCACTCCAGGACACATGGCATCACCAGAGCAAAGCAAGGAGCTGGCCCACATCAATTTAGGAAGGAATCTAGGCGCCAACACCCTCCTTCCTCTTTTCTTCATGCCGCCCACCCTTATATGGAAGCTTTTGGGCGTCCATTGACTTTCACATTTATCATGCGGTCCCCTGGCAAGCATCTATGGAAGAAATTGGCTGCCCCTCTCTAATTGAAAGATCTTCATGCACCCCAGATGGAAGTAATTGGAAGATCTTTATGCACCCCAGATGGAAGAAGGTTGCCGCCTAGTCAAAGATGGCAGGAGGAATCAAGGGGCGCCCACTCTTTCCCTTTCTCAAGTGGTCCCCCTCCTCTACAAGCTTGGAAATTGTAGCCACTCTCTCTTTTTGGCCGTCCCAGATAAAGCATGCAGAGATCCCTACCTCCTCAAGGAGAATCACATGCCATACATTACAATCCATGTCAATTATGTACTTAAAATGAATGATTTAACTTCTATTGACATGAAAGGGTTATAAAAAGACCTTTCTCTTGTAAATGAAAAAATAATTAATGAGAAAATTCTAAAGTTTTCTTCTTTTTTTTTTCATTGTTGTGAAGGCTCTGGTACTCCGAGAAGGAGTGGGTGTAAAGCCCTTATTGTTTCCTTTCATCTTCTCTAACCTCCCTCAAACCCAAACCCTAGCCGTCCCCCCTCCAGAAACCCTAAAACAACCCTGCCGCCAACCACAGGCCCCCATCTCCTCTTGCTATTTTCTCAGGGATTCACGAGCCGAAGAGGAAGTCGTCTTTGCCCCGAACCATATTTCGAAGATCCTTTCCGGTAGACAGCTTCTTCATCTAGGACTTTCAACCTGTCAGAGCGATCTTCCTGTTTCAATCTTCGAGTGACCACTGTTGGTATATGAAATCCTTTCTCTTATTCTCTTTCTCTGATTTAGTGAATGTTGAGAGCATGTCCTAACCGAGGGTTTCCTAACCTTCACTTTCCTGGCTTCATTAATATTCTAACAGTTCTAGTTCCAGTGTATGCTTTCGCCTATCTTGCATAGTATAGCTTAACTAGTTTTTGATCTTTCTGGTAATTAGCCATCTCATAAAAAATATATATATATAAAAAATATTATTTCATTGCATTCGTGTCTCATCCACGTCCTACATCAGTTTTGGTATCAGAGCAGGTTGTTAGGACTTGTTCTTGCATCATATTAGGAAAGTAGCTTTGCATGGGTGCTGAAAATTTCAGCTTGCTAAAATTTCTGCACACTTCCCATATTTGCTTATTTTCCTTGCATATAAAAAAATTCCAAAAAAAAAAAAGAGCATATCTTGGTCTCTACTGTGCTCATTTAGGGATAGTCCAAAGAGAGAGGCTAGAGGTAGTACCCCGGGCTATTTGACCCAACGGGCGTTTGGTAGGGATATCAGGGACATACCAATAAGGGAGGCTACCGGTAGTACCTTGGTACGTTTGACCCAACTACCTACGTTTCGGGAGTGTTATAAGCTACCAAGAGGGCTATGCATAGCCGTCGCAAGAAAGGCTGACTTGAGGCAAGGCCTTAAGTGACACACATAGGCAAAAAAAATAAAAAAATAATTAAAATATTTTAATTACTGCTATTAATTAGTTTTATAACTAAAAATTAAAAAAAAAATAAAAATTCTGTATTGCTGCATCCTTTTGGTTAGAGACTCGACTTGTTAACTTAAGTCTTTAGTGTTCCATCATCTCTGCATTAAATTGACTTAAGGGCACCGCTATCTCAATCAGGTGGGGATTTCATCACCCTTCCTGGGCCCAGAAAACCATCAACCTGCATACGAGCCCAAACCTCCCAATTTTAAAATCTAGTAGACATAATTGAACATTAGGGACACCCACGGTTGGATTCACATATTTTGTTGAAACTGGTGTGAGTCTTTCTCCATTTATGACTGGAACCTGGTATCTAAGGCTGGAGGTCAAATGTCAAACGACTTAAGCGGAGTGACGGGGTTACTCTAATTAGGCCCCTGCGTTAAGCAGGAAGAGCCTCCCCCCCTCCCACCTGCTACCTGGCTAGCTACAGGGTATTTGGTGATTGACTAGCATTTAGTTGACACACTTTATTTGAGCTCTAGGTCTAGGAGACACTAGTACGGATCCTTTGTGTGCTTGTTTGCATGTCTACTAGGTCAGGAGTTTAATATCAACCGAGTCAGTCCCAACCTGAGTTAACCATGGACAATGACATTGGAGCTATGCTTAGGACCATTACTAAACGATTGGCCCAATTGAATGATCAAGTGAGCTCCCTAGAAGAAAGGCGTAAGACCAGGACTGAGCCTAAGTTAGACCCTCGTCTACCTACCCCACATCCTGACCCTAGGAGAGCCTATCACTATGATTTTACCCCTGAGTATCACCCTAGAAGCTCATACCCATATTTAGTGAACTCAGAGGAAAGATCCATTAGGAGCACTCGGCCCTATGCACCCACTTTTGGTGGTGATCTAGAGCTAGAGGATTACATTGATTGGGAAAGGAGGATGGATGAGTATTTCGATCGGGAAGAAATGTCAGAAGAAGGGAAGGTAAAATTTGCTAGGCTTAAACTAACCCGATATGCTAGGATATATTAGGAAAAGGTTGAGCACGCATGTCGTCAAATGAGGGAGATGCCTATTAGAACATGGAGAGCCATGAAGATTAGACTTAGGGAGAAATACCTACCCATATCCTATAGACATAAGGAGCCCATCACCCATCAGGCCACACTTAATAGGACTAATATCCCTGAAAATAAGTCAAGTCCTAATATAGGCTCATTTAGCCAGTCCATCCCTATTGCCCTATGTATTCACCAGAGTCCACCCTTCCCTACCACCCCGTTTATTCCCATGAGTCGACCCACTCCTATTCCCCCACTTGCCCCACCCACTCCTACTATCCGGCCCATTCCTATATATTAGTTTGCCCAACCCATTCCTACCACCATAGTTGAACACAGGGAGGAAAAGCTAGATATGGCCAGCCTAGGTATGTTGTTCAGGATCTTACTCAAATTGACAATCTAGAAAACCCTGAACCTATTGACTATGATGAGGAGAGAGATCAAGAACCCCTTATAGGTTGTATCGAGAAGGTATATGAGGCTGACGCAAGTTTAGTTGATGAATACGAAGAGGATAAGGAAGAACCCATTGAAGGCTTTAAGGACGAAGAGGTTGAGCCCAATAATCATTTAGAGGTTGATAGTCTCGAGTCCCTTAGTCATGTAGAGATAGACATTTGTGAGTCCATTAGTCCATTAGGAGAAGAAGCCACTAAGCCTATTGATGAATCTAAGGGAAAGGAGATTGAGCTTGAGCCCAGTGACACATTAGAGGAAGAAGAAACTACACCTATTGGAGAGATAGAAAGAGAAGTCTATAGAACTGAGTCTGATCTAAAGGTTGAGTCTAAAGAAATTGATGTCATCCTAGTTGAACATGAACCATTGCTTGTAGCTAAAGAGATTATGGAGGAGCAAAATGGTCAACTTGAGGAAGCTGAAGTCCAAGAGCTAAGCCCTATAGAGCAACCCCTAGAAATAGTGAAATTCATGAAGGATTTAGAGCAAGAGATTTATGTAATTTTTGCTGAGGGTTTAGAATAAGACATCAGTAAGGGGTCATCAATTTGGACTAGAAAAATTCACGATCACATCCAAGAGGTAGTAGTGGAGATTTTAGGAGAATTTCATAAGGTGTTTCCAAAAAGAATATCTAGTCACCTTCCACTACTTAGAGATATCCTACACCTCTTAGATCTAGTCTCAGTTCGGTTTGCCACATACTTTCAGAAGACCCTATAGAACCTCTTAAGAATCCATGCCATCTACCAACCCAGGGTCAAATCTAGAGAGTTTGTAGTCTGTTAGGTTTAGGTCCAGAGAGTCCAATAAAATTTCTTTCCATAGGAATGCCTTAGTAAGTTTGCATTTCAGTTAAGTGTCAATCCAAGACTTAGTAATAAGGACTTTTGTCACATTCTACTGAGTTCACCTGCCCATTCAACTTGTCCAACCATACACGAGTCTCAGAGTCAATTGCACAGCACCTGCATCATGACATTAGCATTCACTTGAATATTGATAATAAGTTGGCTAATCCCCAGAATCAAGTCAAGGATTTTGTTAATGGAAAACTATGTCATGTTAGAAAGTTACATGCTCATGGAGCTGATTCTTTTAGAATGTTAAAGAAGGTAGGAACCAATGCCTGTGTGTTAAAGTTACCTCCATGGTTAGGCATTAGCTCTATTTTCACTACCTCCGACTTAGTAGAATATAGGGATCCAGTAGTGGTACCCAGCGAGTTTTTGGACCTGACCATTCCTTTGAGAGTGAGCCCTCACTTGAGTGTCCACCCACAAATTGGCCCGAGAGGAAAGGCAGGATTGAGCAGATTCTGGATGACCAAGCTGTCATGACCCACAATAAAGGTTACCAAAGATATTTGGTTCATTGGCAAGGTCGGCCGAAATCAGAGGACTCGTGAATTACCCGAAAAGATCTGCAACACATAGACCCAGACCTCTTAGAGAAATACCAAAGTCAAATTGACCCTTACTCGATGGGGTCGAGTTCTTCCCAGCCCGGAAGAATTGGTGCAGGCACCAGATTGAGACAGAGGTGTCAGGGTTCCTTATGGATCTCTGATTTATGAGAGTCCTTTTTTCTTTATTCTTAGAGTCCTTGTCGAGTCCAGTTGTGCTAGTTAGCCTGGTTCATTGTTGGAATCCAGGAGTTGGTCAAGTGTCAAGTGTTATTTTCTTTCATTGAGTCCTGTAATAAATCAAGAGAAGGTTCACCTTGAAGACCCAAGAGAAGACCCATCAACCATGCAATGACCCATGTCTTGGACCACTCCAGGACACATGGCATCATCAGAGCAAAGCAAGGAGCCGGCCCACATCAATTTAGGAAGGAATCTAGGCGCCAACACCCTCCTTCCTCTTTTCTTCATGCCGCCCACCCTTATATGGAAGCTTTTGGGCACCCATTGACTTCCACATTTATCATGCGGTCCCCTGGCAAGCATCTATGGAAGAAATTGACTGCCCCTCTCTAATTGGAAGATCTTCATGTGCCCCAGATGGAAGAAGGTTGCCGCCCAGTCAAAGATGGCAGGAGGAATCAAGGGGCGCCCACTCTTTCCCTTTCTCAAGTGGTCCCCCTCCTCTACAAGCTTGGAAATTGCAGCCACTCTCTCTTTTTGACTGTCCCAAATAAAGCATGCAGAGATCCCTACCTCCTAAAGGAGAATCATATGCCATACATTACAATCCATGTCAATTATGTACTTAAAATGAATGATTTAACTTGTATTGACATGAAAGGGTTATAAAAAGACCTTTCTCTTGTAAATGAAAAAATAATTAATGAGAAAATTCTAAAGTTTTTTTTTTTTTCATTACTGTGAAGGCTTTGGTACTCCGGGAAGGAGTGGGTGTGAAGCCCTTATTGTTTCCTTTCATCTTCTCTAACCTCCCTCAAACCCAAACCCTAGCCGTCCCCCCTCCAGAAACTCTAAAACAACCCTGCCGCCAACCACAGGCCCCCATCTCCTCTTACTATTTTCTCAGGGATTCACGAGCCGAAGAGGAAGTCGTCTTTGCCCCGAACCATATTTCGAAGATCCTTTCCGGTAGACAGCTTCTTCATCTAGGACTTTCAATCTGTCAGAGCGATCTTCCTGTTTCAATCTTCGAGTGATCACTGTTGGTATATGAAATCCTTTCTCTTATTCTTTTTCTCTGATTTAGTGAATGTTGAGAGCATGTCCTAATCGAGGGTTTCCTAACCTTTACTTTTCTGGCTTCGTTAATATTCTAACAGTTCTAGTTCCAGTGTATGCTTCCGTCTGTCTTGCATAGTATAGCTTAACTAGTTTTTGATCTTTTTGGTAATTAGCCATCTCATAAAAATATATATATATATATATAATATTATTTTATTGCATTCATGTCTCATCCACGTCCTGCATCAATGCTGTTGACTCCATGTGGATTCTGTTGACCTTTTGTTTTCCTTTGTATTTTTTTTTTATTTTTTTATCATACCATTAAGAAAAGACTGGGCAAAGAAAGTAATTTATTATTTCACTTTGTATTCACTTTATCATGGCAGTTGTATTTTGTTAAGCATGTTTATTTCTTTTACATGAGCTGTGCTAGGAAATTTATTCATCATTGCATCAATCTTGTACCATGTTATTAAGAGGCTTTTTGAAAGGATGCCTGTATCATTCCAGGATGGTAAAACATGCTCTTTAATAATTTTTTTTAGTACCTAATTCTTAAAATGGGAGAGAATATCAGTCTAACTTATGATTTTAATTTTTTTAAGAAAAAATAATGAATTTGTCAGTAGTATTTTTTTAAGAAAAAATAATAATAACTGACGATTTCATTTTCCCAAAATAAAAAAAATTAATCGAATTCAAAGTGAAAAAAATCAAAAAAAAAAGTGGGAAATCATCATTTAGATTGACAATTTCAGCTAATTAAAAAAAATCTATATTAAAACCCAGCCAAAAAAATCATTTAAATAAAATCATAAATTAACTGACGATTTCAGTTAATTGTTCAAAACTATTTAAACCTAACTCTTTCAAAAAATTCATTTTAGATTCCTTTGACAATTTCCAATCGAAACTTACTTGCTGAGAAGAATTAGTTATTAAAAAAAATTATTAAAATTAAAAATCCATACTATTGTGCATCAATATAATTGGTCTTGGCCTCTCATGAGTGATCAAGTGTTGAAGGTTTTGCTGTTAGCTTCTTCATTGTTCAACGCAAGAGAATCTTAAGTGGGCAAATTAACACTTGCCATGTGCTGGAATATAGCATTCCTTTATTACTTTCTTTTTTTAATTAATTTTGGTCATTGTTTTGAAACAATTAATTTTTTTCTTGAATTTTATCAATATCTATGAATTTTTTTTTAAATTCCTCCCTCGACATGCATTCAACAACACAATCTGATTTGGTCAAGAAAACCCTCAACTCCATTACCCATGATCTTATTTATATTATTTATGCCTTATCAATTAAGTAATATCAGCTACTATTACAAATGTCTGAAGCACAACTGACACTACAATTTTCAGTCACTTATGTACCAAAAAAAAAAAAAAAGAGAAAACCATGAGCATGCCTTCTTCATCTGATTGATATCATATTACCTAAGATCACTAATGATATATACTTCTAATAATTCTTTCAATATATTGTTTCATTTTCAGAGATCAATTTGGCAGCTTGAGGTGGATGTTGAAGCATACTCCACTGCAACTTCTTGTTTATTGGAAACTTGAAGATTCTGCAACTTCTTGTTTATTAGAAACTTGAAAACTTGAAGATTATCAGCTGCATCTGGATATTCATGTCCTTTTGATACTGAGAAGCAACAAACTTGTCAAGAACTCTTCAATCTATCACTTGCTCAACTGCTTGCTCTACATCTTCATTGCTATTATAAAATATGATCATCTGAAGTTGGTGGCTGGGTTGTACTGTTTTATCCTCTGAAGTGGTAAAGCATCGTTGTAAGATTGAAGATGCTGGTGGTATGCCATGTAAGATATGATCATTTGAAGTTTGGTGGCTGGGTTGTAATGTTTTGTCCTCTGAAGTAGTAAAGCATCGTTGTAGGATATGTTGGGCTGGATTGCAATCGAATCAAGATGGTAAGGAGACTTGTTCATCATACCAATAAGGAGACTCAAGGTCACTTGCCTTCCTTACTATCGGCTTGCAATCGTCTCTCTGTAACATGAAATTTGAACAGTCATGGAACCACAGTTTAAAAGGCTTTGCTATCTAAATAATCCTCTTTCTGTAAGATGAAATATCCTCTTTCTGTAACATGAAATTTGAACAATTAATGGAATCACAATTTAAAAGGCTTTGCTATTTAAATAATCGCAACACAAATTACAACTAAAAAAATCTGTTACTATTTAGTGTGAAAGATTGACTTTGGTGCAAAATAACATATTGCACTCGCAATTCCAAGGACATGTCTACTTTTGGCAATTCTGCATGGAAGTTATTTAGAGGAACATATCAATTAGCAAACCTTTTAACCATTTGTGAGCTAAAAGAGCAATAGATCCAACTTAGTAACTATTGTAGACATATATTAATACATATTTACACAAATATATAAAAGAAACAGACATTCCCTTGCATCTAATTTGTGTGAGATATTTCTGGACACTCACAGATGAAACCAAATCACATGTCTGCATAAAGTTGACAAATTAAGAAAAATTTATATAAAATTTTTCTAAGCCTGATGGTGGACAATTGCTTTCATGGGGGCTCTTATGAAAAAATGTCTTTAATATTACTACTGCAGAGGCTCAAATCTACCATTTAGTTGTTTAGTATCTATACCCATAATACCCCATGCAGTGGGGGCAGCAACAATATGAATCCCAAAGTTCCTCGGCCTAAGAAAATTTCCTTCGAGTTGCAGCTAAATATCCATGCTGGCTGTATGACTTCTTTGCCATAGCATCATCCATCATGACTTCTGTTTCCTTTTTGTTTTTCTCTTTTTTTAGGGAAAGGAAGTTCAGCAACATCTATCAATAATTCATTAAAAGCATGAATTGGGGTAAAGGAAGGACCTGAACACTGATATCTTGTATCAACACCAAGAGGCATTACCAGCCTCAAAATCCATCACTACCTATTAACTAATCACAACCATTTATCAGCCTCGCAACTCTACATTCTAATCCATATAATGGCAATCAACAATCAAACTCTGAACCTTATCTTGCAGCTGTTCACGACAGTGCCAGCAAATAAATATGGGGGTTTGCCTTTCCATGGAATGGCCCTTAAATTTCCAAAAAATATTGACCGCACAAACAAAGCAAAAACAAAGGAACTAACGTCTTTCCGCCTTCATATCAATCTTGAAAACATTTTTCGTTAGAAACATAGGAAACATTTTTCGTAAGGGAAAAAAAAGAAGAAAGAAATAGCTAAATCATGTGGAATATTAATTTACTCCTGCACTTATATGCCAAGGACAAATAGGAGATGAAGATTAGAATTATAGTTAGAAAATAAAACTACATCATGACAATCTGGTTAATAAGCTTATTCAAAACTATTTGAGAAACCTTTTTATCAGATTTCACCACAAAAGACCAAGAAGAATTAACAGAAAAATGAATCAATAACATGGGGTTATCAGGTATGGCTGAAGACATCCATCCTTTACTGCCTTTGTCTAAGAGATTCCCAAAGTAGCACATTATCAGGGAAAAAAAAATTATTTAGGAAACAAAAACCCTTCAAATAGTTAAGCAATGAAGGTTTGCACGAAAAAAAACAAAACAAAAAAAAGAAAAGAAAAGAATTTTTCTATGGTTAAATAGAAGCAGGACAACAAATTAGATCAAAAAAGATTAGCAAACCCTATTGTGGTACAGCGTAGAATCTCTGCAACCACGAACCATCTGGTCATCCGAACGAAGAGTTCATGTTCAATAAAACTATATCGATCAAAAGAATGATCAAAAAGAGAGTAGTGATGCTAAGCGCAAATAATAATAATAATTTTTTTGACTTTTCTTCTCTTTATCGAATCTCTTGTCTTCCAAAATACAAGAATACAACATGACACTTTCTGCCGATTCTTTTGAGAAAGCCAAGCATTTGAGCCTTGTCGGAAGTCGAGAGAGAATTTATATTGGCATCGGGCGATATCCTGCTACTACCTCGGAATCCCGCCGTGGGTTTCGGACGGGGGGCGAGCGCCGCTTGGACGCCCGCCGTGGGTTTCGAAGGGGGGGAGGGGTTGCTGGTGAAGGTGGGCGCCGCTTGGACGCCACTGGTTTTGGTTTGTTTAAAGATTTTTTCCTCTACCAGTTAGATACTAGATATATCCCATGCATTTTCACCGTTGGTGTTTGATAAGTTCTTTTTGATCATATATTTATTTTAAATATATCATAACACAAAATTTTTTTTAATTAAATATCATTCAATTTAGATAATTTTAAATTTAAATTTAGAAAGACATGAGATCATCATCATAAAAATAAAAATAAGATAAATAGAATGGATAAAAAGTATTTTTTATTTTTTTTAAAAAATAATTGATTTAGAACTTTAGATTAAAAAATTTTAAAAGAAGTGAAATTCTACTTAAAAAGGTATAATCTAAATGAAACAGAATGTTAACTATCATATCTAGTAAGAAGATTAAGATAAAATTTTAATTTTTCTTGATGAAGCTAGGACTAGAGTTTTATTTCATTTAGGTAACATTTTTTTTAGAAAAAATATTTCTTTAAAATTATATTTTTTAAAAAAATATATTTTTTTATTTTAAATTCTATTTTTAATATAAATTTTTATCTTATTTTTTTAAAAAAATCTTGTTTATTTAATGCATACATTGTATTTATGTTATTCTTACTTTTATGATCATGGCAATTTAATGTTTTTAAAAATTCTAAATAAAAAATAATAATTTTAAAATTTAAATTAAATAATAATTCATGAGCTATCTCAACTTGATAAACCATGGGTAGTCGCTTGATAAATAGAAGTAGATAATTATAATTCCAATCTTTGAATTTTATCATGTTGGAATGGGAAGAGATATTGAAGACCTTCGGTTGCATATTTTTAATTAGTCTCATGAGTATATTATAATAAAAGAGAAAAAAAATCCAATGTGCTCTTGTTGCATGCATATAAAACCTACGATCTGATAATCAAAATAAGTGATTTTTAAACATTTTGATTTCTAACATGCCTTGCCTTTTTTAATCATCATACAATAGGCCTATATCAATATATGAAATCAAATACCTGAACCTCAATCACGAGGTGCTCCATATGCATGCCACCAAATGCTCTTTAATCCATTTTATGAAACGATAGGCTCTTTAAAGAAAACAAAACTAGAGGCGTTCAAACAGGGCGACCAAAAACAACTTAGAAAACCCACACACACATTGCGTAAACATTTTGGTTTCTAACTTGCCTTGCCTTTATTAATCATCATACAATAGGCCTATATCAATCCATATGAAATCAAATACCTGAACCTCAATCAAGAGGTGCTCCATTCTTAGATACGCATGCCACCAAATGATATCTATCCATTTTATGAAACGATAGGCTCTTTAAAGAAAACAAAACTAGAGGCGTTCAAACAGGGCATGCCACCAAATGATATCTATCCATTTTATGAAACGATAGGCTCTTTAAAGAAAACAAAACTAGAGGCGTTCAAACAGGGCGACCAGAAACAACTTAAAAAACCCATCGCACACATTGCATGACAGTTGAATATCATTGAATATGCCCATGATGTCTATCCGTTTTCTGAAACAATAGGCTCAACAAATATCTTAAAAAAAAATCTTTGAAAAAAAATAAAACTAGAGGCGTCCAAATAGGACTAACAGAGATAACTTCGAAAACCCACCAGCCGGATATCACTGAATATGCCCGGATATCACCGAATATGCCCATGATGTCTATCCATTTTCTAAAATAATAGGCTCAACCAATATCTTAATAAAAATCTTTAAAAAATTAAAACTAGAGGCATCCAAATCAGGCTACCAAAAACAACTTCGAACCCACTGCATACATCACGTAACAGCTGGATATCGCCGAATATGCCTATATAAATTTGCTTTCAGACTACCTTCGAATGTAAGGTTTTTCTCAAAGAGTCAAAATCACCGTTGGAGAAGAAGGGCAAGAGGAAGGTAAAAATCTCATTTATTTGGTGTTCTTTCGTCCCTTGTTCTGATTATATATATATATATATATATATATATATATATATATTAAGTTCTAATGTGAAATCTAATTTGAAATTTTTGTGGCCTCCAGTTATAAACATTAGATTCGGATGGGTTGTGGTGTGATTGGTTGCATTGCATGGTCCAATTTTTTTTTGATTTTGTATCTTGCTTTTTGAAATTTGAGTAGCCTATATTCTGGAACATTTATTTGTTTGAAAGTCAGAGGGATTTGGAAAAGAGAAGAAAAGTCTAAGAGATTTTTTTTACCCCTACCCTTGCAATCAAGTAAAACACCTATTCTTTCTTTTTGTTCTTTCTTTTGATCGGTGTAGTTTTATTGAACTTTAAATCTTCGTTCAGCAGGGTGCAGTGATTTAGGTATCAAATAGTCAGTGATTTGATTTCAATCTTCTAAGATCAGCTCTCTGCATTCTAAAGAGAAAAGGCATGACGAAAATTTTTTAACGAGGTTTTCTGTCATCATCATGTTGTATATAATTCAAAATCGTTGTGGGCGTTCTATACCTAAATGGTTCTATTTTTTTTTTCAAAAAAAATTACTGTATAATTTGGTGTTAAATTTCTCCCTTTTGTGAACCTCGTATGATAAGATAGTGGACAAGTAGCCTGGAAGGAAAAGAATCAGTACCATTTTATGGGTGAAGTGCCCGGAAAGAATTTTTGAGCACTAACCTTTTTTTTTTTTTTTTTTAAGGGCCGTTTATTTGTTTTTAGGTTAGTTTTGCGGCGTTCTATTATTATTTAACATGAACAACGCCAAATCAATTTGAGGTACTCTAGCTTTTAAAGTAAAGAAGGTATCTAGTTTTTACCCAGTGGATCAATAATGCAACGGCTTTCGTAAGGTTAGCATGTTAATGGAGGTTTAGTGCAAATGCAATTATCAACCATCTTTTATGATTCGTAATAAATGAGAGAACATCTGGTAGCCACTAGATGCTGAGGTTAAGATAACCATTTCATTTTTCAGAGACAAAACAATAATTTGAAAATCCATAAAGGTGCATGGCGTGATGTGTTTGTCAATGCCGCTACTCTTCAAGAAAAAATTTCACAGTCGTGCATCCTAAATCTGTTTCATGTAGTGAAATTTAATGTGTCAAGTATTGTACTATTTATGGTTCTCGGTCTTTGAAAATATGATGAAAAAAAATCTTGATCTCATATTGGAGTAAAAATTTAGTCTAGTCTGACAATATATTCAGTCTTAATCTCTTATTTGTGCATGTGATAGATGTATGGCAGTAAAAATTGAGAATTTCAGTTATTTCTGTCATTACGCTAAAATTTTGCTCATCTAAATTTTAGGATTCAAATCAAATATGCTTAAGAAAAGTCGACCTGCTCATGCTCATGTGGTGGATTTTGGTGAAAATTTAAGTGCCAAAATATGGAAAGACAAGCCACCTGATTTTTATGCGGGCACTATTGGCAGTGGCTGCATATTTGAGTTTCAGGGTCCGATCCCAAAATAATGAAAGGTAAGATTGGGTGATCAACACATGATTTAAGCTTTTTGTCATGCCTATAAAATCTATCATTTTGGTCATTTTAGCTTTTATTTTTTTGATAAAAACTACAAATTTTGTCATATCATTTTAGCCTTCTAAATGTACAATGTTGCAACATCTTGTTTTTATTAATCACTCTAGCTGGTATTATGTAATTTTTTTATAAATTCTGAAAACATTTTGTGTCAAATATGCAAGAAGTGTGATTTAATCAATTTTGGCTTGGTAAGTGTCGAGATAAAATCATCCTTCCATCCCAAATATTAAGACGGGATGAGAGGGCGGCATGTCCCACTCTATGAGAAAATCGTGATGGCTTCATCCCATGAAATTTAAAACCTTGATCTCATGTTTAACCTCTTAGAATGGAATAGGCAGAAAATCAATGAATTTAACAGAAAAAGGACCTAAAGGAAAAAAGTTAAGTAAATCTATTTAGACCTTACCTAAATACAAATTGCAACGTTGCTTCATTTATGCAAAAACACTGCCATCAGATTAAATAATACCAATTAGATTGTTATCAGATCCAAAATTATTGTATTTAAGTCCTTTAAGGTCTAGGAGTCATCTAAAGGCACATGTGTATTTGTTAGAAGCTTCTGATTTAGTCATCTAAAGGCATGTCCCATTCTGAATTTGTTACTATCAAATTCCTCAGAAACTATGAAACTACTAATTGAGTGCAGGGCTAACTTGGAAAATCTTGTTCTCTTCAATTGGAACCCTATAAATACCGTATGTACTAGTTTTTAACCGGTGCTTTGCACGATTACTTATATTTAAAAAAATAAAACTTATTTATTTTAAAAATTTGCTCAAATATTTAACACAAAAGAAATTTTAAAGGATCTAAAATGCTCTAATATATTGTATATTTATATGTATGAAATATCATTTATCTTGGGATACATAATTTGTTTGAAAGATAACGGTTTGGATGTATAATGAGTAGATAATATATAAAGATAACAATTAGGATATATAATAAGTAGATAATATATGAAGGACTTGAGAATTAAAGTGTCCGCTTTCATATGCATAGTTTTGACAACTAAGATTGATCAATTTGCACATTTGAAGGGAAGGATAAATTAGAGTGAAATCCTAAAAGAATCATTCAAGATATTAAAAGAACCATTCCTCCTTCCTTTATCAATGGCCTTATTTTTAATTTTATTTTAACTTATGATATAATTTTTATTTTTTTAATTATATAAAAAATAAAAAAGGGAAGGAGACACGTGATAACAAATTGAAATGTAATCGGAGGTACACAAAATGTTCATAGAGAATGACTAAAAAATGATTAACATAAAAACTTGATGAAGTATGGAAAAGAGGTTAGAATTTGTTTGGTTCCTCTTCTTTCAAGCTTTTCATAATTTTTTTTCCCTCCAAAACCAAGAGGGCCAAATCCATATCAAAGAAGCTAAAAATCTTTTAAAGGTTTCTCCTTTTGGGTGAATGTTATAATTTTCCTTTGCTCCTTTTATTTTAGTTCTATGCTCAATTTTTTATTTATTTATTAGTTTATGGGTTTAAGAACATATTTCTATTTATTTTCTCTTTCTTTCGGTCTATGCTTCTATATTCTTTTGCTCAACACTTATATAAATAGAATTTTACAGTGCTAGAGCTTACCCTCGGCAGCGATATACTGGATTGCATCGCTGCCTTCACCTGCCACCAATGGCTGAGGGTCTTCGTCGTCGCCAACATCCTCCTCCACCACCCCACCACCAACCCTTCCCTACATGGCCATTATGACATCCTCTTCCTGTCCGGCACCATCCTCCCGCCGCTGTGTATCACCTCGTGCAGGCTACTTTCTCGATCTCACTTGCGAGGATACAGGGGCACATGACCAGAGGGACGTTGGTAGGGCCACTGACGGCGACGTTCAACAACCTGAAGCTCCATTGGCCGCTGGTGGTAGTGGCACCATGGTGGAGGATGAGGAGGTAGCTAAGGAAGAAGTGAAGCCGAGCGGCGTGGAAGCAAGCATGTTAGTCTGCGGCATGCCCAATGGACCCCATCTATTTCCGCACCATGACATGGTTTTGTGGACGTAAGCAACCTCGTCTCGCACTCCCCACCCTCCTCCCACCACCGTGCATCACCTCGCGCAGGCTACTTTCTCGATCTCACTTACGGGGATACAGGGGCACATGATCGAAGGGACGTTGGTAGGGCCACTGACGGCGATGGAGTTCTCTTGGCTACTGGTGGTAGTGGTGGTGGTAGTGGTGCCACAGTGGAGGATTAGAAGGCGGCTAGGGAAGAGGTGAAGCCGAGCAGCATGGAAGCAAGCGTGTTAGCTTGCGTCATGCCCAATGGATCCCATCCATTTCTGCACCATGACATGGTTTTATGGATGTAACCAACCTCGTCTCGCACACCCCACCCTCCTCCCCCTCACTACTGAGTGCGTCTGAGACCATATATCCATCTTACTTTCTTTTCTTAAGAAGACAAAAGAAAGATAGTTGGAAAGAGAGATAGAGGGTGAGGGTAGTTTGTTTTTAGGAGAAGTAAAGGAAACAAATGGTATGTTTCTCTTATTAATTTTTTACCTTTCTTTTGCTAAAGAGAAAAGACATGGATAAATGTTGTCGTTTCTCTTACCATTTGATGTTTGTTAGCAGTGATTGGTGCTCTCTCTCGCTCTTCTCATGTTACTTTGAAATGATCAATGGTTTTGTTTTTTCTTATTTATTTTGTTTTCTTCCTTGTGGTACTGCTATATAGTTAATACATGCATGATTACACGTATAAAGCTTCACTTATTGTAGCATTAGGAGGACCTGAAACTTATCCATTGCTTTGGGCTAGATGAGAGAGGGGTTGTTTTCATTTGTTTTTTCCTTTCTTCTCTCTTTTTCTTTTGTACAGTTGAAAAAGTATCACAAAAATGCAAGGATGAGGCATTGCATAGTTGCAGTAGGGCAAGGCTTATTATTTTCTTTGATCCAAAGTGAAGGGGGAAGGGAGAAAATAGATTGCCGTCCTTTTCTTTTTGACAAATAAAGGGCGTTAATGGAGAGAAGAAAGATTTGACACAAGAAAATTATGTATCTTTCGGCCGTTAACTTGCTGTTACTTTTTCTTGTAATGGAAAGTCTCTGAAATTTGTTACTGTTACTTTTTCTTGTAATGGAAAGTCTCTGGAATTTGTTACTTTACCTTGACTCTATAGCTCTTGTGGGATCCATGAATATACTTTGCTGCAATATCCGATGAGTTGAGCTGACGATTTGTATAAAAACTAGGGAAGAGGGGAAGATACGCTGCATTAAATTAGAGTGAGACATGCCGCATTCAATCAGAGCTCAATCGAGAAACGGGGTTGAAGCTTTGCTTTATATATATATAATAGATAGATTTCATTATTTTGCGCATAGGATGTTGGTTATAATATTATTGTTGTGCTAGTTCCATGCTTGCTAACTTCATAACCAAGAAAGAGGATGTTGATTTCAGACAATGGCCGACTATCTCTCATGAATTTACTTGCTGACTATGATCATGGCTTTAGAGCCTTAGGGTGCTGACTCTCCTAGATTATCCTCTAATTATTCTTTTTTCCTTTTCTTTCTAATTTACACTTTCACATATCCCTATTTTTTACTCTTCCACCTTATTCTATTTCTTTTACCTAATTATCTTGTATTGTGCACTTAAAAATTATCATTTGGTTGAAAACTTCACTTGTACCATAGTTTGAGACCGTCTTATTGTACTTGCTGCATTATGTCCTTTAACCTTGGTTTCATAGTATTTGTGTGTGTGTATTCACGGGCACCAATAATTGATTACTTGTCCTTGCATGACCTTTCTCACTTTAATAACTGGTTTGGTAGTGTAGCAAGATCTGTTTTCATCAGAAAATTTTCTCCTCATGTTTCCCTTCTCATGTATTTTATTGATGATCAAATTATCTTTTTTTTTTAGCAGAATCTATACGTTTCTATCTTCCTTTGATGGACAAAAGTCTTTGGAATAATTATTCAGTTTGTTAATACCAATTGATACATATTTTGTAAAGAAAAATGTTAGATCAGTTTTCATCTGGTCAATTTAAAATTATCTTCTCCTTCTGCATTGTTATATTTTATAATATATAAATATATATATATATATATATATATATATATATGTATATACTCATACTGGGAGACAGTTATTTTCTAAACTTTACGCTGAAAATTTCTTGCAGAATTGTTAGTACTACGAAATTAGGCTGCGGCGGGAAAGAAGTTGGTGAATGTTGCCCTTGGTGGATGACGCCTTGGCATACCCGATCAAGTTTGGAATTTCGTGAATTATTTTTGGTCACCGTGTATCTAGAATGCTGGGTTCACCTTCGGCGGCTCACGAAATTATGCCGGTTCACACCCTAAACAACATCTATTGTTGTTACGTATTAATTGTAACTCCTGTGCCTTTTGTCTCTTGTCATGTCTATGCTATGTGTAGACTTCCGAATGTTTTGTTCGACAAAGAGTTATTTTTAAAGGTTTTAACATTTTGTCGATTATCTTGCAGCCATCATTTCTTTAGAGATGCTTGCAATACAAGATACAGACAAAGCATAGACACATGTTTTTATTTCGTTATATAGTCTTTTTTTTTTTTTTAGGCTTTCAATATATCCTTTTGTTATAGGGCCTGTTCTTGCTTGCTTTATGGTGGGCCCAAAGTTTTGGCCAATAATCACCAGCAGGTATGAAAAGCAGTTTGTCTTGAACATATTGTAGTAGAAAGAGATATACATGTAAGCACTTTGTGAGGAATTTGAAGATTTGATTTGGAGCAGCAATGTTGCATGCTTTCCAATTAGTAATAATTGAAATCAGAATTCAGCAGATAAGCCTCTTAGGCCTAGGGGTTTTGGGAGGGGAAAAGGGAATGGAAACATTTTGTAAAGTTATCATAAGCGGAGCAGAAGAGTAATCCATTTTTGATAAATCCATTAGGAGGAGGGCAAGCTAATTCAAGAGAATCAATGCAAAAATTAAATTATTTTCAAATTGTTAAAACTCTTAGAAATTTCAAATGTATCTATTTGTTGTTCATTATTGTTGCTAGCTGATTTGCATGTATCCACGAATTGTTATATATCCATGGACTATGGAGCTAAGAGAAGCAATTAATGCGTGCTTAAGAAAGAAAACAAAGAAAAAATTCTAAGTAAATGCAATGAAAAGATTCTAAGTAAATGCAATGTTGTGAAAGGCAATGGGCACTCGAAGAGGTAGATAAGAATGTGATCTTTCTTCTCCATTATGTGATATATTTTCTTATTTTTTTTGAAAATAATAATAATAATAGAAACAACAACAACAAATCCTTAATTCCAAACTACGGTGAGCTGGCTACATGAATACTTCTTTCCATTCTGTTCGGTTTAGAGCCGAACATTTTATAAGAGATAAAAGATATCGAGTCTTTCTTATTATATAAAAATGTCTAAATTATATAAATTGTTCTTCTCTTAATATGTTCTTAATCAGTGTGGCCTCCACCTTTTGTATAAATCACTTTTTTTTTATTTTATCTTTTCTTGTATTATCATACATCTTTCTTAATACTCTGATTTCGATTGTACTCATATTGTGTACATGTTCTTTTCGAACTACCCAATATTTTGTATTATAAGGTACAGCTGGTCTTATAATTATCTTATAAAATTCTTTTTAATTTAGCAAGTATCATATGATCTTAGAGTACTCCATTACTATTCTTCACCTAATATCTTTTGAGAGGTGGCTTTTTTTATTTTATATAAATGAATGTTTTCTTTTTGCTAAATTATTAATTATATTGGTAGAGCAATATAAAGGAAAGATGGTCTCATACACAATGGATGGTTGAAGGGAGAGCAGGAAAACAATGAAGTAAGATGACACATTCATTTGGTCAAGCAAAGATAATGGGCATGCACATGATCATGCATGTGTTTTTATAGCTTACATAAAGTCAATTTCTCATATCTAAAAACCTAAGAGGCTCCATGTTAAGGTACATGGTAGTATTACTTTGAGCAAACAAAAATTTCAGGGCCTTGAATGCAAGAAGAAAAGAAAAGGCAATATCATCTCTACTCCAATGCTAAAACTGTGGTAAATGAGCATGTGTGTTAGATAATATTACTCTTAGAAAGGAAAATAAGCTGCATGTTTCTTGTTAATAATATATGTTCCAACATTTGAGGTTCTTACTGACTGTACTTTGATTACATTATAGATACCATGCTGGAAGGTTCATTTCTTCATGAGACCTACTCTTCTTCCATCTTGGCAAGAAGCTATTGTGCCTTGGTTTTATATGCATAACATATTGTGCTATTTAATTATACATGTCCTAATGAGTGAGTCATGGTGCTTGTTATCCGATTCCTGATTGACTCTTCCCTTTATTTAATTATACATGTCCTAATGAGTGAGTCATGGTGCTTGTTATTCGATTCCTGATTGACTCTTCCCTCAGCATAGATGCTAGGACTCAATGGGAGAGCATATAAGAACTTATGCAAGCTTGTACTTAATCTCATATTGGTTATGTGCTAAGGAGATAAGTAGGGCTAAGGACCTCAAGTAATAACTTTTGGCTAATCTTTTTGAGTGAGGTCCTATGTCATCAAAATTATGATGTATGTACTTTAAATCCTACTATGTCCCTGTTCATGTGGGCATACCACATGAAGGGGAATTTGACAAGTCATGATTGTCAAAGATGGAAACTAGGCAACTTTTGAAACCATGAACCAAGAAAAAGAATGAAATAAAAAGTTTGAAACATACCTCTCCTTTATTTTCTAGATCCAGGCTGTTTTTGCTTCTTGGTACAACATTCTGCTGTCTTTGTTGATGTCTGATATCCCCTCACACTTGACTTTATTTCACCCTCCATCTCTTCCTTTATTTCTTGTTCACTTGCTTATTTTGTTAGTGATATAGCTCCAGTTTGGTATTGGATTTTAGTTTGTTCCACTTGGTTTTCTTTAGCATACTCCATTGAGGCGGATGAGAAGATATTCCAAATTACTTGGAGCTGTAAAGATTCAATGAGATCATACTTAGAGCTAGAAGGTTATCAAATAATTCCAGATGGTTGGCCTTTCAAGCTTTTTTGAGAGGTTGAAGAACCAACCTGGCCTAGGTTCTGAAATCTTACATCTCCTATACGATATCTGAAGTCTTTAGGAAAGTTCATAGGAGTTGAGAAAACTCATCAATAAGTATATTTTCAAACTGGAGCTCTTCCTTGTAATGGTTGCATTGCCTTCAAATCATGTTGTCTTATCTACTGTTAATGTGTTGAACGGTTTAAACAACTTTTGTATCTCTGTAATTTTTTTCCCCTCCAAGTAGCTTTATATATGCTTATGTTGATGATGTTGCGGGCTCATGTGATTCTTTGTTTTGTTTTAGGAAACTTGTTTATATTTCATGCTGTTGCTTTGTATTCATTGTTCGGTTCAGAGCTTGCTATCACTTTATAGGTACCGGGCTTAACGTTTTTTATTAAAACCTTCTTGTGACAGCTATTTATCAGAACATGGGGCCTACAAACAGTTCAAAACTCATTGCAGCTCTGATCTGGAAATTATTGTTTCCATCAACTCATGGATTAAGCTTATTCATTTTTGGATTATCAGGAAAAATGAGGCGAAGCTTTCATATGCAATACTATGTTGCTAGAATTATGTTTAACTTCTATCTGACTCCTCTTGATTTTACAAGAACAATCCAGGAAAACTGTGAATAGGAAGCAATGAATAGCCACTCGTTGGCCTTGTTTCCTGTATTCAGATAACATGTATTATGTCTCATATGTATGAGAAAAAAAAGTTTATTTTTTGCAGTTATACTTGTTAATCATGCTGGTATATCTGTCACAATGGTTGTGCAGAAAAAGAAATTTATGACAGTCGTTCTTTGAGCCATGCTATCCTGATTTCCATATTAGATTTTTTTTTAAAAGCATGTCATTTCCCTAATGAATTATGTGATGTTATATGTTGGAGAAATCACAGTAATTTCTTGTTGAAATCAATTACTAATTTACCAACAAAATAATTGTATCGTAAGCATATCCACTTCGGTGGAGGTTAATTTGAAATGTTTTCTTTTGTGAATTATAGGTGTCCCGTGGCTTTGAGATAAAGATGCAGAAATCCCTAGAGTTTCTGAGAGGCTGATAAAAATAAATAAATAAATAAATAAAAAGAGTTTTTAACTAGGAATTTGCAAAAACTTGGTGCTGCTTTTAGGAGAAAAAAAAGAAAATCAAAAATATATTTTTGATCCTCAAACTTTTGCTTAAAATTTGTTTGGTTTTTACACCTTTAATTGACTAATGTTTTAAGAATTGTGCCCTTTTGATATCCTGTTGCATGGATCATGAATGTTCGATATGTTAGAGTGGCAAGTAAGATGCATGGTTTAGTCCTCCTAATAGATAAGGATTAGTTTGCAGCGCTACTAAAAGTCAAAAATGATATTTTCTTTTTTTTTTAGGTGGAGCAAAATGAGGATTTTTCTTTTTAATAATATATTTTTAATAAGAGATGCGTTTAAGAGATGGGTTTTTTTAATCGTCACTTAAGAGATGGGTCTTTATTCACTTTAAGTGACAATTTCAATCACATCGCCCCATAAATAAAAACCCATCTCTTAGAGTAGATAAAGAAAAACCAAAGTTAACTATTTTCAAGCCATGTAGGTGGCATGTAGATAAAACTAGATATCAAATTGAATGCCTCATGGAACACATTTGCAAATAAAGAAAAGAGAGAAGTGAATTTTAAGATGGATGACACCTTAGTTAACCAAAACTAAAATGATAACACAAAATGATGAACGGTGCATTGCAAAGCATAATGTTATCAATAGGTGGTCCACCACTCTTTAACAGAAAGGCAAGCATTCCAATGCACCTAAAAGAAATGACTAAACCACAAAATCTCTGACTCAGCTAGAAATGAGTGTAAGTCTCTACCTACAAAGAGGGGGAAGCATGTATTGTAGTTTGTCATCAGCAATTTACGCCCTTGTCCTGAGGCCAAAGCTTAGGCTTAGAAGCAGGGAGACCTACACCTGCAAAACTTTATGAGAATAGTTAAGTTCATTCACGAGAGAAAGGATGGGTTTTTATGTAAGGGGAGATGTGATGATTTCTTGGTCTCCGTTTTTTTTTTTTTCTTGTAGACATGATTTCTTTTTTTTTGAAAAAAAAGGACTACGTCGTCACTTGGAGTGATGATTTCATAGAAGTTCTTTAAACTAGACGCCATGCAGCTTCTCCTAAAATTTTCAAGCATTTAATTGATGAAGCGAAAGATGAGCTTTCTGTTAAAAAAAAAAAAAAATCAGCTTTTTTTTAAAATGTACCTAAAAATCCTTTTCTTTCTAAAACGACAAACTCAACCAGTATTGGAAGGAAAAAAATTTTTAAATAAATTAAAATCGGAGGTGTCAAAACAGAGGCTACCAAAAACCTATCTCGGTGACTCCATTGGATAACTATAATAATTTTTTTCAATTCAAATTTATTTTGATAAAATTTAATTAAATTTAATTAAATTTTATTATAGCATTGGCTTGGAATGAAGCGAAAAATCTTTGGTTTTTTAAAAAAATTTCAAGTTTAAGCGTAACCAATCAATAACTTTCTCTAATATGAAAAAAAAATTATTTTTGTACTTGATTATGAAAGAAAAAATCATATGAGACTGTTCTTCTAGAATTAACAAGTCCACATCTATATCATGATAAAATGAATTTTAAAATAGTACATTTGAAATTATCTCTTCCTATCTATCTATGAATTAATTTTTATTTCTTTCAAGTTACCTAATGAAAGAATTTTATGCTCTTTTCGCTTTCTTTTTTTTTGAGTTCTTCTTTAAAGCAGGCGTCATGCAATTTTCCCTAAGCATTCAATTTATGAAGTGAAAGATGAGGTTTTTTTTTTTTTTTTTCAAATCCAGCTTGTTTTTTTAAATGTACTTAAAAAATCCTTTCCTTTCTAAAACGACAAACTTAACGATATCTGAAAGAAAAAAAATCTTTGATATCGAAAAAGAATCTTTAAACCGATCAAAACCGTGAGAATCAAAACGGAGGCTACCAAAAATCTATCTCGGTGACTCCATTGAATTACTATAATAAATTCTTTTAATTCAAATTTATTTAAATAAAATTTAATTAAATTTTATTATAGTATTGACTCGGAACGAAGTGAAAAATCTTTGGCTTCTTAAAAGATTTTCAAGTTCGAGCATAACCAATCAATAACTTTGTAAAAAAAATTATTTTTGTACTTGATTACGTAAAAAAGAGCCATAAGAGACTGTTCTTCTCAAATTAACGAGTTCAATCTATATCATGATAAAATAAATTTTAAAATACTATATTTGAAATTATCTCTTCCTATCTATTTGTGAATTAATTTTTATTTCTTTCAAGCTACCTAATGAAAGAATTTTATGCTCTTTTCGCTTTCTTTTTGTTGAGTTCTTCTTTAAAGCAGGCGTCATGCAATTTCTCCTAAATTTTCAAGCATTCAATTTATGAAGTGAAAGATGGCTTTTTTTTTTTTTTTTTTTCTTTCAAATCCAGCTTATTTTTTTAAATGTATTTAAAAAATTCTTTCCTTTCTAAAACGACAAACTTAACGATAATATCAAAAAAAGAATCTTTAAATAGATCAAAACCAAGGGCGTCAAAACGGAGGCTACCAAAAACCTATCTCAATGACTCCATTGGATAACTATAATAAATTCTTTTAATTTAAATTTATTTTAATAAAGTTTAATTAAATTTAATTAAATTTTATTATAGTATTGACCTAAGAACGAAATGAAAAATTTTTGGCTTCTTAAAAAATTTTCAAGTTTGAGCATAACCAATCAATAACTTTGTAAAAAATATTATTTTTGTACTTGATTATGGAAAAAAGAGTCATAAAAGACAATTCTTTTGGAATTGACGAGTTCAATCTATATCATGATAAAATAAATTTTAAAATAATATATTTAAAATTATTTCTTCTTATCTATTTGTGAATTAATTTTTATTTTTTTTAAGCTATCTAATGAAAGAATTTTATACTTTTTTTTATTGAGTTCTTCTTTAAAGTAGGCGTTATGCAATTTTTTTAAAATTTTTAAGCATTTAATTTATAAAGTGAAAGATGGGCTTTTTTTTTTCCTTAAATTCAGCTTGTTTTTTTAAATATATTTAAAAAATCCTTTCCTTTCTAGTACGAGATATTAGGAGAAAAAAAATCTTTGATATCAAAAAAAAATCTTTAAACAAACCAAAACCGGGGCGTCAAAACGGAGACTACCAAAAACCTCTCTCGGTGTCTCCGTTCGATTTATCCACGTGGCAGCATGATATGACCGAAGGTTAATATAAATATGCCCTGATCCTGAGACCAGGTTCAATCGCTTGGTTTTCTTGAAAGCTCCAAGTCACCGCGGGAGAAGAAGAGCAAAAAGAAGGAGAAGAAGAGCAAGAGAAAGAAGGTAAAAATCTCTTTCATTTAGCACTCTTTGGAGTTGTGATGTGCCGTCTACTTTGAAATCTTTGTGGCTACGGTTTGGTTTGTTAATTAGAAATTAGGTTTCAGACTATTATCGATTGCGTTAGAGAGTTCAATTTTCTTTGATTTTTTTACCTTGCTTTTTTTAATTTGAGTAGCCTACATGCAGATTTTTTAGGAACAAAATATTCCAGGACATTTTGTTGTTTGTTATGTCTTTTTTGTTCTCGTGTTTTGGAAGCCGAGAGATTCGAAAAGAGAAGAAAAGTTGATATGATGCATGGCCGTAAGATTTTTATATATATATATTTCTTGCACTTAGCATCATCAAGTAAAATATCTGTTCTTTTTTTTGTTCTTTCTTTTGATCGGTGTAGTTTTTTTGAAGTTCAACTCTTCGTTGGGCAAGGTGCAAATTGGCCTCTCGATCAACTTTGATCAGATGGTTCCTAGTTGCAGAGATTCTCTAGTTTATTCTCTTTTTTTCTTTCTGATTAAAAGTTTCCTGTGTTTTAGGATTCAAATTGATATAATATGAATGGGGAAGATGTAAGCTCCTTTGTCTTTATGGTTGAAAATTTGAGGGCTATCCCATGGAAAGGCAAACCTCCATTTTTATTTGATGGCACTGTCGTCGATAGCTACAAGTTGAGGTCCAGAGTTCGATCCCAAATGGAATCCATCAGGATAGGTAAGTTCTGGTATTCAACAAGTTCTTTGCTGTGGTTTTAGTGTGCCTGTAAAGCTGGAAATTGACTCATCTACTTTCTTTTCATGCTCAAAATTTGTAGCTTCTTTTGGTTGGTAAACATTCAATTAAGTTGATTTTGATGCAACAAGTGCTCAACTTCTGTTACATTAATTAGATTTCTATCAAAGTTTACATGATTAGCTGTACGATTCCAAGCAATTTGATTCTAAATTAATATCTGATGAATGCAACTCAATCCAGTTCCATATTTGGTCATGTTGAGCATTAGATCTGGTTGGATCATCAAGAAGTGATGAATCATATGATTTCCCCCCCCTCTATTTTCTAAAATAACATCTCCTCATGAGAGACCATCTGACTGCCTTAAAGGCAGCCAATTGGCTTCCTTGCTTAGTAGGAAATTTTATAGTTACAGGAGATTTATAATCTGTGTAACACTTAACAGACATTGAATTAAGATGAAGTAGAACTTGAGCTTTGTTAGCATAGCCATTAGTTGGAAAAATTTAGCAGTTGGGAGACTTATAAATTGGAAGTTTGTTTAAGTTGGCAAAACTTATAAATGGACTGTTGGTAAAACCTAACAGTTGTGAGACTTATAAATGAGTAGAACTTGTGCAAAACGTAAAAGCCAAAAAAGTTTAAGTTTCTTTCTTTTTCTTTTTTTTTTTTTTTTTTTTTGCCCTCTGGTTTGTTTATCAACTGCCATTATCTGGATTAGAATGAACAGTTGTGGGACTTATAAATGGATGATTGTGATTAGTTAATAGGTAGTGATGGATGCTGAGGTTGCCAGCTGCTTTGAGTTGGTGATGTTTCTTGGTGTTGATACAAGAGACCTGAGTTGTAGTCCCTCCCTTAGATGTTGCCTAACAACCACCACCTCCCCCCGGCCCCTGCTTCCCCCTCCCCCCCCGAACCCAAAAAAAAAAAAAAAAAAAGGTAGTAGAAGAAGAAGATGGAAACAGAAGTCATGATGGATGCTATGGCAAAGAAAGTAATACAGCTGGCATGGAAATATTTTGTTGTAACTTGAATGAAATTTTCTTTTAGGCCAAGGATCTTTGGGACTCGAATCATTGTTGCCTCCATTGCATGGGATATAATGGGTATAAGTACTAAACAAATAAATGGTAGATTTGGGCTTCCGCAGTAATATTTCTGAGTTATTTTATGTGAAATGATCCATTTATCTTTTGGTTGATGGGCCACTTTTGCTTCTTTCAAGAACCTTAGGTGAAGATAGAATATCATTCGAGCCTATTAGGAAGAGGCATTTTTTTCATATGAGCCCCTAGAAGAGCAAATGCCTGTCATCCAGTGTAGAATGATATTATAGAAATAATTGAAGTCAATGATACTCAGACATGTGACATGTTCTCAATTGTCCGAGTGCCCAGAAATCTCATACAAAATAGACAGGAGGGCTCGTCTATTTGTTGTATATGTTTGTGTAAATATGTATTGATTTGTCTACAGTAGTTAATAAGTTGGATCTTTTTCTCTTTTAGTTCACAAAATGGAAGAAAGGTTAGCTAATTCATAAGTTACTCTAACTAACTTGCATAAAGAATTGCCAAAAGTAGACATGTAATGATGACATAATTTAATAGTGTGAAGTGTTGAGGAGTGTCATGAAGTTGTCGAGGCTCCAACATGTCAAAAAGCCTAAAATTCAAAATGTAAGGGTAACTCTTGTTTTAATGCATTATAAATATAATTATTCTTCATTTACTCTAATGATCTCAGATAAAAGCAAATATATTCTTTAGCAGACTGAATATAATAATGCCATAAAGGAAATTTATTCTTTCATTTAGTCCTGTAAATTGTAACCGATAGCTCATTGCTCAATCGTGTTTTAAATGCTAGGACACCGCTTAGCCACACTACCTTTGTAAGGTGTCCCAACATTTCTCATATCTGAGCACACCTGTAATGTGCTCCTTTCAATTATCCCGATTGAACTATTTGTATAACATGAATGCTAAGAGAAGCTATCATCCATCTCAGTGCTCAACAAATTTGTGTTGATCACCAACAGAAGCCTTATATTTTCATTGGCAATGGAGTGAAACAGACTTGTGTTGGATGGTCTGCTCCATCCTTGATCACAAAAGCTAAGTAGAGAAAAACTTGATCTATGAAACCTACAAGGCTGCTAGCATATATAGTCTTCTTTTACATAATAAATAAGAAGTTGGAAAGCTTCTTTCCTTTCAACCATTTATTTTTTTATTATCTTGATCACTTGCTACTTATACTCCTCTCCCCACATGCAGAAAATGTGGTATGATAGGTTTATACTAACAGTATGTAGTAGTTTTAAACATATCATTCTTACAAACATTACAAAAAACTAAGTTATCTACAACTTGTTAAAATATCTGAGAATTTCAAATTTGTTCTTGATTCATTGTTGTTGCCATCTTTTTGCCATAATGTATGACTTTGAGGGTGTCATGAATGGGTCAACCTGCTACAAATTGAAATGAAAATGATTTGGGACTGAAATTAATATTCTTTCTTCATTCATCATTAATATATTGAGTACATATATGCATTGTTTATATTCAAAGTTCAAACCAATAAGCAATAAACCATTAGAGGGCTATTTAATAGAACTCAAATTAAATGGTGCAATTTCCCGATCTGCCTTGTTCATTAGAAAAGCTCCATTATCGAGGTTTGTGCACCTTCTGACATTGCAAAATTTTCTTGTTTTTGTGTTTTAGAAACTAATTTAGTTGCCATTTTCTTATCTTTGAAACCAGACACAAAAATGTCAAAGAAAGACAAGTGTCTACCAATTGTGTGGGGAAAGACTTGGTTCATTGGAAAATTTGCATGAAAAGAGATTTCACAATTAATGGGTAATTCATGTGATGTTCTATTAGTTTACATGGAATAAGTTTGCCTTCCAAGTCTATTTTACATACTAATTTAAGCCTCGTTGACAAGAAACCGATTTGTTATGATGTTGATATATTTTTTAAAACAGGTTACTCTTTGACTCCTTGGACCATATCATCCATGATTATGTTGGTGGAATAAGGGATTTGAGGATATCTAAGGTGATTCTTCATGACTTATTATATTCTTAGTAGATATGCAATGGCTATTTTTAGGTTTTCAAATTTATTTGTTTGGAATAAGATTGGTCTCTTATTCTGTTTGTATACTTGAATGATCAGGTTCGCACTGTAATTCCTGCTCGTTTATCATTTGGAGAGGACTGCGGTATGTTTGTTTTGTATAATTGCAAATTTTTCTTTCTTCTTGACTAAATTTATTTTAGTTAGAAAAGCTAATGATATCTATCAATGGCAGCAAGAATTTTGTGTGGCTTATGAATTGCTACTTATTTTGGGTTGCGATTTTCTAAGGGACAGCAGATGCTATACAACATTATTCTTCCTCCATAATAACGCTTGATAAGGTATTGGCAAAAGGATTAGTGATTGGCCAAAGGCTATTCCTCTTATTTGTCATGTTTACATTGTTTTTTTAACACACGTCATCTTTTTTTTTCTTTAGACAAGACTGCTGATGGAATCAAATTTTATGTTGGCATATGGAGCTGCTGAGTCTTCCATTTGTTTCCTTCAGAAGTTCAGACTTCTTGAAATCTTGCTTCCTTTTTGAGTGACTGAAAATGTTGTTAGGTCAAAATTTACTCAGCATTGTACTCTATAAAATTTTCAGTTGTAACAAAAATTTATTTGGGCTTCAAATGGTGTATCTTATGGATCAAACCAAGAAGCAATGGATAAAAGCTTTGTTATACCGATGGTATGATGGGATGATACTCATTCCGGGCAATGAATGTAATGAAGGTGAAGGTTTTTTGTCTAAATTATATTTGACCTGTCATGAGTTGAATGATTCGGTTCTAGTCCTTTAGATATTCTGGATTACTATTTGGAGTCTGTACCAAGGTTTATTGCACCAAATTGTACTGGCCTAAACCATATCAGTATGGTACGGAGGTTTGATTCTATATGAACTAAACTGCTAAACTTATAAGTTCATATTGTCAAGCTTTTTGCAGTATTATTGTTGGGAGTAAGAAAATATATTTAAGTTCTATTTCAGTATGGATTGTGTACTGTATTATATCATATAGTACTGATCTTACAAACGTTGATTTGGACTGCAGCAATTAGATTCTCTTTTGCATTATGTCTATATCTGTCAATTAATTTGAAGAAGTTAGCAACATCATGATACTATTATCAATTTGCTTTCGACTAAGATGGATGTCATGATTTTAAATGTTGGTACTAAACCTCATTTCATTTTTTCATAGAAATGGTACAATAACAGAATGATACAAATATGGGTTATATGAACCAAATCTAACATATTTCAAAAGGAATAACTATTGGTATCAACTAGTATGGCTGATACTCATTGATATGACTTGGTGCAGATTGGTACATTTTGATATGGACAGTATGGTATTGGTATAGCTGTATCGACACTCAATGCGATAAAATACTACAATACTGCTCATATCTTTGTTTTTTCAGCCATTTTTGACATGATCATGGACAGTGTTTTACTTTCATGCAAAGAAATAATTATTGGAGTTACTTTATGATGAAATCACTTTTGAAATGTCATAGGTAAGGAACTCTAGAACTTATTTCAGAAATTAGTAGTCAAGAAATTATTTCAGAAATTAGTAGATAATTAAAACATTAACTATATAAGAATAGTTACTATTTTAATAGCTTTTCAAATTTAAAAGCTAAACCACAATTCTTTCCTATAATAACACAGGATTTCACTTAAAAACATTAGTCAAGAAGATGTTACTTGAGCTCCTTATCATGTATAGGTTCTTAAGAACTAAACACTTGCCAACACGAGCCCTTGTTTAAGTCTTGATGTTATTACTGCTTAGGGATCCAAATTTAAATCCAATCAATCTAATCACAATGATAAACACCACAATCAATCTAGTCTACATGGGCTAGCTAGGTCGATTCTAACACTATTTGTAACAATCCAAAGTCTCACCAAAGATTATTTGAGCTCTTCCTATTTGAATATTTAAGATCAAATTAGTGCATAATCGATGTGAAACTAAACACTTGCTAGCATGAATTTTCAAGTCCTCATTCTACTTCTCACTAGTTTCTTCATCCTCATTCTACTTCTCACTGGTTTCTTCGTGACTCTTGGCCTTAATTCAACTCTCTCTACTCTCTCTACTCTAAGGTTGTTTGAAAGTTCTGGGCAGCAGAAGCTAGGAAGAAAGAAGGCTGATGTTCTCTTTATTAAATGGTTAAATGGGTTAGGTGTCTAGCCACCATAAAGGGTCTAAATATTGTTGTTGCTTTCAACTTTACAAGTTGTAAGAGGTGACTTTCAACTATTTTTATTAAGGGCTTCTCTGAAGAGGAGGAGGCAAATATTTGAGTTGCACTAGGCTTGACTTGCATAAACCTAAATACCTTGCAATGGAAATATATGACACACGTTCATGTGTGTTTAAATAAAATATTGACCAATGCACTTGTTATAAGATTTAAAGAACTGTTTATTAGCACTAGCGAAAGAGCACTAACAGGACAAAAAAATATTTTCTAGAAGAATATGGATCAACAAAAACTAACATTAGATTGATCAGGTATTCCCTTCAATGCCTGATGTGCTATGGACTCTTATTGGTACCGGTCTATTGGCGTCCAAAGTTCGGGAGCCTAAGTACATGGTTTACACTGTCAGTATAAAGATTTTAAATGTCATAAGATAGAAATATATTTAAATTTTACCACAAAATGAGCCACTTTACATTCCATCTCATCTTGATCCTTAATTCGGTCAAGCATTTTAATACTTATTTATGGTATTTTTTCCTTAAAAAATATTTATAAATCTTTAATATTTTATTTAATTTTTAGATATATCTAAATTTTAAAAATTATATTTTTATGATAAAATATACTATTTAAAAATGATACTATAATGTATTATGATTGAGATAGGATAGAATGGGACAAGCCAAGATCAACCGTCTTAGCCGCCATCCCATCTAGAATTGAAGCACTACCAATAAGGCTCGCTGGTTTTCTAATCAAACTAAATAAATCTAACAAAGTTTATTATTTCTGTCTAATTCAGATTGATTTTGCAAAACAATTTTTTGACAATTGAATAGCCCTAATGTTGAAAGGTACTTTTTGGGTTCTAGAAAAAAATAAAAACTATCTTTCTTATGCTTAGATTTTAAAGAATTTAAAATCATTATCATTGTCATCATCATCACTTTTTGGGGAGGGTTTAAGGAGAGGATAAAATTAAGGTTTGCAATCTTAATATCGGACCAATAGTAGTACCATGTTAATATAGTGTCTCTTTGCTCGACATGGGATAGTACGCTTGGACACAGTGAATCTTGGGTCAAATAGTTTGCCCGGTTAATAGCCGTTTTGATAAAGTGATTCAAATATTCTAGTTAAAATCATCAAGGAACCAAACATGGCCTCCATGAAATGTTGAAAATTTTTTAAAACCTAAATAATGGGTCTTAGTATAATGGGTTTTGATTATTTTCTTCATGAATATCAGGGCTCCAAGTGGCTTAAATAACCCAATCCTTTTTTTTTTTTTTTTGAGGGGGTTGTCAAAGATAGCCTCATTCTTTAAGATTTTATTGAAAGTACGATAACTTGTAGTTATGCAATTAATATAATATTTAAATCTAAATGGAGTTTAGTCTTGTGCCCCCATTTTTTCACTTTTTGTGTACCATAATCGTCTTTTAGAGCTTTGGAACTAGATCTAGGTGAGAACTAAAATTTTGTATATCTTTCTAAATATTCAAGTGGATTAATTTTTTGTTTACACTAGGATTTTGCTTGAATTCTTATAAATATATATCGAACATTAGAAGTGATGTTGATCATCACTAATGCTTTAATCAAGGCAAACCAAACTATACCAAACCGGTCGGTTCAACCCAAAACCAAGTCAAACCAAATATAATTTGGTACGGTTTGTTCAGTTAATTTTGTTCCCTAGTCGAACCAGCGAAGCAGGTGTAATTTTGCTCACAATCAATGCAAAGGAGCTTGAACCATTCAGTTTGAGATAGTTCGGCAAAGTTTGGGTAATTTATGGGTGCTATGCTAATTGGAGGTTTAGGGGGCAGGTGAGTGTCAACTTTCACACCAGGAAATCTCCTCCTTATTTATTTGGTTGAAGGCTGAGAGCTTCTTCAAAAGCTCTCAAGTCTTCAATTTTTTCACTGTAGAGCGCCAATGTTTCACCAAATTGAAGCCAAAGGAAGGAGATTTGAGCTTAAAATCAGATGTCTCCTCCCATTCTCCTTCTAATTTTTTGAAAAACCCATTTTAAAATTTCAAAAAATGAAAAAAGTTGAGAAATTATGTCAAAATCTGAGAGTTTAGCATGATTTTATGAAATGTTATAGATCTGAGGATGATATACTCATAGCAATGAAAATTTTAATTTTTTGGCTAAAGTACATTTTTGATCCTCGAACTTAAGGGGTGTGTCACTTTACTCCCTGAACTTCAAAAAGTTACGAAATTGACCCTATACTTTGTTTTTTGTTTCTCATTGATCCCTACCTTTAAAACAGGGGAGATGTCATTTGAATCTCTCCTATGTGATAGTGGGCAGGCCAAGCTGGCCTGATGTGGCATTCGTTGTGGCGGAGGGTTAAAAGGGAGGGTTTAACCGTTAACCAAACCACTCGCCACCAACCCATTAACCGAACCAGCTATTAACCCAACGACCCATTAACCCGACAACTCGTTAACCCATTAGGATAAAAGCCGACCTAATCTCCACCACCCTAAATTTGCCTCCTAACTACCCTAGCATACCTGTTCGTCTTATCGTTGATCGCCACTAGATTTCTTCGTCTCATTGCCGATCACTGTCGGATTGGACCGCTCCACCACTACTCACCGCTGGATTGGACTGCTCCAACATTGCATCTGATCGCCACATTCCTTGCTTCATTCCTCCTTCGTCCTCATCTAAAACCCTAGCCGAACCTGCTATCACTCCCTACCCCATTGTCCAATGCTTTCGGCTGCCCATTCGCTGCTCCATCGACCTCCATTCAGCGACCATTCGTTGCCCCATCGGCTGCCCCACTCGTCCACCTAACCGGCGTGTCTTCATCCACTCATGGAGAGTGTTCCCTAGCCGAACCCATTGTCACTCCCTTGCCCCATTGTCCAATGCATCCTGCCGGCCATTCACTGCTCCACCGACCTCCATTTAGCCACCTGGAAAAGCAGTAGCACTCGATCGCCTATGATCCTTCTTCCTAAGGTGAATTACATGTCACCAAGCATTGTGTTTCTTTTAGTTGATCTGGTAGACTTCAAAGAGTGATATTTTAATTATTTGAATGAGTTTGTTTAGTCCCAAGTCTCTCCAATTATTGACTTAAGTTCACTTGTTACTAATTGATGTCTGATAAATTCAGTTGAGTGTTTTTAATTTGACATAAATTGAATGTTTGCATGCAATTCTGCTATTAGTTATATGTTAGGCCATCCACTGATATGAAGCCTATACTTTGGGTTGCTTCTATTGTAGTATGGTATTTGAGTTTTGAATGAGTTTGTTTAGTTCCAAGTCTGTCCAATTATTAACTATGAGTTCACTTGTTACTATTTGATGTTTGATGAATTCAATTAAGCATCTATAATTTGACATAAATGGAATATTTCTATACAATTGTGTAGTAGTTATCTCGTTAGGTCATCCAAAGGACATAAAGCTTAACCTTTAGTTGCTTCTATTGTAGTATTAGTCTCGGATTTTTCTCTGTAGGCTTGCACTACGGTGGCCACTTCATATGCAGAAAAGAAAGAAGGCATGTGAGAGGACAATATAATATTTTTGATAAATGCGATTTTGATAGGATTTCTATACCTAAGATTGAGAGTATGCTGGAGGAGTTAGGGGTCTCTAGCTTTACTAGATTATTCTACTACATACCTAGTCAATCATTGGATAGTGGCCTTAGGAATCTTAAAAGTAACAGAGATATGTTGGATATAATTGCATGCCTTTCAGAAGCAAGGATTGTTGATGTATATATCGAGCATTATCCATGACTTTAATTGATGAGCTGGAGTTGTTGGAATCAGTGCCCTTACTCAATTGGAGTGTAGATAAGGGGCATGATGTTGGTGGTTTCGAAGGTACTAGGGATGGCACCTAGCAATCTACTATGAAGCATGGTCAGGAGGGTGCCAAGGATGGTACTAAGGAGCCTGTAAGGGAGCATGGTCAAGAGAGTGCCAAGGATGGCACTAAGAAGTGTACTCAAGAGGGTGTCAGGGATGCTATTGGTGTGGATGACTTTGACCTTAGCTACATTGATGATAGTGGCTTTGACGAGAGTGATGATAAGTGCGAGGCTAGTGAGCATGATGCAGAGGTTTGTTCTAATGATGATGAATTATTTAATAACAATGTCGATGCTGATAGTGATTTGGACAAATCTAGGGGTGATGATGAATCCAAGATGAGCTCAGCTTGTGATGATGAGGCATTTCTCACTCCTACAGATGATGATAATGATGCAAGAGGAAAAGCAAGAAAAGGTTTTGAGAGTTTCGGTCGGGGAGCTATAAATGAAGGCTTTATGCTTCTAGAATGCAGTAAGACAGCACTATACAAATCAAAACTTTGGTAGATGAACACACATGCAGTTGGCTTAACTGGAACAGACATGTAAATTCAAGGTGGATCTCCAAAGACTATTTGAACATATTCAGATCATAGCCTCAATGGAAATTGTCATCTGTTGTGGAGCAAGTAACAATGGATTATGTTGTTAAAATATCTAGGAGTCAGGCATATAGAGCAAAAAGAAGGCTAGGATAATGATAGAGGGCACTAAAGCAGAGCAGTATGCTAAGATATATGACTACTGCGAAGAGATAAGAAGGATTAATATTGATAGTACTTTGAAGATTGAGGTCGATAAGCCTCAAAATGACATGGGTCCAATGTTCAAGAGGCTGTATATATGCCTGAATGCTTGTACACGAGGGTTGCATAATGGTTGTAGGCCTCTTATTAGCTTAGATGCATGTCACTTAAAATTGGTTAATGGAGATCCCCCTAAAATTTTGGAGCAAGCATAAATTCAACATCCAGTTGAAGTATGATTTGCTACTAAACAATTTGTGCGAGACTTTCAATGGAGAGATAGTAGGGGTCCGAGACAAACCAATCTTAACAATGTTGGAGGATGTTCGAAAGTATTTGATGAATCAATTTAGAAGCAATAAGATGAAGGCAATGAATTTTAATGGACCTGTGTGCCATAGGATTCAGAAGAAGCTGAAGAGGAATAAGATTGGTTCCAGGCATTATACTTCGACCTGGGCTAACACAGAACTCTTTGAGGTTGTTTGTGGAAATGATCAATTTATGGTTATCTTGGAGAAGCATAGTTGCAACTGCAATAAGTGGGACCTTAGTGGTATCACTTGCATACATGCTGCTTCAGCCATTTGATATCTAGATAGGCATTCTAAGGAGTATGTGCATCCATCTTACCACAAAGATACCTACCTAACGATATATAGCCCTAAAGTTTGCCCTATAAATGGGTACAAGCTTTGGCGATGTACTAATATAGATCCAGTCTTTCCTCCTAAAATTAGAAGGCTACCTGAAAGACCAAAGAAGAGTAGAAGAAGGGACTCTGATGAGCCCAGCCAATCACATAGAGCGAGTAGGATGCATACTAAGATAAAATGCAGCAAATGCCAGTAGTATGGTCACAATGTCAGAATATGCAAGGGACCGATAAGAGGACAACCATCTTTGAGGAAAACTTCTAGCAGAGGAAAAAGTGTCAAACAACCAACAACAAGGCTAGGGGTCAAACTATTACTCAATTTATTTTGACATATTGCTAACCAAACTTTAACCCTTTCACTTTGTTATCTTGGATGTAAATCACAAGACATAAAGGTCTATGGGCTTTGACACAGTTGACGTATACATGGGACACCAAGACAATTGCACCTACATCGAGACACCTATTGGGATGGGCCTTATGTACGGGATATGCATTGATCTCTCTTTTCATAAGCTCTGAAGCTATTTGGTTATGATTAAAGTTTAGTAGTTTTTACATGCTTTTGTAGGAGGAGGACAAGAGGAAAAATTTTGGCAAAAAATCTTCCGTTCCCCATAGGGGGTTGGTAGCATCATCTGGTGTCACTATTAGAGGTGGCAGTAGCCAATCCAATGCTATGAGATTATCCCGTAGGCAATGAAGGATAAACCGTGGATGTTGAACCCCCTAATCCTTGGTGGTTGTAAAACATATATTAATGTTTGGACTATTTGGACTACTTTCGATGTAGCACAATTATGTGTTTGTGCTTGGATAGGCCTCAGATGTGGATTGATAGGCCTGAAATGTAATGGACATGTTGTTGAGTGCTATTAATGTATTTATGTAAGAATATTACTCTAGTTTTAATTTACTATCTCGTGTTATCTATTTAATGATGTTGGTTGATCATATATGCTGTTGTTGATGGCAAACATTTTGGATGGAAAAAATGTATTGTTATGTAACTATTTCTATGCAAGTGGTTGTTGAAGATTGTGTCAAACAATTTTGATGCAAAAATGGGTTATCATATAGCTTTTTATGTAGATAATGTTGATGATTGTGTGAAACAGTTTGAATGAAAAGAAAGGGATGTGATGTAGCTATTTATTTATAGGTTTTTTTTGATGATTGTGTGAAACAGTTTGGATGAAAAAATGGGTTGTGATGTAGCTATTTAGTTATAGGCTTCCATTGATGATTGTGTGAAATAGTTTGGATGCTAAAATATGCTGTGATGTAGCTATTTATTCATAGGTTTTTGTTAACGGTTTTGTATTTATTCATAGGTTTCTGTTAATAGTTTTGTGAAACAATTTAGATGCAAAAAATATGTTGTGATGTAACTATTTATTTATAGGTTTCTGTTGATGGTTGTGTGAAATAGTTTGGACGCATAAATATGCTGTGATGTAGCTATTTATTTATAGGTTTCTGTTGATGGTTCTGTGAAATAATTTGGATGCAAAAATATGCTGTGATGTAGCTATTTATTCACAAGTTTTTGTTGACAGTTTTGTGAAACAATTTGGATGTAAAAATATGCTATGATGTAGCTATTTATTTATAGGTTTCGTTGATGGCTTTGTGAAACAAGCTTTGGATGCAAAAATGGATTGTTAGGACAATGGATATAATTATATTCTTGTCTAAGCAAATCAACAATCTTAGGTTGTCCTCTTTGGTTCAGCAAATGAAGATCAATGCCTTTTTCACAATTCAATCTTAGGGATCAAATTTTTTTCACTAGATCTTACAGAGCATATAGACAAAGGCACACATTATTGTCAATATTTGTTCAATTCTTTTCACTAGTTATCACCAGCTTTCCTTTGTTAAGATATGAATGCCATCTTCCATTCAGGGATTTTCTATTGCATAGGCATATAAGTCGTTTAATTTATAAAACCAACAATCCTTTCATTCCCTAGGACAGTTAAGATTGACCAAGCATTTGGAATATATTACGAATATTTACATAAACAAATATTTATATGACAAGGAACCAAGTGACAACATTATAGATGTCATGGAAGATACATGATCCTAGCTTTTCCACTCTTCACTAAGTACATACCCATAATTATAACAACTATGAGTATTCATAAAATCAATATGATACACCAGTATAAGTTCTCTCATCCTTGATGCATGCTTTCTTCATTCTCAAGCTTTGGACATTTTTTCAAAAATCCTGATATCAATTTCATTCCTTTAGGAATCAAAGGAGGATCATACCATGTAAAAAACCTACAAGCTCTACTATTTACATATCGTCTACAACTAAAAAATCTTCTGCCTATATTGGCAATCATCCATGATATAAAAATTCTTACTTCTTATCCATAGTAGCGTCGTCTCCTCATGCCTTTGGCATGTGAGGATAAGGATCACATAGATGAAGCTATAGAGCTGCAAAACATAATTGTTATTGCTAATGAATCATTACTAAGTACCAGACAATTTCAAAATATCTAGGCTCTATCCAAAAAAGGCCTGCTAGAGGCAGTCGGAGAAGACCCCATGGAAGCGCCTTCAGCCAAAGAAGGAGATGTACAGGGGACCGCTAGACACTGAGGTGGCCGAACCATCCCATGGTAGCTACTCCAATTGGTGAAGAGGATGGAAAGAAAGGAGCCCTAACCTAATTGGCAAGGTGGCTAGAGAAGATGATGGAGAGGGGCCCGCTCAACGATAAGGTGGCCAGAACATGGTAGCCGCTTTGATCGATGAAGAGGATGGAAAGAAAGGAGCCCTAATCAGTGGTAGTGATATGGCTGGAGAAGACGTTGGTGAGGGGCCCGCTAAATGGTGAGGTGGCATGAGAAGACAATTGCATGGTGGAGCCATCGGTGAAGAAGATGGAAAGAAAGTGGCCCTAATCGGTGAAGTGGCCGAAGAAGAACATCTTGTGGTGCCACCTTCAGCCGAAGAAGAAGATGCAAAGGGGGGGCATGCTCGATAGTGAGGTGGCTGGAGATGAAGACAGTGGTAGCAGGTGCAATGGAGATAGGGTAATGGTAGGCTAGCCGTGATGTTAATCGAAGAGGGAGAGCTCCATTTATCCCTCAAATACCTGATTTTGCGAGGACAAATGCCACGTCGGGCTAGTTTGGCTATGTTGGTTGCCACGTAGGGGAGATCCAAACAACGTCTCTCCTGTTTTAATGAGAGGGATCAAAAAGAAATAAAAAATAAAGTATAGGATCAATTTCATAACTTTTTAAAGTTCAGGAACTAAAGTGACGTACCCCCTAAGTTCGAAGGTCAAAAATATAATTTAGCCTAGTTTTGTACATATTTTTTAAAAAATAAAAATATAATTTTAAATATTAATAACTCGAACGAGAACCAACTATTAGTTCCAAAAAAATACAAATTATGATGTGGAGATTTGCAATGACCTCCAACATACACTTGGTAAAAAAGAACTTAATTATATATTTTTCTTTTTCAAAAATTTATATTTTAGTTTAATGAATAATTTTGATTAAAAGAATTGGTTACAATTGCCGATGATAGGTGCACAAGCATCCATATTTTTCAATACTCTTTTTCATTTTTTATTGAATGGAGAATTTTGGATTAAAGTTATAATTATAGCTATAAATAGAAGCACGTCTTGTTAAGGGGCTAGTTTAATAAATGATAAAAAATGATAAAAGGAGGAAAACTCAAACAAAGTGCATGCTAATGAAATTCACTAGCAAAGTCTTGGTTGGATCATATCAATCAATTTAATATTTTTAATAATAAGTTTAAAATAGCAACCATTGTAACAGTTGAAGAAGCCTCTCAATTTGTTAAAAAACAATTAATTATTATTATTATTTAACTATAAATTGATTATTGCCACTCAACCATAATTTTATTACAGCAGGCAACAAGTTAGATGATGGATCTTAGACAACATACCATTATTTAAAATCTTAGCCCGAACAGCTATTTTTGGAAGGATGTTTGAGATTAAAAGTTTTTATTTTTCAAAAAATATTTTATTTAAAACTCACAAAAATATTTTTGACTAGCCCATCTGCTGAGTATGGATCGAAATTGTAAAGTCCCTAAACTCAGTTCCAAGTGCAGTTTCTTATCATCTTGGATGGGTCCTTACAAGAATTCCTGGAGCCACCTTAGTTGGGTGAGGTTGTCTAGAACTCTTGAAAGCATCATCATTTCCTTCCAACAAATATAATGGAATCAAACAAATCAACGAAGCTATCACGAGCATCAAATCAATATCGGGTATAGAGTTGGCATGCACTGGTACATAGTGCGTCATTATGGGATTCATTCCCACAGCATGGGTAAGTCAGTATCCAATACCGTATAATTCCAATAGGAAATTGGTATGAGGTGTGGTACTAGTATTTGAAACCTTGCCTCTCTTTTTCCATCACATAACTTGAAAATGGAAAGCATTTGTGTCATGTCTTGAAGTTATACGACTTGTAAAGAGCCCTATTACTTCTAATAAACGTGGATTGTGCAATCTCTAGCATTCTCATTACCACTCTCCTCTCCATAATCTATTCCAACATAATTTATTCCATAATAGGTGCCCCTTATCAAATTTATTCCAGCATAAGGCAGAAAAAAGATAAGAGCCTTCCAAATCCATATAATGATATATCTATGATGAAATGAATTTTCTTACCCCTAAAAAAAAAAAAAAACTGAAAGAGTTATAAAAAGACCTTTCTCTTGTAAATGAAAAAATAATTAATGAGAAAATTCTAAAGTTTTTTTTTTTTCCATTGCTGTGAAGGCTCTAGTACTCCGGGTAGGAGTGGGTGTGAAGCCCTTATTGTTTCCTTTCATCTTCTCTAACCTCCCTCAAACCTAAACCCTAGCCGTCCCCCCTCCAGAAACCCTAAAACAACCCTGCCGCCAACCACATGCCCCCATCTCCTCTTGCTATTTTCTCAGGAATTCACGAGCCAAAGAGGAAGTCATCTTTGCCCCGAACCATATTTCGAAGATCCTTTCCGGTAGACAGCTTCTTCATGTAGGACTTTCAACCTGTCAGAGCGATCTTCCTGTTTCAATCTTCGAGTGATCACTGTTGGTATATGAAATCCTTTCTCTTATTCTCTTTCTCTGATTTAGTGAATGTTGAGAGCATGTCTTAATCGAGGGTTTCCTAACCTTCACTTTCCTGGCTTCATTAATATTCTAACAGTTCTAGTTCCAGTGTATGCTTCCGCCTGTCTTGCATAGTATAGCTTAACTAGTTTTTGATCTTTCTGGTAATTAGTCATCTCATAAATATATATATATATATATATATAATATTATTTCATTGCATTTGTGTCTCATCCATGTCCTGCATCAATGCTGTTGACTCCATGTGGATTCTGTTGACCTTCTATTTTTCTTTGTATTTTTTTTTTATTTTTTTATCATACCATTGAGAAAAGACTGGGCAAAGAAAGTAATTTATTATTTCACTTTGTATTCACTTTATCGTGGCAGTTGTATTTTGTTAAGCATGTTTATTTCTTTTATATGAGCTGTGCTAGGAAATTTATTCATCATTGCATCAATCCTGTACCATGTTATTAAGAGGCTTTTTGAAAGGATGCCTGTATCATTCCAGGACGGTAAAACATGCTCTTTAATAATTTTTTTTTAGTACCTAATTCTTAAAATGGGAGAGAAATCATCAGTCTAACTTATCATTTTAATTTTTTTAAGAAAAAATAATGAATTTGTTAGTAGTATTTTTTTAAGAAAAAATAATAATAACTGACGATTTCATTTTCCCAAAATAAAAAAAATTAATTGAATTCAAAATGAAAAAAATCAAAAAAAAAGTGGGAAATCATCATTTAGATTGACAATTTCAGCTAATTAAAAAAAATCTATATTAAAACCCAGCCAAAAAAATCATTTAAATAAAATCATAAATTAACTGACGATTTCAGTTAATTGTTCAAAACTATTTAAACCTAACTCTTTCAAAAAATTCATTTTAGATTCCTTTGACAATTTCCAATCAAAACTTACTTGCTGAGAAGAATTAGTTATTAAAAAAAATTATTAAAATTAAAAATCCATACTATTGTGCATCAATATAATTGGTCCTGGCCTCTCATGAGTGATCAAGTGTTGAAGGTTTTGCTGTTAGCTTCTTCATTGTTCAACGCAAGAGAATCTTAAGTGGGCAAATTAACACTTGCCATGTGCTGGAATATAGCATTCCTTTATTACTTTCTTTTTTTAATTAATTTTGGTCATTGTTTTGAAACAATTAATTTTTTTCTTGAATTTTATCAATATCTATGAATTTTTTTTTAAATTCCTCCCTCGACATGCATTCAACAACACAATCTGATTTGGTCAAGAAAACCCTCAACTCCATTACCCATGATCTTATTTATATTATTTATGCCTTATCAATTAAGTAATATCAGCTACTATTACAAATGTCTGAAGCACAACTGACACTACAATTTTCAGTCACTTATGTACCAAAAAAAAAAAAAAAAAGAGAAAACCATGAGCATGCCTTCTTCATCTGATTGATATCATATTACCTAAGATCACTAATGATATATACTTCTAATAATTCTTTCAATATATTGTTTCATTTTCAGAGATCAATTTGGCAGCTTGAGGTGGATGTTGAAGCATACTCCACTGCAACTTCTTGTTTATTGGAAACTTGAAGATTCTGCAACTTCTTGTTTATTAGAAACTTGAAAACTTGAAGATTATCAGCTGCATCTGGATATTCATGTCCTTTTGATACTGAGAAGCAACAAACTTGTCAAGAACTCTTCAATCTATCACTTGCTCAACTGCTTGCTCTACATCTTCATTGCTATTATAAAATATGATCATCTGAAGTTGGTGGCTGGGTTGTACTGTTTTATCCTCTGAAGTGGTAAAGCATCGTTGTAAGATTGAAGATGCTGGTGGTATGCCATGTAAGATATGATCATTTGAAGTTTGGTGGCTGGGTTGTAATGTTTTGTCCTCTGAAGTAGTAAAGCATCGTTGTAGGATATGTTGGGCTGGATTGCAATCGAATCAAGATGGTAAGGAGACTTGTTCATCATACCAATAAGGAGACTCAAGGTCACTTGCCTTCCTTACTATCGGCTTGCAATCCTCTCTCTGTAACATGAAATTTGAACAGTCATGGAACCACAGTTTAAAAGGCTTTGCTATCTAAATAATCCTCTTTCTGTAAGATGAAATATCCTCTTTCTGTAACATGAAATTTGAACAATTAATGGAATCACAATTTAAAAGGCTTTGCTATTTAAATAATCGCAACACAAATTACAACTAAAAAAATCTGTTACTATTTAGTGTGAAAGATTGACTTTGGTGCAAAATAACATATTGCACTCGCAATTCCAAGGACATGTCTACTTCTATCTGACTCCTCTTGATTTTACAAGAACAATCCAGGAAAACTGTGAATAGGAAGCAATGAATAGCCACTCGTTGGCCTTATTTTCTGTATTCAGATAACATGTATTATGTCTCGTATGTATGAGAAAAAAAGTTTATTTTTTGCAGTTATACTTGTTAATCATGCTGGTATATCTGTTACAATGGTTGTGCAGAAAAAGAAATTTATGACGGTCATTCTTTGAGCCATGCTATCCTGATTTCCAGATTTTTTTTTAAAAGCATGTCATTTCCCTAATGAATTATGTGATGTTATATGTTGGAGAAATCACAGTAATTTCTTGTTGAAATCAATTACTAATTTACCAACAAAATAATTGTGGCTGTAAGCATATCTGCCAGGTGGAGGTTAATTTGAAATGTTTTCTTTTGTGAGTTATAGGTGCGCTGTGGCTTTGAGATAAAGATGCAGAAGTCCCTACAGTTTCTGAGAGGCTGATAAAAAATAAATAAATAAATAAATAAAAAGAGTTTTTAACTAGGAATTTGCAAAAACTTGGTGCTGCTTTTAGGGGAGAAAAAAAAAAGAAAATCAAAAATATATTTTTGGTCCTCAAACTTTTGCTTAAAATTTGTTTGGTTTTTACACCTTTAATTGACAATGTTTTAAGAATTGTGCCCTTTTAATATCCTGTTGCATGGATCATGAATGTTTGATATGTTAGAGTGGCAAGTAAGATGCATGGTTTAGCCCTGCTAATAGATAAGGATTAGTCTGTGGCACCACTAAAAGTCAAAAATGATATTTTCTTTTTTAGGTGGAGCAATGTGAGGATTTTTCTTTTTAATAATATATTTGTAATAAGAGATGCATTTAAGAGATGAGTTTTTTTAATTATCACTTAAGAGATGGGTCTTTATTCACTTTAAGTGACGATTTTCAGTCATATGGCCCCTTAAATAAAAACCCATCTCTTAGAGTAGATAAAGAAAAACCAATGTTAACTATTTTCAAGCCATGTGGGTGGCATGCAGATAAAACTAGATATAAAATCGAATGCCTCATGGAACACATTTGCAAATAAAGAAAAGAGAGAAGTGAATTTTAAGATGGATGACACCTTAGTTAACCAAAACTAAAATGATAATGCAAAATGATGAATGGTGCATTGCAAAGCATAATGTTATCAATAGGTGGTCCACCACTCTTTAACAGAAAAGGCAAGCATCCCAATGCACCTAAAAGAAACGACTAAACCACAGAATCTCTGACTCAGCTAGAAATGAGTGTAAATCTCTACCTACAAAGAGGGGGAAGCATGTATTGTAGTTTGTCATCAGCAATTTATGCCCTTGTCCTGTAAACAAATTCCATACAAGCAGACATGAAAAATGAGGCCAAAGCTTAGGCTCAGAAGCAGGGAGACCTGCACCGGCAAAACTTTATGAGAATAGTTAAGTTCATTCACAAGAGAAAAGATGGGTTTTTATATAAGGGGGGATGCAATTGAAAATCATCACTTATGTAAGGGGAGATGTGATGATTTCTTGGTCTCCTTTTTTTTTTTTTTTCTTGTAGACATGATTTCTTTTTTTTTGAAAAAAAAGGACTACGTCGTCACTTAGATTGATGATTTCATAGAAGGTGAACTATCTCCAAATTTAGAGTGAATCCAAAAATCAAGTTGGCTGCTTGGTTATCCTCCCATAAGAGATGACTGTAATAGAATTTCCTTATTGAAGATAAAAGATACTTCAATTGACAAAGTGTTGGGTGGCACTATTGGTTTCTCCAGTCAGCCAAGCAGTCACAATTGATGAATCTTCCTCTAAAATGCAAATGTAATTTAGATAATACTCGATAACTAATTTGGCTCCCCATCAAGTAGCCAATAACTCAAACTTTTCCTTCAGTTTTTGTTGATGACATAATCATTAGTGGAGATGATGTTAAAAGCATTCATTAACTCAAACTTTTCCTTCAGTCTTCTTTTCACATGAAGGATCTTGGTGCCTTCACATATTTTCTAGGGTTAAAAATCAGTTTCTCCAATGCTGGCATCCATCTCTGTCAATGAAAATACACTTAGGATCTAATTCAACTTGCTCATCTCTTTGATGACAAAGTTGCTTATACACGCATGAAGATCAATACAAAACATAAAAAGAAAGAGGGTGAACCTCTCTCAGAACCTACTCTCTATCGAAGAATAGTTTGGAGTCTCATCTATTTGATTATGACACCACCAGACATCTCCTATGTTATCCGAGTCCTTAGCTAGTTTGTATGTGATCCTAGCTAGATTCACTATAGTGCATTGCTTTAGGTTATCCAGTATTTATATAGTTCTATTGATCGTGGTTTGTTCTTTCCCTCAAACTCATCTCTTTCTTTATCAAGTTTTGTTGATGCTGATTCGATGGGTTGCCCTAACTCTTGGCAGTCCATTACTAGATGGTGCATGTTCTTAGATGCAGCATTAGTTTCATGGAAATGCAATAAGTAAGATTGTATCTCCAAATCTTCCATAGAGGCTGAATATAGATCCATGTCAACTACATGTTCAGAAATTGTCTGGCTTCATCTTCTCCTCACCAATTTTGGCATACAAATTACTACTTCTTGTCCTTTTTATGCTGATAATTCTAGTGTTATTCAAATTGTTACAAAACTAGTTTTTCATAAGCGCACTAAGCATATTAAGGTATTGAGGTGGATTATCATTACATTTGAGATTTTGTTTAGACTCATATGATTCCCCCACTAAAGCTAGTCGATCTCTTCACCAAAGCTATGGCTCACACTCCTCATCATTACCTTCTTTCCAAATTGATGCTTTCCTCCACCTAGCATCAATTTTTGAAGAGGAGGGGGTAGGCGATAATCAAGAAATTCTAGTTAAGTGAATCATGTGACAATGCAATCAAAGTTTGATTGAGTAAATCATGGATTGATTAATGATAATTAAGGGATTTTGATTTGCTATATTTTCCTTAAATATAGTAAGCAGTAATTTAAGGATTCTGAATTCTAACTTAGTGAATCATGAGAGATTGTAATCACATGCTGATTAAGCAAATTATGAAGATTGTAATCAAAAGCTGATTGGACAAATTATTGAGTGATTGGTGGAAATCAAGGGATTTTAATTTTTTTGTAATTTTGTAATGTATACATACAAAATAGGTATGAATACTCATAACCCTTGTACTTTAAAAGTGAAGAAAAATATAGAGATTTCTTTGCTCATTTATTCTATTAGCTATTTCATATGCTTTTTTAATAAAAAGATATTTAGTGTTGGGCTCGGCTGAAAGAAGGGCTCTGATGGTCCTAACCTGATCTAAAAGAATACGAATGAATAAAAAAGTATCATAGACTGGTTCAAAAAGGTTACACATAAGAGGGTTCACCAAAATTGACAAGTTCACATCCGTATCATAATTAAATGAATTCCATAGTTGTACACTTGAAATAATTTCTTCATATTCGATAGTGAATTGATCTTCACTTCATTCTTAGGACCTGAGGCCACAAAATAGAAGAATTTTGCATTCTTTCCATCTTCTTTTTTGAGCTCTCCCTTCACATAGATGCATCTTTTTTGTTAAATTTTGCCAGTCGCTCTGTAGGTATTATGGTCACTATAAGAAAAAGCTTTTTTGGCAGCGGTCAAAACTGCTGCTAAAAGTATGAAAAACTATTAAGGATACTTTTTCTAGCAGCAGTTGGCTAACGTGTCACCGAAAGTCTCATCACTAATTATATAGCAATACATTTTCTAACCACTTGGAAAGTTACACTTTCAACAACGATTTTTTATAAGAATTTAGCAGCACTTTACTTTCACTATAGAAACATTTTCCAATAGTTATGAAATGCTAGTAAAATTTTTTAATGATCATATATATTTAAATTAAAGATGTTTTTAGCTACACTAGTTAACTGTTGGTGAAACTATACCCTTTACCAATAGGTTTAACAACTAGTAATACCTTTTTTTTTTATATAATTGGATTACCTAGTAATTTTGGTGTGAGCATACTAAAAATCTATTTTTCATTTTTATTTTGAGATCACCTGATATATCAATATTCATCAAATATATTCAAATTATATTGCACCAATTAATAACTCATTATTAAACAAATGCAAAAAGATCATCAAATCAACATCACAAATACATGCACATCTAGATCCTTCATAAGAAACACCAATTAATAGCTCATGATTAAGCCAAATGTAAGAAGATCATCAAATCAACATCCACAAATCCAAATACATGTACATTGATTCCTTTATAAACCCAAAAATGTCACAAAAAATTTATAATACTTGATCCATGTATATAGAACATAACTTTCAATTATAAACAAGATACTAAAAATCTTTGTTGCAATTCCAATAAAAGTATCATGCGTCCCATTGTGAACAAGTGTCATGATTCACTTATCAACAAGTTCAATCTGCAAAATAGAAGCATAGTGTATAATTAACTTAAAAACTAGTAATCAATATATAGAAGTAAGATAAATTAGTAAAAAATAAAAAATAAAAAATATTTTTCTTACAAAAAGTTGAGGGCCATGCAACTGTTGATTCAATGCATCACCTATTATCCTTTGAGATCCATATGTCTTTATCAAAGGCTCCTTTTGTGTTCTTACAACATTAATTGAAATCTTCCAAAATTCAGTCCCAAGAACAGTAGCCCCTACCGTCTTAGATGGATTTTTACTAACAAGAATTCCACGTGCCGCCTTAGTTGTGTGGCCATTTAGAACTCTTCAAAATGTCTTCATTTCCTTCCTATAAATAGAGTATTCAATCAAATAATAAATAATAATACCAAAGTTTTAATGAAATCATATATAAGTGCTTGTGTTTAAATTATAATATAAAAATAAATTCATAAAAAATTATCTTAAGGGTATGAGCTTGTTGGGACCTTGCTCTCTTCTCTTGGTTTCTCTATAATTAAGTCAAGCAAGTGTTATGCATTATTAAATCATGACTCTACAAATAAGTAGAGCACATAAATATGTAGGGTTGTAGTACCAAAATGACTGTACAATATGAATTAACTTTGGCAGGCTGCTCTTTCCTGTTTCTAATTCAATGTGAATTGATGGTATATTTACGGTTGACAGTCCTTTGGAATGCTCAATAGAATAGTAGAGATCTTTTCTATATTACATTCTGTAAATAAATGTCATGTGACAGGTTCTCTCGTGTTTTCCCATGGAACAGGATGTCATGGGTACTAACACTCTCTCTGGCACTAGAGGCCATGCCATATCTCGACATTTGGAATAGTAGAAAAGTATGCTATTTCACTGGTATTTAAAACCTTAATTAAATGAATAGGTGGGTGTGTTAACAGAACTGATGCAGAATAACATTGCACCTACAAAGCATACTGAGTAGCTTAATTCAGAGCGAATTTAACTCTGCTTGGTATGTCAGTGATTTTAGTAGTCACTGGTGTCTTATTTCAGAATATATATATATATATATATATACTTAAAATAGAGTATGGTATATGGTGAACTAGCACCTGACCATTTATTTCACTCTACACCAACTGAAATTGCATGTCATTTTAGTTGAAGATAAGCCATTGGTTATAATGTACCACATCTCAAGTCAAGCTTCCTTTCCCTAGGGTAGGCTATCATTGCTCTTTTATCATGAGTTGGATTGTTATTCCCCTATCCAACAATACCAAGTAGTTATCTTTTTCTGTGTGGCATGCTAATTACCAAGGATGATCATCACACTCCTAGCAAAACGTCATTTTTTTCAAATGATCGCTCTTCAGTGCTTGCCGAGGTGGAGTTTCTGATATGAGTGAACAATTTATAGACCTCAGCCTTGCTCATGTCACTCAGTTGATGCAAGCTAGCAAATTAACCATTGTTATGGGTAATGCTTGCAACTGCATTCTAAAACCTTCACCTGCCTAATGGAACATGTCCAAGCAAGAACATGCCAAGATTCATTAAAGTTCCCTTCTCTAGAGTCTGGGCACCTTGATCGCGGTTGAAAGAAGGATCAAGGGATTGAAGATACATTCCCTTATTCCTTTGCCTTTTTAAACAATTATTTTGTACTGTTAGCAAGTGAAACTTGCTGCCGTCAACACTACTAGTGCCCTTGTTTGCACTGCACCTTGCAACAGAGTTCTAATAGTGTCATTGTGGTATTGTTTAAGCACCAAAATTTACTCATGCAAGTCCACCCAAAGTGCAGATGTGCAAGTTCTTTCTACAAAAAAGATGTTGATTTGGTAGTAACTGCCTCTTATCACATGGTATGTTATTGTTTTTTAGGTTCATGCACCTGAGTTGCATCCTGTTCATGACCTTCCCTCTTGAATCCTTTGTAATTTTATGCTATATTTGTTGTCAATATGAAGCTTCAAGTTTGTTTTATGAATGACTAACCACATCAAGGAACAATGCCTACTTTTTACCAACTAGAATGACCAACCAGAATCTCATTAGTAGACTGGCATTCCATGGATGTGCCAATTATTGTTTGACCAATAGGACAGTAGGATACTGGCAGTTCAACCTAATAGGATTCCTTTCTCTTTTATTTCCAATCATTATGTTGTAAAATTTAGCAATGTGTGTGAATGTGATTCATTTGGAAATCAAGATTTTTAGGTTGGATATGCTTGGAAATACTTAATAGACATCAAGTAATTAAAAAAAATTGCTAATGAGCCCTTATGCTCATATTCAAAAGCTCAAGGCTGCAAATATTCAAAAGCAAACTATAATCTCATACTTCATGTAAGCATTTGCCACATCCTGCTTAAATACAATCTCCTACTTGTACCCACCTCATGCTTTGCAATCATCTCATGCTTCTCATCATCTGCCACCACATACTTTTATGATAAGCAATAGCAGACAACCGGTTGTTTAATATGGTGGCTAGACACTTAGCCCATTTAACCATTTAATAAAGAGGAAGACATCAAGCCTTCTTTCTATCCTTCAGTTGTCCTAACTTTCCAGCAACTATAGGGTAAAGAAAGTTACATTGAGGCTAAGAATTAAAAAGAAACTAGTGAGAAGTAGGACAAGAATGACTCGAGAGCTCAGACTAGCAAGTATTTAATTCTACATTGACTATGCACTAAATTAACCTTGGCTACTTATACAGGATTAAAAAGCTAAAATAATACTTTATTTGCTAGCTTTTTTGGAGTGTCAGAGTGAACCCAGTTCATAGCCCATATTGACTAGATAACACTGCAAACGAACTCTTTTAGGATTGACCACAGGCCGATCATGGTATTTATAATTGTGATTAAATTGGTTAAATTTGAATTTGAAACCAATAAAAATATCAAGGCTTAAACAAGAGCCCGTATTGGCTAGTGTTTAATCCCATATAGATAGATTTTCGATGCTTATACAAGATAAAAAGCTATTAAAATAGTAACTGTTCTATAATTAACATTTTCTCTTGTGACCAAATATTTTTAATTAACTACTAATTTCTGAAATAATTTCTTAAGTTCCTTACCAATGACATTTCTCATTGAAATAAGGATTTCATTATAAGACAACTCCAAAAAATATTTCATTACATGAAACTAAAACTCTGTCCACCATGGTGTCAAAAATGGCTTAAAAACAAAATATTTGAGTAGCCTACATGCAGATTTTTTAGGAACAAAATATTTCAGGACATTTTGTTGTTTGTTATATCTTTTTTGTTCTCGTGTTTTGGAAGCCAAGAGATTCGAAAAAGAGAAGAAAAGTTGATATGATGCATCGCCGTAAGATTTATATATATATATATATATATATATATATATATATATTTCTTGCACTTAGCATCATCAAGTAAAATATCTGTTCTTTTTTTTGTTCTTTCTTTTGATCGGTGTAGTTTTTTTGAACTTCAACTCTTCATTGGGCAAGGTGCAAATTGGCCTCTCGATCAACTTTGATCACATAGTTCCTAGTTGCAGAGATTCTCCAGTTTATTCTCTTTTTTCCTTTCTGATTAAAAAGTTTCCTGTGTTTCAGGATTCAAATTGATATAATATGAATGGGGAACATGTGAGCTCCTTTGTCTTTATGGTTGAAAATTTAAGGGCTATCCCATGGAAAGGCAAACCCCCATTTTTATTTGATGGCACTGTCGTCGATGGCTACAAGTTGAGGTCCAGAGTTCGATCCCAAAATGGAATCCATCAGGATAGGTAAGTTCTGGTATTCAACAAGTTCTTTGCTGTGGTTTTAATGTGCCTGTAAAGCTGGAAATTGACTCATCTACTTTCTTTTCTTGCTCAAAATTTGTAGCTTCTTTTCGTTGGTAAACATTCAATTAAGTTGATTTTGATGCAACAGGTGCTCAACTTCTGTTACATTAATTAGATTTCTGTCAAAGTTTACATGATTAGCTGTACGATTCCAAGCAATTTGATTCTAAATTAATATCTGATGAATGCAACTCCATCTAGTTGCATATTTGGTCATGTTGAGCATTAGATCTGGTTGGATCATCAAGAAGTGATGAATCATATGATTTTTTTTTTCCCCCTCCCTATTTTCTAAAAGAACATCTCCTCATGAGAGACCATCTGACAGCCTTAAAGGCAGCCAATTATCTTCCTTGCTTAGTAGGGAATTTTATAGTTACAGGAGATTTATAATTTGTGTAACACTTAACAGACTTAGAATTAAGATGAAGTAGAACTTGAGTTTTGTTAGCATAGCCATTAGTTGGCAAAATTTAGCAGTTGGGAGACTTATAAATTGGAAGTTTGTTTAAGTTGGCAAAACTTATAAATGGATTGTTGGTAAAACCTAACAGTTGTGAGACTTATAAATGAGTAGAACTTGTGCAAAACTTAAACAACAAAAAAGTTTAAGTTTCTTTCTTTCTTTTTTTATTTTTTTGGTTCTCTGGTTTTGTTTATTGACTGCCATCATCTGGATTAGAATGAACAGTTGTGGCACTTAAAAATGGATGGTTGTGATTAGTTAATAGGTAGTGATGGATGCTGAGTTTGCCAGCTGCTTTGAGTTCGTGATGTTTCTTGGTCTTGATGCAAGAGACCTGAGTTGTAGTCCCTCCCTTAGATGTTGCTTAACAACCACCACCTCCCCCCGACCCCCGCTTCCCCCTCCCCCCCCAAACAACCAAAAAAAAAAAAGGTAGTAGAAGAAGAAGATGGAAACAGAAGTCATGATGGATGCTATGGCAAAGAAAGTAATACAGCTAGCATGGAAATATTTTGTTGTAACTTGAATGAAATTTTCTTTTAGGCCAAGGATCTTTGGGACTCGAATCATTGTTGCCTTCATTGCATGGGATATAATGGGTATAAGTACTAAACAAATAAATGGTAGATTTGGGCTTCCGCAGTAATATTTCAGAGATATTTTATGTGGAATGATCCATTTATCTTTTGGTTGATGGGCCACTTTTGCTTCTTTCAAGAACCTTACGTGAAGATAGAATATCATGCGAGCCAATTAGGAAGAGGCATTTTTTTCATATGAGCACCCAGAAAAGAAAATGCCTGTCATCCAGTGTAGAATGATATTATTGAAATAATTGAAGTCAATGATACTCAGACATGTGACATGGCCTCAATTGTCCGAGTATCCAGAAATATCTAACACAAAATAGACAGGAGGGCACGTCTATTTGTTGAATATGTTTGTGTAAATATGTATTGATTTATCTACAGTAATTAATAAGTTGGATCTTTTGCTCTTTTAGTTCACAAAATGGAAGAAAGGTTAGCTAATTGATAAGTTACTCTAAATAACTTGCATAAGAATTGCCAAAAGTCGACATGTAATGATGACATAATTTAATAGTGTGAAGTGTTGAGGAGTGTCATGAAGTTGTTGAGGCTCCAACATGTCAAAAAGCCTAAAATTCAAAATGTCAGGATAACTTTTGTTTTAATGCATTATAAATATAATTTTTAGCAGACTAAATATAAGAAAGCCATAAAGGAAATTTATTCTTCCATTCAGTCCTGTAAATTGTAATGGATTGTTCATTGCTCAATTGTGTTTGGAATGCTAGTGCATTGGCTAGCCACACTGCCTTTGTGGCAGGTCGCAACATTTCCAATATTTGAGCATACCTGTAATGTGCTCCTTTCAATTATCCCAGTGGAAGTATTTGTATGACATGGATGTCAAGAGAAGCAATCATCCAACTCAGTGCTCAACGAATTTGTGTTGATCACCAGCAGAAGCCTTATTTCATTGGCAATGGAGTGAAACAAACTTGTGTTGGATGGTCTGCTCCATCCTTGACCACAAAAGCTAAGTGGAGAAAAACTTGATCCATGAAACCTAGAAGGCTCCTAGTATAGTCTTCTTTTACATAATAAACAAGAAGTTGGAAAGCCTCTTTCCTTTTGACCATTTATTTTTTTTAGTATCTTGATCACTTGCTACTTATACCCCTCTATCCACATGCGGAAAATGTGCTATGATAGGTTTATACTAACAGTATGTAATAATTTTAAACATATCAGGATATTCAATGAAGTATTGTAAGTTGTGTAATTTCCACTAAGTGTATCGTTGGTCAAATCATTCTTACTAACATTACAAAAAAATAAGTTATCTACAACTTGTTAAAATATCTGTGAATTTCAAATGTGTTCATGATTCATTGTTGTTGCCATCCTTTTTCCATAATGTATGACCTTAAGGGTGTCATGATTGGGTCAACCTGCTACACAAAGTGAGACAAATGAACAATGATTTGGGACTGAAATTAATATTCTTTCTTCATTCATCAATTAATATATTGAGTACATGTATGCATTGTTTATAGTCAACGTTCAAACCAATAAGCAATAAACTATCGGAGGTATGTTGCATGCAGGAGTTGAATCACATATTATTGGCGGGTGTGCGAGGGACCTGCTCATAAAGAGAACTCCAAAAGACTTTGATGTGATTCCTGCTGCTAGCCTTGAACAGGTTTCCAAGCCTTTGGTTTATTTAGTGATATTGCTGATGTAATATGCTATTTGATTTTTTAAGAAAAAAGAATTGGACCATTACCTTTTCTTGTGCAGATTAGAGGGCTATTTAATAGAACTCAAATTATATGGTGCAATTTCCTGAATTGCCTTGTTCATTAGAAAAGCTCCATTATCGAGGTTTGTGCATCTTCTGACACTGCAAAACTTTGTTATTTTTGTATTTTAGAACCTAATTTAGTTGCCATTTGGATTCTTGATGGGCTAGGTTTGCAGCTTTGAAACCAGACACACAAATGTCAAAGAAAGACAAGTGTCTACCAATTGTGTTGGGAAAGACTTGATTTGCTGGAAAAATTGCATGGAAAGAGATTTCGCTATTAGTAGGTAATTCATGTGATGTGCTATTAGTTTAAGTGGAATAAGTTTGCCTTCCAAATCTGTTTTACATACTAATTTAAGTCTCATAGATTGTTATCTGATAACCATAGTTAATTTAGGGTTTGCTGTTGACAACAAAACTGATTTGTTATGATGGTGATATATTTTTTTAAACAGGTTACTATTTGACCCCTTGGAGCATATCATCTATGATTATGTTGGTGGAATAAGGGATTTGAGGATATCTAAGGTGATTCTTCATGACTTATTATATTCTTAGTAGATATGCAATGGCTATTTTTAGGTTTTCAAATTTATTTGTTTGGAATAAGATTGGTCTCTTATTCTGTTTGTATACTTGAATGATCAGGTTCGCACTGCAATTCCTGCCCGTTTATCATTTGAAGAGGACTGTTGTATGTTTGTTTTGTGTAATTGCAAATTTTTCTTTCTTCTTGACTAAATTTATTTGAGTTAGAAAAGCTAATGATATCTATCAATGGCAGCAAGAATTTTGCATGGCTTATGACTTTCTACTTATTTTGGGTTGCGATTTTCTAAGGAGACAGCAGATGCTATACAACATTATTCTTCCTCCATAAGATAAGGTACTGGCAAAAGGATTAGTGATTGGCCAAAAGCTATTCCTCTTATTTGTCATGTTTACATTGTTTTTTTAACACATCATCTTTGTTTTCTTTAGACAAGACTGCTGATGGAATCAAATTTTATGTTGGCATATGGAGCTGCTGAGTCTTCCATTTGTTTCCTTCAGAAGTTCAGACTTCTTGAAATCTTGCTTCCTTTTCGAGTGACTGAAAATGTTGTTAGGTCAAAATTTACTCAGCATTGTACTCTATAAAATTTTCAGTTGTAACAAAAATTTATTTGGGCTTCAAATGGTATATCTTGTGGATCAAACCAAGAAGCAATCTGATGAAAGCTTTGTTATATTGATGGTATGATGGGATGATACTCTGTCCTGGGCAATGAATGTAATGAAGGTGAAGGTTTTTTTGTCTAAATTATATTTGACTTGTCATGAGTTGAATGATTCGGTTCTAGTCCTTTAGATATTCTGGATTACTATTTGGAGTCTGTACCAAGGTTTATTGCACCAAATTGTACTGGCCTCAACCATATCAGTATGGTATGGTATGGTGGTTTGATTCTATATGAACTAAACTGCTGAACTTATAGGTTCATATTGTCAAGCTTTTTGCAGTATCATTGTTGGGAGTAAGAAAATATATTTAAGTTCTATTTCAGTATGTATTGTGTACCGTATTATATTGAACCCACATTGTATTCATATGGGTCTTAGTACTGATCTTACAAACGTTGATTTGGACTGCAGCAATTAGATTCTCTTTTGTATTATGTCAATATCTGTCAATTAATTTGAAGAAGTTAGCAACATCATGATACTATTATCAATTTGCTTTCGACTAAGATGGATGTCATGGTTTTAAATATTGGTACTAAACCTCATTTCATTTTTTTCATAGAAATGGTACGATAACAGAATGATACAAATATGGGTTATATGAACCAAATCTAACATATTTCAAAAGGAAAAACTATTGGTGTCAACTAGTATGGCTGGTACTCATTGATATGACTTGGTGCGGATTGGTACATTTTGATATGGACAGTATGGTATTGGTATAGCTGTATCGACATCTCGATGCTCAATGCCAATTTCATGTTGGAATGATAAAATACTACAATACTGCTCATACCTTTGTTTTTTCAGCCATTTTTGACATGATTATGGACAATGCTTTAGTTTCATGCAAAGAAATAATTATTGGAGTTACTTTATGATGAAATCACTTTTGAAATGTTATAGGTAAGGAACTCAAGAACTTATTTCAGAAATTAGTAGTCAAGAAATTATTTCAGAAATTAGTAGATAATTAAAACATTAACTATATAAGAATAGTTACCATTTTAATAGCTTTTCAAATTTAAAAGCTAAACCACAATTCTTTTCTATAATAACATAGGATTTCACTTAAAAACATTAGTCAAAAAGATGTTACTTGAGCTCCTTATCATGTATAGGTGCTTAAGAACTATCTATATGGAACTAAACACTTGCCAACACAAGCTCTTATTTAAGTCTTGATGTTGTTACCGCTTAGGGATCCAAATTTAAATCCAATCAATCTAATCACAATTATAAACACCACAATCAATCTAATCTACATGGGCTAGCTAGGTCGATTCTAACACTTTGTAACAATCTAAAGTCTCACCAAAGATTATTTGAGCTCTTCCTATTTGAATATTTAAGATCAAATTAGTGCATAATCGATGTGAAACTAAACACTTGCTAGCATGAATTCTCAAGTCCTCATTCTACTTCTCACTAGTTTCTTCGTCCTCACTCTACTTCTCACTGGTTTCTTCATGACTCTTGGCCTTAATTCAACTCTCTCTACTCTCAAGCTGTTTGAAAGTTTGGGCAGCAGAAGCTAGGAAGAAAGAAGGCTGATGTTCTCTTTATTAAATGGTTAAATGGGTTAGGTGTCTAGCCACCATAAAGGGTCTAAATATTGTTGTTGCTTTCAACTTTACAAGTTGTAAGAGGTGACTTTCAACCATTTTTATTAAGGGCTTCTATGAAGAGGAGGCAAATATTTGAGTTGCGCTAGGCTTGACTTGCATAAACCTAAATACCTTGTAATGGAAATATATGACACATATTCATGTGCATTTAAATAAAATATTGACCAACACACTTGTTATAAGATTTAAAGAACTGTTTATTAGCACTAGCGAAAGAGCACTAATAGGACAAAAAAATATTTTCTAAAAGAATATGGATCAACAAAAACTAACATTGGATTGATCAGGTATTCCCTTCAATGCCTGCTGATGTGCTATGGACTCTTATTGGTACTGGTCTATTGGCATCCAAAGTTCGAGAGCCTAGGTACATGGTTTACACTGTCAGTATAAAGATTTTAAATGTCATAAGATAGAAACATATTTAAATTTTACCACAAAATGAGACACTTTACATTCCATCTCATCTTGATCCTTGATTCGGTCAGGCATTTTAATACTTATTTGTGATGCTTTTTCCTTAAAAAAATATTTATAAATCTTTAATATTTTATTCAATTTTTAGATATATCTAAATTTTAAAAATTATATCTTTATGATAAAATATACTATTTAAAAATGATATTGCAATGTATTATGATTGAGATAGGATAGAATGGGGCAATCAAGATCAACCGTCTTAGCTGCCATCCCATCAAGAATTGAATCACTACCAATAAGGCTTTGCTGGTTTTCTAATCAAACTAAATAAATCTAAAAGAGTTTATTATTTCTATCTTATTCAGATTGATTTTGCGAAACAACTTTTTGACAATTGAATAGCCCTAATGTTGAAAGGTACTTTTTGGGTTCTAGAAAAAAATAAAAACTATCTTTCTTATGCTTAGATTTTAAAGATTTTAAAATCATTATCATTGTCATCATCATCACTTTTTGGGGAGGGTTTAAGGAGAGGATAAAATTAAGGTTTACAATCTTAATATCGAACCAATAGTAGTACCATGTTAATATAGTGTCTCTTTGCTCGACATGGGATAGTACGCTTGGACACAGTGAATCTTGGGTCAAATAGTTTGCCTAGTTAATAGCTCTTTTGAATAAAGTGATTCAAATATTCTAGTTAAAATCATCAAGGAACCAAACATGGCCTACATGAAATGTTGAAAATTTTTTAAAACCTAAATAATGGGTCTTAGTAGAATGGGTTTTTATTATTTTCTTCATGAATATCAAGGCTCCAAGTGGCTCAAATAACCCAATCCTTTTTTCTTTTTTTTTTTGAGGAGGGGGTTGTCAAAGATAGCCTCGTTCTTTAAGATTTTATTGAAAGTATGATAACTTGCAGTTATGCGATTAATATAATATTTAAATCTAAACAGAGTTTAGTCTTGTGCCCCCATTTTTTCACTTTTTGTGTACCACAATCGTCTTCTAGAGCTTTGGAACTAGATCTAGGTGAGAACTAAAATTTTATATTTCTTTCTAAATATTCAAGTGGATTAATTTTTTGTTTACACTAGGATTTTGCTTAAATTCTTATAAATATATATTGAACATTAGAAGTGATGTTGATCATCACTAACGTTTTAATCAAGGTGAGCCAAACTATACCAAACCGATCAGTTCAACCCAAAACCAAGTCAAACCAAATATAATTTGGTATGGTTTGTTAAGTTAATTTTGTTCCCTAGTCGAACCAGTGAAGCAGGCATAATTTTGCTCACAATCAATGCAAAGGAGCTCGAACCATTCAGTTTGAGATAGTTCGGCAAAGTTTGGGTAATTTATGGGTGCTATGCTAAATGGAGGTTTAGGGGGTAGGTGAGTGTCAACTTTCACACCGGGAAATCTCCTCCTTATTTATTTGGTTGAAGGCTGAGGGCTTCTTCAAAAGCTCTTAAGTCTTCAATTTTTTCATTGTAGAGTGCCAATGTTTCACCAAATTGAAGCCAAAGGGAGGAGATTTGAGCTTAAAATCAGATGTCTCCTCCCATTCTCCTTCTAATTTTTTGAAAAACCCATTTTAAAATTTCAAAAAATGAAAAAAGTTGAGAAATTATGTCAAAATCTGAGAGTTTAGCATGATTTTATGAAATGTTATAGATATGAGGATGATATACTCATAGCAATGAAAATTTTAATTTTTTGGCTAAAGTAGGGGGTGTGTCACTTTACTCCCTTAACTTCAAAAAGTTACGAAATTGACCTTGTACTTCGTTTTTTGTTTCTCATTGATCCCTACCTTTGAAATAGGGGAGATGTCATTTGGATCTCTCCTACATGATAGTGGGCATGGCCAAGTTGGCCTGACGTGGCATTTGTTATGGCGAAGGGTTAAAAGGGAGGGTTTAACCCGTTAACCCAACCACTCGCCACCAACCCATTAACCGAACCAGCCGTTAACCCAACGACCCATTAACCCGACAATCCATTAACCCATTAGGATAAAAGCTGACCTAATCTCCACCACCCCTAATCTGCCTCCTAACTACCCTAGCATACCTTTTCGTCTCATCGTCGATCGCCATCGGATTTCTTCGTCTCATTACCGGTCGCCGTCGAATTGGATTGCTCCACCACCACTCACCACTGGATTGGACCACTCCAACATTGTATCCGACCGCCACATTCCTTGCTGCATTCCTCCTTCGTCCTCATCTAAAACCCTAGATGAACCAGCTGTCACTCCCTACCCCGTTGTCCAATGCTTTCGGCCGCCCATTCGCTGCTCCACCAACCTCCATTCGGCGACCATTCGCTACCCCACCGGCTGCCCCACTCATCCACCTAACCGGCGTGTCTTCATCCACTCATGGAGAGTGTTCCCTAGTCGAACCCATTGTCACTCCCTTGCCCCGTTGTCCAATGCATCCGGCCGGCCATTCACTGCTCCACCGAACTCCATTCAGCCACCTGGAGAAGCAGCAGCACTCGATTGCCTATCATCCTTCTTCCTAAGGTAAATTACATGTCACCAGGCATTGTGTTTCTTTTAGTTGATCTAGTAGACTTAAAGAGTGATATTTTAATTATTTGAATGAGTTTGTTTAGTCCCAAGTCTCTCCAATTATTGACTCTAAGTTCACTTGTTACTAATTGATGTCTGATAAATTTAGTTGAGTATTTTTAATTTGACATAAATTGAATGTTTGCATGCAATTCTGCTATTAGTTATCTGTTAGGCCATCCAGTGATATGAAGCCTATACTTTGGGTTGCTTCTATTATAGTATGGTATTTGAGTTTTGAATGAGTTTGTTTGGTTCCAAGTCTATCCAATTATTAACTATGAGTTCACTTGTTACTATCTGATGTCTGATGAATTCAATTAAGTATTTATAATTTGCCATAAATGGAATTTTTCTATACAATTGTAGTAGTAGTTATCTGTTAGGCCATCCAATGACATGAAGCTTAACCTTTGGGTTGCTTCTATTGTAGTATTAGTGCCGGATTTTTCTCCGTAGGCTTGCACTACGGTGGCCACTTCATATGCAGAAAAGAAAGAAGGTATATAGGAAGACAATATAATATTTTTGATAAATGCGATCCTGATAGGATTTCTATACCTAAGATTGAGAGTATGCTGGAGGAGTTAGGGGTGTCTAGCTTTACTGGATTATTCTACTACATACCTAGTCAATCATTGGATAGTGGCCTTAGGAATCTTAAAAGTGATAGAGATATATTGAACATAATTGCATGCCTTCCAGAAGGAGGGATCTTTGATGTATATATCAAGCATGATCCATGACTTTAATTGATAAGCCGGAGTTGTTGGAATCAGTGCCCTTACTCAATTAGAGTGCAAATAAGGGGCATGATGTTGGTGGTTTCGAAGGTACTAAGGATGGCACCTAGCAGTCTACTATGAAGCATGGTTAGGAGGGTGCCAAGGATGGTACTAAGGAGCCTGTGAGGGAGCATGGTCAGGAGGGTACCAAGGATGGCACTAAAAAGGGTACTCAAGAGGGTGTCAGGGATGCTATTGGTGTGGATAACTTTGATAACTTTGACCTTAGCTACAGTGATGACAGTGGCTTTGACAAGAGTGATGATGAGTGCGAGGCTAGTGAGCATGATGCAGATGTTTGTTCTAATGATGATGAATTATTTAATGACAATGTCGATGCTGATAGTGATTTGGACAAATCTAGGGGTGATGATGAATCCAAGATGAGCTTAGCTTGTGATGATGAGGCATTTCTCACTCCTAAATGATGCAAGAGGAAAAGCAAGATAAGGTTTTGAGAGTTTCAGCCGGGGAGCTATAAATGAAGGCTTTATGCTTATAGAATATAGTGAGATAGCACTATACAAATCAAAACTTTGGTAGATGAACATACATGCGGTCGGCCTAGTTGGAACAGAATGTAAATTCAAGGTGGATCTCCAAAGACTATTTGGATACATTCAGATCATAGCCTCAATGGAAACTGTCATCTATTGTAAAATAAGTAACAACGGATTATGTTGTTAAAATATCTAGGAGTCAGGTATATAGAGCAAAAAGAAGGTCAGGATAATGATAGAGGGCACTAAAGCAGAGCAGTATGCTAGGATATATGACTACTGCGAAGAGATAAGAAGGATTAATATTGATAGTACCTTGAAAATTGAGGTCGATAAGCCTCAAAATGACATAGGTCCAGTGTTCAAGAGGCTATATATATGCCTTGATGCTTGTAGACGAGGGTTGCATAATGGTTTTAGGCTTCTTATCAGCTTAGATGCATGTCACTTAAAATTGGTTAATGGAGATCCCCTAAAATTTTGGAGCAAGCATAAATTCAACATCCAGTTGAAGTGTGATTTGCTACTAAACAAGCATAAATTCAACACATGCCAAGCCTTCCAGCACATAAATCTATAATTAATTGCCTCAGCACTAGCGGCACATGCAGGATTTATTTGGATTAATTGCTCCAAGATACTATAACGCCGTTAAGTAAGTGCTGATCAGTAGCTATGGAAAATAGTTATCGGCTAACAGTTAATCAAAATAAATCCATAATTTGAACCCATGTAGGCCCACTCTCTTATGTATTAGGCACCGTTGATTAACCATTGGATGATAACAATGAGATAGTCCTCGCATCATAATGTAGTTCTAAGGTGAAATAAAGATTTGAAGCCACGTTTCACGAGTCCGGCATTAGACTTGCGCTTTTCATAACTTAAAAAAAAATCTGATCCATAAGAACATTAAAAGCAGCACTGTTGCATCTTGGTCCCATATTTAATTAAAGAACAGAACATAGATGGCATCCAATTTTTCTCTCTCTTTCCTACTTTTTCATGATCAAACTTAGACAGAGGCTTAAATAGCTGTATATTTTTCTTCCACCACTTTTTTTACAGCCAAACTTAGATAGAGGCTTAAGTGGCTGTATATCTCTCTCCCACTTTTTCATAGCCAAGCTTAGATAGAGGGTTAGGTGGCTGTAAAAAAATTAAGAAAGAGATAGAGAAATCAGATACTCACACCTAATGAACCGCACATAAGTTTGGTCCTTAATTAAATTCTCTCTCCAATGTTTGGTCCGATCCATCTATTTTTTTGACCTAGCAACATGGACTCGAACTGGACTCATTGCCTACTATATTATTTGGGTTGGATAGAATAGTTTTCATCAAAATGTAAGTGAGGTTCCAAGGGAAAAAATTTGAAGAGGTGCTGAGAAATCAACCAATTTAACTTTAATCTCTCTAATACAAAAAAAAAAAAAAGTTGTAAACTCTAGCTTAAATGTTCGTATCCAGTTTGTTTAGATCCAATAACACTTTGGGGCCATTTGGTTCATGATAATCCATCTTGGTAATCTGAAACTACTATGCAAATTATGATATTTAGCAATAAGTCATGATAATTTAAGTAGTAATATTTGATTTCCAATAATCTAAGATTACCACAAATCATGATAATCTAATTCCTATATGAAAGGTGAGTATCTGAGATTACCAAAGTCTTAGTAATCTTAAATTATTCTCTTGACTTCCATATAAATATTTAATAATACTTAATCTAATTATATATTTAATATTTAAATACTATGATATATATATAATAATATATAAATTTTAAATTTTAAATTATTGATATTTAAGACCTTCTTATATATTAAATTATTATATAATATATTACTAAATATTTATGTATTATATATTAATATATATTATATAATGAGATATTTAATAATATTATATATACATTATATTATATATAATATATATTAAATATATAATATTTCTAAAATCAGTTTATAAAGAATCTTGATTTTTATCGAAACATTTCATACTTTAGTAAAAAGAAAAGAGAGCCACTAAACAATAAAAAAGATTAAAATAAAGTTTTAAAAAAGATAATTTAATTACCAAATTTTGTTGTTATGAACCAAATGTGATAATCTTTTATTCCTAAAAATCTAAGTACTGAGTGTAAGATTACTAGAAATGTAAGATTTTCGATAATACAACATTATGAGGAATCAAACGTTGTATTAGAAATTAGGGGAGAGGATTAGTAGAGGTATGGTGTAGAAATGAAAGAGAATAAAAGCCTCTAGAAAGAAAGAAAACTAAAATTTAAAAGTACGTACCATGCATGTGTAGGATATTAAAGCCCTTGAGACAAGGGCATGTATGCCAATGACATGGCTAGTATTTAGAGAGGTGTCAAATCTTTAAATTATGGAAGTCTCTAACTCTTTCTTCATTTGTACTTTAGCCAAGTTTCGCTTTTTCCTCCTGTAAGCTTTCTAGGATCTTCAATAAATAATTTGCTACATAAACTCAAATAAGAAATACTTACTTGATGCGAAACTCATCATAATCGTAGATAAACTGGAATCTGATAGGGTTTTGATTGCCTCTTCTGCACTGAAAAAAAAAAAAAGAAAAAACTGGTTTCTCTCGCTTAACCTTTTTCTCTACCGAAGCAGATGACTTGATGGATTTTTAAACTGCTTCCTTATCAGGTGGAGAGAGGACCAATTATTTAGATAACTTTCAATCTGGTACCTCCATCAAATACCAAATTAATGGCTTAAACTTTTGAACCATAACTAACACTCGATCACAGCGAAAATGACGGTGGCCCTTTTGCCTTCACACACGAGGCGCTAGTTGGATGTAATGATGGTGACTCTTCGCCTTTAGCACATATCTAACATTCTCCCACTTGGTTCAATAGTTTATGACATTAATATTTAATTGTGTAAACATTAGGCATGCATAATTAAATTTCATAATGCCATGCTTTTATCATGATTGACTTTAACATAATAAATTACATAATAAGAGTTATGGCGGTCATACACGTTTCAATTGCATACTCCCTTCCATATACTACTATATTAGCAACTTATCATGTTAGGTCACATAATTTATATATCTTAATGTCCACTTAATTGTCTTAAAGACACATTAATTTTCTTGTTCAAAACATTAAGCGTATACAAGCATAAGGAACAAGAAATAATTTTATAAAACTAGAAACATATCATATTGATGAGCTCAAGAGTGTCATAACATCATCATAATCAATCTTTAATACAACCAAGACCCATTCTATGTACATGTTCTTTAAATGTCTTTGATTGTAAACCTTTAGTTAAAGGATCTGCAATCATAACATCCATTCTAATATGTTCAATGCACACTCTTTGTTTCTGAACTTCCTCCTTGACAGTAAAGTACTTTAGTTCCATATGTTTAGCACCTTTGGAATATTTGTCATTTTTGGAGAAGAAAACTGCCATAGAATTATCACAATAAATTTTTAGCGGCTTGGTAATGGTGTCGACAACCCCAAGTCCTAAAATAAAGTTCTGCAGCCATAATGCATGAATTGTAGCTTCATAACATGCAACAAACTCTGCTTCCATAGTGGATGAGGCAATGATAGATTGTTTGGCACTTTTCCATGAAATTGCCCCTTCTCCCAACAGGAACAGATAGCCAAATGTTGACTTTCTACTGTCAACACAACCAGCAAAATCTGAATCTGAATATCCAATCACTTCCAACTGATCAGACCTTCTAAATGTGAGCATATAATCCTTAGTTCCTTGAAGGTATCTCATCATTTTCTTTGCAGCTTTCCAATGATTAATACCAGGGTTACTCTGATATCGGCCCAACATTCCAATCGCGAAGCTAATATCTGGTCTTGTGCAAGTTTGCAAATACATCAAGCTACCCACAGTAGAAGCATATGGAATAGATTCCATTTGCTTATGTTCCACATCATTCTTTGGACATTGCATAAGACTAAATTTATCCCCTTTTTGTATTGGGATAACACCTGCTGAACAATTGTTCATATTAAATCTCTCAAGAATTTTCTGGATGTAAGCTTTCTGAGACAATCCTACCAATCCATGTGATCTCTTTCTGAATATTAAAATTCCAATCACATAAGATGCCTCTCCCATATCTTTCATCTTTAAATTCTTAGAAAGAAAAATTTTAGTCTCATACAAGATGCCTAAATCATTAGCAGCAAGCAAAATATCATCAACATATAGAACCAAAAATATAAACTTACTTCCACAAATCTTTCGGTAAATGCACCGATCAACGATATTTTCATGAAAACCAAAAGATGTAATAGTATCATTGAACTTAAGATACCATTGTTTGGAAGTTTGTTTAAGTCCATATATTGATTTCTTTAGTTTACACACCATATGATCCTTTCCTTCCATGGAAAAACCTTCAGGTTGATCCATATAAATTTCTTCCTTTATATCCCCATTAAGAAAGGCTGTTTTTACAACTAAATATCCATGCTTGCTCTATTTCTTTTTTGCTATAGCATTCATTATGGCTCCTGCTTCCTTTTCCCTTTTCCCTTCTTTTTTTCTTTGGGAAAGGAAGTTCAGCAATATCTACCAATAATTCATTAAAAGCATGAATTGGGGTAAAAGAAGGATTTGAACTCAGATATCTTGTATGAACACCAAAAGGCATTACCAACTCAAACCAGCTGGCAGCCTCAACATCCATTACTATGATTTATTGATATTCTAATTCAGATCATGGCAATCAACAAACAAACTAGAGAGCAAAAAGAAACTCAAGCATCAAATTAACATAACAGAAGGAGGGCACATACTGCATCAAATTCAACTCAATTGAATGCTTACCAACTAAAAGAAGTCATAAACTTCAAGCATGAAAAGATGGTAAACGAGTCAATTACCAGCTTTACAGGCACAATAAAACCACAATAAAGCACTTGTTGGATACCAAAACTTACTTATCCAGATGGATTCCATTTGGGATCGAACTCTGAGCCTCATCTTGTAGCTATTCATGACAGTGCCAGAACATAAAAATGGGGGTTTGCCTTTCCATAGGATAGGCCCAAAATTTCCAAAAATATTAACCTGAAAGATATGAGATGAAGGTTGGAATTAGAGTTAGAAAATAAAACTGTCATTATAATCCAATAAATAAGCTACTTCCAAACGATTGACATAACTGAAAAATCTTTTTATCAGATTTCATTACAGAAAAAAGCAAGAAGCTATGTCAGAAGACAAAAAAAATGAAACAATAACATGAGATTTTCAGTTATGGTTGAAGACATCCATCCTTCACTACCTTTATCCAAGGGATTCCCAAAGTAGCATATGATGGGGAAAAAATAAAGCATAAAAGAAACCCTTAAAATAGTTACACAACGAAGGCTCACATTGAAAAGGAAAAGGAACAAAATTTTTATGGTGGAATAGAATTAGGATAATAAATAAATATAGATCAATATATTAGTAAACCCTAATATGATATATTGGAGAATCTCTGCAACCAAAATTATCTCATCATCTGCAAAATTGATGGAGAAGCAGAGATCTGCACCTCGCCGAATGAAGATTTAAAGTTCAATAAAATTACACTGATCAAAACAAAGAACAAAAAGAGAGAATAGGTGTTTTACTTGATTGGAAGGGCAGGGGAAAAAAAATCCTATAACGCATCTCAGACTTTTCTTTTCTTTTCCAAATCCCTCAACTTTCAATCAACTAAATGTTTTGGAATATAGGCTACTCAAATTTCAAATTTCATATTTCAAAATCTCCATATAGTTTTCCAAAATCTACATATAGCTCCTCAAATTTCAAAAAGCAAGATACAAAATCAAAAAAAAAAAAAAAAAGGTCGGACCATGCAATGCAACCAATCACACCACAACCCATCCAGAATCTAATGTTTAATCAATAAATGGAGGCCACGAAGATTTCGAATTAGATTTCACATTAGAACTCTCTCTCTCTCTATATATATATATGAAACAACACCAAATAAATGATATTTTTACCTTCTTCTTGCCCTTCTTCTCCAAAGGTGATTTTGACACTTTTAAAAAAACCTTGCATTGGAACATGGTCTGAGAGCAAATTTATATGGGCATATTCGGCGATATCCGGCTGTCACGCAATGTATGCAGTGGGTTTTTAAAGTTGTTTCTGGTAGCCTGATTTGAACGCCTCTAGTTTTGTTTTTTCAAAGATTTTTTTTAAGATATTGGTTGACCCTATTGTTTCAAAAAATTGGGTAGACATCATGGGCATATTTGCAATATCCGGCTATCACGTGATGTGTGCAGTGGATTTTCAAAGTTGTTTTAGGCAGTCCCGTTTGGAGGCCTCTAGTTTTGTTTTTTTCAAAGATTTTTTTTTAAGATATTGGTTGATTTCAAAGATTTTTTTTTAAGATATTGGTTGATTTCAAAGATTTTTTTTTAAGATATTGGTTGAGCCTATTATTTGTTTTTTTTCAAAGATTTTTTTTTTAAGATATTGGTTGAGCCTATTGTTTCAGAAAATGGATAGATATCATAGGCATATTCCGCGATATCCGGATGCCTCCGGATACCACGTGTGTGTAGTGGGTTTTCTAAGTTGTTTCTGATCGCCCTGTTGAACGCCTTTAGTTTTGTTTTATTTGAAGATTTTTTTTGAAGATATTGGTTGAGCCTATCGTTTCATAAAATAGATGACATCATTTGGTGACACGTGTTTCTAATAATGGAGCACCTCTTAATTGAGATTCAGGTATTTGATTTTATATGGATTGATATAGGCCTATTGTATGATGATTAACAAAGACCAGGCATGTTAGAAACCAAAATGTTTAAAAATCACTTAATTGAGATTCAGGTATTTGATTTTATATGGATTGATATAGGCCTATTGTATGATGATTAACAAAGGCCAGGCATGTTAGAAACCAAAATGTTTAAAAATCACTCATTTTGATTGTTAGATGACAGGTTTTATATGCATGCTACAAGAGCGCATTGGACTTTTTCTCTTTTATTATGATATACTTATTGGACTAATCAAAAATATACAACCGAAGGTGTTCAATATCTCTTCCCATTCCAACATGATAAAAATTCAAAGATTAGAATTATAATTATCTTTATGGCTTTATATTTAGTCTGGTGAAGAACGTATTTGCTTTTATGTAAAATCATTAGAGTAAATAAAGAATAATTATATTTATAGCATAGCGCACTAAAACAAGAGTTACCTAGATTTTTTTTTTTTTTTTTTGACATGTTGGACGCTTGACACACTTCATGATACTCCTTGACACTTCATGGTTTTTCCCTCCCTCCGAGGGAATTGACGGTTCATGCTATTAAATTATAATGCCATCAGCATTACATGTCTACTTTTCAGAATTCTGCATGCAAGTTATTTACTTTAACAGATCAGTTAGCAAACCTTTTAGCCATTTTGTGAACTAAAAAACATATTTACATACATATACAAGAAATAGATATGCCCTTGCATCTAATTTGTGTGAGATATTTCAGGATGCTCAAAAACAGGAAATCATATCACTTGTCCGAGTAAAGTTGTCTAAATTAAGTTAAATTATTTTGATAATATTATTCTAAGCCTGATGGTGGACAATTGTTTTCATAGGGGCTCTTATGAAAAATTGTCTCTGCAATACTGCTGCAGGTACCCACATCTATAATTTATTTGTTCAGTATCTATACCCATTATATCCCATGTAGTAGGGGCAGCAACAATTTAATCCCAAAGTTCCCTAGCCTAAGAAAAAATTTCCTTCGAGTTACAACTAAACATCCATGCTAGGTGTATCGCTTTCTTTGTCATAGCATCAATCCTTGTTCTTTTATCTTCTTTTTGGGAAACGAAGTTAAGAAACATCAATCAATAACTCATTAAAAGCATGAATTGGAAAAGGACTCTAACTCAAGCCAAGAGGCATTACCAACTCAAACTAGCTGGCAACCTCAGTATCCATCAACACTTATTAATTAATCACAATCATCCATTTAAAAGTCTCACAACTGTTCATTCTAATCCAGATCATGGCAGTCAATAAACAAACTAGAGAGAGGAAAAAAACTTATGGAAGTTGGGAGAGATGGTGGGTGGATCATGGCAGCGTTGGTGCTTCCCATTTCCTCTGATCATTTGCAGCCCCGTCTATGATGAAGCATTGGAGAAGGCGGTGGAGGTATTGGCGGTAGAGGAACTGAAGTGGATGATGAGAGCCCAGAAGAGGACTGATGTTAGCATGCAGAGGGCACAGCCGCTTGGAAGAATGACATGCATCATCGGTTATCATCCTACATGACAAAAAGTGCATATCCTCCGCACACAATACCTGAACATGTAACATCTCAACGAATCACATGTAACATCTCAATGAATCAGTGAAGGACCTTAAATAAAATGGTGATCTGAATACAACAACCATATGATGAGTGGCTGACATCAAATATGATGAAACCTAGAATCAACAATACAGGTAGCCTTGCTGACAAGATTGAATCAAATTTTTTAATCAGATACACAATGGTGGATTAGGTGCTTCTAAGTTACAGTCGCTGATTCATTATTATTGAGTCCCCTGATAATATCCACAAATATTCTATTCTCATGGAATCATGATTATAGGTGATGCTGTTTCATAGAATAGATATAGTCTGAATATTGAATGAAATTTGCATGAGAGTTTATAACCAATTTCTTCTCTCGAGCTGGTTGTTAGATGCTTCATTCTGTTTCTTTTTTTCTCCATATGTCAAGGAATGAATGATGGATTATATTGCATAAACATCGAATTTTCTATTTATTTTCCCTCTCAGGCACATTTAGTATTTGTGTTTTTACCCAATCACACTTGATAAGTCATAGTTATAATATATCCAAAGAGTTTTTTTTTTTTTTTCTCTCGTTTTGTTGTATACTAAGGTTGCAAGCGCAAACGCCATCCAACACAAGTTTCTTTCACTCCATTGTCAATGAAAATATAAGGTTTCTGCTGGTGATGAACACAAATTCATTCAGCGCCAGCACTGAGAAGGATGATGCCTTCTCTTGACATTTATGTCACACAAATAGTTCCATCAAGATAATTGAAAGGAGCACATTGAAGGTCTATTCAAATATTTAAAATGTTGAGACTTGCCATAAAAGCAGTGTGGCTAACTAGTGCCCTGGCATTCCTAGCACAATCGAGTAATAAGATATCTATTACAATTTGCAAGACTAAATAGAAGAATAAATTTCTTTATGGCTTTATATTCAGTCTGGTGAAGAACGTATTTGCTTTTATGTAAAATCATTAGAGTAAATGAAGAATAATTATATTTATAACGCACTAAAACAAGAGTTACCTAGATTTTTTTTTTTTTTTTTTGACATGTTGGATGCTTGACACACTTCATGATACTCCTTGACACTTCATGGTTTTCCCCCCCCCCCCTCCGAGGGAATTGACGGTTCATGCTATTAAATTATAATGCCATCAGCATTACATGTCTACTTTTCAGAATTCTGCATGCAAGTTATTTACTTTAACAGATCAGTTAGCAAACCTTTTAGCCATTTTGTGAACTAAAAAACATATTTACATACATATACAAGAAATAGATATGCCCTTGCATCTAATTTGTGAGAGATATTTCTAGACGCTCAAAAACAGGAAATCATATCACTTGTCTGAGTAAAGTTGTCTAAATTAAGTTAAATTATTTCGATAATATTATTCTAAGCCTGATGGTGGACAGTTGTTTTCATAGGGGCTCTTATGAAAAATTGTCTCTGCAATACTGCTGCAGGCGCCCACATCTATAATTTATTTGTTCAGTATCTATACCCATTATATCCCATGTAGTAGGGGCAGCAACAATTTAATCCCAAAGTTCCCTGGCCTAAGAGAAAATTTCCTTCGAGTTACAACTAAACATCCATGCTAGGTGTATTACTTTCTTTGTCATAGCATCAATCCTTGTTCTTTTATCTTCTTTTTGGGAAAGGAAGTTAAGAAACATCAATCAATAACTCATTAAAAGCATGAATTGGAAAAGGACTCTAACTCAAGACTCCTGTATCAACACCAAGAGGCGTTACCAATTGAAACTAGCTGGCAACCTTAGTATGTCGGCACCTTGCATCGACGGCATGATTTCTTATGAAAATTGGGTAGAGATGTACTAGTCTTTATGCTAAGTACCATAAAGCCCAAGCGATCCCTATCCAATTGCCATAAATTACATGCACAAAATGCTATATCTGCTAAAAACTTTGACCTGCTCAATTCATTCATACTATTCATAAGATTACATCACAATTTATTTCATCCTGCTCATATAACATAAGATTTTCTCATCTATTCATTAGATGATTCTAGGCAATATAGCTTTCATCACTATGCTGTTATAAAGACCATATATACATTCATTCTACAACTAAAAGTCATTTCTCATAACCACCTAAGTTCAAAATACATCATAGGGTTACAATCATACATATCCATCCATATCCATTTTAAATACATATACAATCCAAGTAACATAAGTCCATATCATCAACCAATTTATACACATCTAGCAGCCCATATCAAAATCAGGCATCCAAGAGCCAACCTGCTATCTCTGATCTGTAATCCAAAAATTTCAATAATAGAGGGGTGAGACCTAAGTCCCAGTGACTGAATAGCCATCTAACAATGGGAAAAAAACTGAGAACCACATTTTAAAACCAATAAACATACTGATACAACATATCACAATAGATACTGAAATCTTTTCAATGAGATAAGAAAACTCATAAGTTAGCTTATGCTTCCAATAATGCAACTTAAATAAGAAATGCTAGTTTTACAAAACTTCATGATGATGGGCTGGGTGTGCTATCACTAAGGTACATCCCTACAGTCGCCCTCCTGCAGGTGTACTCTCAGTAGGTGAGTATACTAAGCACCGAGGATCCCCACACCACATGGCACCCCTCACATGTGCGGTTCACCCCAGGTGTGAGCTTGCCCCTTTTCCCTGGGCCTCCTGCTTGCCCCTCCATGGGCCTACTGCTTGCCCCTCCATGGGCCTATATCTCTGTGCCCCCTCAAGCTATATAGTAACCTAGCTCTTAACCGAGCTGTGATTCTTGCCCCACTGGGCTGCTTGCAATCTGTCCCACTGGGCTGATCTAGCTTGTACTCCCCTTGGCCTCGGGATCATAGTACGATTGAGTCGCAAGGAGGTGCCGGCTATAATAGTATGTGCAATGCTCATGCTATGGCACAGTCTATAGGGTGATCAGCCCAATAGATGACCCCATGCTTTTTATGCTTATGCTGTAAAAAATACTCCAATATAAGTTTATAATCCAATATACAACCAGCTATACTTTCTTTGAAACATTGATATTCATGCATGCCCATGCATCTCTTTGAAACATAAATCTGAAAAGTAAATTCCATGCTTTACTGAAACATGTGTTTTTATCTAAACCATGCTTTTCATAAAACTCTATACTTTGCTTTGAAACATGCTCTAGCCCATGTTTCCTTTTCTTTTCTTAAATTCATGCTTTGCTGAAACTCATGCTTTTTCTGAAACTTATGCTTTGCTGAAACTCACTTTGCTTTGAAACATGCTCTAGCCCATGTTTCCTTTTCTTTTCTTAAACTCATGCTTTGCTGAAACTCTTGCTTTGCTTTAGAATATGCTTTAAACTCATGCTTTGCTTTAAAATATGCTTTAAACCAATGCTTTGCTTTAGAACATGCTTTAAACCCATGCTTTACTTTAGAACATGCTTTAAACTCATGTTTTACTTTTAAACTCATGCTTTGCTTTATAATATGCTTTAAGAATAAGATACATCATAACTGTGTTCTCATTTCCCATATTTAACTACTTGAAATACTATACTTAGCATAACATACTCTAATTTATAGCAAAATACCACTATGCTATCATAAAACATTTCTCAAAGCTAGATGAGAAACCCACTCACCTTAGCTGTTAGCGCACTGCTATAACTGCTATTTCCCTTGCTCTGGCTCCCTTGAACCAATTTCTTGGCCTAAGTCATCATACATGCATTATTAAGGTCACAAGCACCAAGGTTTTCATGAAACTATGCATACATGCTCTATGCCTTAGCATCTTAGCATAATATTCCTCAATCCCTAACATACTCAAAGATTTACAACATATTCATGCTATCACCTCATTTGCCTCTAAATCATGAGATTTAAACATCATTCTTTAGCTTAGGGAAGTTTAGACTTACCTTAGCAAAGATAGGCTAAACTACCAAGCATTTTTCCTTTTCTTCCCTTCCTCTTCTTCTCTTCTTCCTCTCTTCTTTTTTTCTTTTTCTTCTTCTCTTCTTCTTCTCCATGGCTGGCAGAACCCTCTCCTTTCTTTCTTTTTTTTTTTTCTCCCTCTTTTCTCTCTTTTTCTCTCCTTTCACACGCCGCTTAAGGACCAAGAGGGATGGGTGACCTTAAATGCTCTTGAAAATTTCCATTTTGTCCATTTTTACTCTTAAGTCACACTTTTCAAAATTCACATGGCTCCCTTCTCCACCAAGTATTTTTGTCCCTTCAATTTTTTTTCCTACCTTGCCCTTGATTAAATTCTCAAATTACTTTTTATCAAATTCTACTTTTGCCACTGGCCAAATTTTCATTAATGCCTCTGACTAAATTTTCATTATCAGATAAATAACAGGGGTTACCTACCTATTAGTCAGCATAAATGCTAGCTAATGAGAGTTAAATCATCCTCAAACCACTTTCAGAAGATTTTTGTCCACATGAAACCTTAGTTAAGCGTGCTTGGGTGAGAGCGATGGGTGACCCACTGGGAAGTCCTTAATTAAGGGTGAAATTGATCTCAAATCAACTCCACATATAAAATTCCCACAGTAGCCGACTACTGTGGCCAAAATCCCTTCCAAACCACTTTTACAGAGACATTTTATAAAGTAGTCGACTAACTAGTCGACTACTTTGGCCAAAAATCCTCCCAGACAAGTTTTACAGAAAACTTTTCCACAGTAGTCGACCAAGTAGTCAACTACTGTGGCAACAAAAATTCTTCCAATCTCCAAACAGTGAGCTTCAGGGAGTTAGCTGACTCTAGAGTCAGCTAACTTCCCCTGTTAGCTCATAGAAATTCATAAGTCAGCCAAAAACTCAGAGTTAGCTGACTCTAGAGTCAGCTAACTTTTAAATTTGACTGACTAACAACCCAAAAGTTTCAGCCATCTTCTCAATTAGTTAATAAATGAGTCAATTAACATCCAAAAGCCATTCTAATGCATTCCAACTTCCAAAATCTTCATTCTAACTTCTCCCAAGGATCAAAAACAACCAGAAAACATTGAAATTATCACAAAAACTTCGATTAAAAGCCCAAATAAATGACTTTATCAACATTTTGAAAGGATCATGGGAGAAAATTCAAAACAACTTCCAAAATTTCAGCCTTCACATTTTCTTAAGATTCCCACTCAATCATTCACACTAGAAGGCTAAACTAATAATAAAAACATGCTTAAAATGAAATTACAAGTCTTCCAAGTTCAGGATATTATAATCTTCCCCCCTTTAGGAAATTTCGTCCCCAAAATTTAGCTATTTTCAACTTGAAACAAATAAGGATACTTCAATCTCATCTCATCCTCTCTCTCCCATGTAGCTTCCTCTCTCTGATGATTCTGCCACTGCACTTTAACTAAAGAGATCTTTTTGCTACGGAATTGTTTAACCTCCCTGCTCAAAATTTGCATTGGTTCTATTACAAAAGATAAATCTTTCTGTAACTCTATTGGCTTTGACTGAAGCACATGAGAGGAATCTGGCACATACTTCCTAAGCATTGATACATGAAACACATTATGGATCTGAGAGAGTTGTGGTGGCAAGGCCAATCTATATGCAAGTATCCTAACCTTTTTAATAATCTCATAGGGTCCAATGTATCGGGGACTTAATTTTCCTTTCTTTCCAAATCTCATGATACCCTTCCAAGGAGATACTTTCAAGAATACCTTGTCTCCTACCTCAAATTTCACATCTCTATGTTTCTTATCTGCATAGCTCTTCTGTCTATCTTGGACTGCCTTTAATTTAGCTCTAATAATTCTAACTTGATCTGCTATGAGCTGCACCAACTCTGGGCCTAGCAGCCTCCTTTCTTCTTCTTCATCCCAGCATACTGGAGTTCTACATTTTCTTCCATATAAAGCTTCATAAGGTACCATATCAATGCTAGAATGATAACTGTTATTATATGCAAACTCAATCAATGGCAAGTTCTCATCCCAGCTACCTAAAAATTCAATAACACATGCTCTCAACATATCCTCCGAGTGTACGGATAGTTCTCTCGGATCGCCCATCAGTTTGAGGATGAAATGCTGTACTAAATCTTAACTTAGTGCCTAAAGCTTTCTGCAACTCTGCCCAAAAATGAGATGTGAACCTTGGATCTCTATCTGATACAATGGATACTGGCACCTCATGTCTACTTACAATTTCATTCACATACAACTTTGCTAATCTATCCAAGGTAAATGAAATCTGGATAGGCAAAAAGTGGGCAGACTTTGTCAATCTATCTACTATCACCCAAATAGAATCATTACCTCTTCTTGTCTTTGGGAGACTCACAACAAAATCCATGGTAATGTGCTCCCACTTCCATTCTGGCACAAATAATGGCTGCATTTTGCCTGCTAAGCTTTGATGTTCTGCTTTAATCTACTGGCACACTAAACATTTAGCAACATACCCAACTATCTCCTTTTTCATCCCATGCCACCAATAATTTTGCTTAATAGTTCTATACATCTTAGTGCTTCCTGGGTGCATTGCATAGGCTGAACTATGGGCTTCTTGCAAAATTTGCTCCTTTAATGATTCTACTGCTGGCACACATACTCTATTCTTAAATAACAATATACCATCATTTCTAACTGAAAATTCCGACTGGGACCCACTCAGAACTAATTCTTTAGCTTTTTGCAATTGTGGATCCTGCACTTGAGCCTCTCTTATTTCCTCAAGCAACATTGGTCTGACTCTGAAATTTGCTAGCAAGGCCCCTGAACTATCTGCTGCCAGCTCTGCATCTAGCTCTCTCAATTCTAACATTAGAGGTAACTGCACTACTCTAATGGAAGCTAAGGTTGCTGTAGACTTCCGACTCAATGCATCAGCCACTACATTGGCTTTTCCTGGGTGATACTCTATAGTACAGTCATAATCTTTTATCAACTCTATCCATCTCCTTTGTCTAAGATTCAATTCTTTTTGTGTTAGGATATACTTTAAGCTTTTGTGATTTGAAAATATCTAGCATTTCATCCCATACAAATAGTGTCTCCATATTTTGAATGCAAATACTACTGCTGCTAATTCTAAATCATGGGTAGGGTAATTCTTTTCATGAGACCTTAACTGAAATGTAGACAATCACCTTCCCATTTTGCATCAATACACACCCCAAACCTTTAAAAGATGCATCACTATATATCACAAAATCACTGTTACTATCTGGGAGTGTGAGAACTGGAGCTGAAGTCAATCTCCTCTTCAACTCATCCATACATTCCTGACATTCACTAGACCATTCAAATTTAGTATTCTTTCTTAATAGCTTGGTCATGGGAGAAGCTATAATAGAGAAGTTTTCTATAAATCTTCTATAGTATCCTGCCAAGCCCAAGAAACTCCTCACCTTTGTCTGATTTGTAGGTGCTTCCCAATTCACTATTGCCTCTATTTTCTGGGGGTCTACCATAATACCCTTAGCTGATATCACATGTCTCAAGAATTTAACCTCATCTAGCCAAAATTCACTTTTACTTAACTTGGCATATAACTGCTTCTCCCTCAAGATCTGCAACACTATCCTCAAATGCTGCTCATGCTCCTCTCTGCTTTTAGAATAGATCAGAATATCATCAATGAACACTATCACAAATTTATCTAAAAATTTCTGAAACACCTGATTCATTAATCCCATAAAAGCAGCTGGGGCATTGGTCAAGCCAAAAGGCATCACCAAAAACTCATAATGACCATATCTGGTCCTAAAAGCAGTCTTTGGTACATCCTCTTTCTTTATTTTCAACTGGTGATACCCAGATCTAAGGTCAATCTTTGAAAACACTGCTGCCCCCTGAAGCTGATCAAACAGATCATCTATCCTTGGCAATGGATAATTATTTCTAATAGTCACCTTGTTGAGCTGTCTATAGTCTATGCATAACCTCAAGGTATCATCTTTCTTCTTTACAAACAACACAGGTGCACGCACCCCAAGGTGAAACACTGGGTCTAATGAACCCTTTATCAAGCAACTCCTGAAGCTGGACTTTTAATTCTTTTAATTCTGCTGGAGCCATTCTATAGGGTGCCCTGGCTATAGGTCTAGTATCAGGGGTCAAGTCTATACTGAACTCTATCTCTCTATCTGGTGGCGATCCTGGCAACTCCTCAGGAAATACATCTGGAAATTCACATACCATCGGAATATCAGATAGCTCTGGACCATTATCCTCTAAATTCACTACACAAGCTAGATAGGCTTCATACCCCTTTCTTAGCATTCTACTAGCTATCAAGGCTGAAATCACACTTAAGGGCAACACTCTCCTTTCCCCTACAAAATAAATCTCTCTACCATCTAAGGTAGGAAATACTACTTCTTTCTTTGAACAGTCTACTTTGGCTCTATGCATTGATAACCAATCCATCCCTAATATAGCATCAAATTCTTTTAGATTTAATGGAATCAAATCTGCTAACAATTCTTGGCCCTCTACTAAAATGGCACAGTCTTTACACACCTGATCTGCAATGAAAGGTTTCCCTACTGGCACGGATACTACCAACTGACTACCCAATAAACTCACAGCTTTATTTAGATGCTTGATAAAATCTACTGCTATGAATGAGTGCGTTGATCTAGAATCAATTAAAACATAAGCATCAAAATTACAAATGGGTAATATACCTGTCACCACATCTGGGTTGACCTGAGCCTCCTGCCTGATCATTGCAAAAACTCTAGCTTCAACCCTTGGAACACTAGGAATCATCCCTTGCTGATTAGCACTAGATCTCATCTAACTGGTTGAAGCTGGGATACTATTATCTCCCCTTCTAGCAGGCTGTCCTCTAGGTGCAGCTGATGCTTGAGGATGATCGCTGCTTTGCACTCTCTTGGGACAATCTCTCTTCAAGTGGTCTATCTGACCGCAAATATAACATCCTCTTTTACCCATCTTACATTCCCCAAGGTGCATCTTCCCACAAACACTGCATTGGGGTAGAGCTCTCCCACCACCCAAGGAGCGGCTCTGATCTCTTATCTCTCCTGCCACTCTACTACTAACAGCCTGAGACATCCCTCCATATACTGTTTTTCTCTGGACAAGACTAGATACTGACAAAGATGCTGACCTTCTACCAACATCTGCAAGAGCTTTATGACTGGAACTAAACTGTCCCGCCCTCTGGGGCTTCTTGAACTGCTGAGTTCCTCCTGCACCTGAAGGGAAACTAGGTGCACCCTTTTTTGACCTCTCCTGCCTCCTACTAAGGAACTCCTTCTCTATCTCCTCGGCCCTGAGAGCCCCTTGCACTAGCTCAGAATAACTACTATAACACTGCATGCTGGTCTTAGCCTGGATTGGGAGATTTAAGCCATCCTAAAATAGCCTACATTTCTCCCTCTCATCCACTACTAGGGCTTCAGCAAATCGAGACAACTCAATAAAGGTAGCCTCATACTCAGCTACAGACATCTTTCCCTAGGTTAAATTAAGAAATTCACTCCTCTTCTGATCTCTATGCACCTCTGAATAATATTGCTGATAGAATTCCTTCTTAAAACTCTCCCAGGTCACCTCCACCCCTTGGGGCTGTCTACTACTAACGGACATCCACCAATTTTGTGCTCTACCTTCCAACAAGAAGGTTGCTATACTCAGTTTTGCTCCTTAGAGCACTTCATCACTTCAAAGACCCTTTTTATCCTTTGAAGCCAAACATCAGCCTAAATAGGGTCAGTGGTCCTCTGAAACTCTAGAGCTCCCAACTTTCTAGCTCTCTCTACATTCCTTTCTGCTTCAAGATTTCTAGACTGAAGGCTGGAACTAGAGGTTACTGCTGCTACCACTGCCTGAGTGATCATCCCCACCAAATCTGTTATACTCAGCCCCTGAGCCTGTGCCAGGGTTGGGTCCACTAGCACCGGGGTAGCAAAATGGGAATGAGAATCATGCATATGCTCTTGAGATACTTCCACCCCTGCACCATCAGATGGTGGATCACTAGAAATAGCTCTACTAGGTTGGCCTTCCTTATCAGACTTTCTGGGCCTACCCCTACCTCTGCCTCTCTTAGAGGACTGCTCTCCATCCATTTTTGTCCTGGTAGAAACTATCCTACAAGACACAATTCATTTGATCAGGTTCATCATTCAAAACTATACTCACTATACTAGACTTATGCTTATGCCCCTAGGATCTAATACCTAAGCTCTGATACCAAAACTTTGTCGGCCCCTTACACCGACAGCATGATTTCTTATGAAAATTGGGTAGAGATCTACTAGTCTTTATGCTAAGTACCATAAAGCCCAAGCGATCCCTATCCAATTGCCATAAGTTACATGCACAAAATGCTATATCTGCTAAAAACTTTGACCTGCTCAATTCATTCATACTATTCATAAGATTACATCACAATTTATTTCATCCTGCTCATATAACATAAGATTTTCTCATTTATTCATCAGATGATTCTAGGCAATATAACTTTCATCACTATGCTGTTATAAAGGCCATATACACAAATTCATTCTACAATCAAAAGTCATTTCTCATAACCACCCAAGTCCAAAATACATCATAGGGTTACAGTCATACATATCCATCCATATCCATTTTAAATACATATACAATCCAAGTAACATAAGTCCATATCATCAACCAATTTATATACATCTAGCAGCCCATATCAAAATCAGGCATCCAAGAGCCAACCTGCATTCTCTGATCTGTAATCCAAAAATTTCAACAATAGAGGGGTGAGACCTAAGTCCCAGTGACTGGATAGCCATCTAACAATGGGAAAAAATTGAGAACCACATTTTAAAACCAATAAACATACTGATACAACATATCACAATAGATACTGAAATCTTTTCAATGAGATAAGAAAACTCATAAGTTAGCTTATGCTTCCAATAATGCAACTTAAATAAGAAATGCCACTTTTACAAAACTTCATGATGATGGGCTGGGTGTGCTACCACTAAGGTACATCCCTACAGTCGCCCTCCTGCAGGTGTACTCTCAGTGGGTGAGTGTACTGAGCACTGAGGATCCCCGCACCACATGGCACCCCTCACATGTGCGGTTCACCCAAGGTGTGAGCTTGCCCCTTTTCCCTAGGCCTCCTGCTTGCCCCCTCCATGGGCCTATATCTCTGTGCCCCCTCGGGCTATATAGTAACCTAGCTCTTAACCGAGCTGTGATTCTTGCCCCACTGGGCTGCTTGCAATCTGCCCCATTGGGCTGATCTAGCTTGTACTCCCCCTGACCTCGGGATCATAGTACGATTGAGTCGCAAGGAGGTGCCGGCTATAATAGTGTGTGCAATGCTCATGCTAATAGTGTGTGCAATGCTCATGCTATGGCACAGTCTACAGGGTGATCAGCCCCATAGATGGCCTCATGCTCTTTATGCTTATGCTGTAAAAAATACTTCAATATAAGTTTATAATCCAATATACAACCAGCTATACTTTCTTTGAAACATTGATATTCATGCATGTCCATGCATCTCTTTGAAACATAAATCTGAAAAGTAAATTCCATGCTTTACTGAAACATGTGTTTTTATCCAAACCATGCTTTTCATAAAACTCTATACTTTGCTTTGAAACATACTCTAACTCATGTTTCCTTTTCTTTTCTTAAATTCATGCTTTGCTGAAACTCATGCTTTTTCTAAAACTTATGCTTTGCTGAAACACACTTTGCTTTGAAACATGCTCTAGCCCATGTTTCCTTTTCTTTTCTTAAACTCATACTTTGCTGAAACTCTTGCTTTGCTTTAGAACATGCTTTAAACTCATGCTTTGCTTTTAAACTTATGCTTTGCTTTAAAATATGCTTTAAACCCATGCTTTGCTTTAGAACATGCTTTAAACCCATGCTTTACTTTAGAACATGCTTTAAACTCATGTTTTGCTTTTGAACTCATGCTTTGCTTTAGAATATGCTTTAAGAATAAGATACATCATAACTATGTTCTCATTTCCCATATTTAACTACTTGAAATACTATATTTAGCATAACATACTCTGATTTATAGCAAAATACCACTATGCTATCATAAAACATTTCTCAAAGCTAGATGAGAACCCACTCACCTTAGCTGTTAGCGCACTGCTATAACTGCTATTTCCCTTGCTCTGGCTCTCTTGAACCAATCTCTTGGCCTAAGTCATCATACATGCATTATTAGGGTCACAAGCACCAAGGGTTTCATGAAACTATGCATACATGCTCTATGCCTTAGCATCTTAGCATAATACTTCTCAATCCCTAACATACTCAAAGATTTACAATATATTCATGCTATCACCTCATTTGCCTCTAAATCATAAGATTTAAACATCATTCTTTAGCTTAGGAAAGTTTGGACTTACCTTAGCAAAGATAGACTAAACCACCAAGCCTTTTTCCTTTTCTTCCCTTCCTCTTCTTCTCTTCTTCCTCTCTTCTTCTTCTTTTCTTTTTCTTCTTCTCCACGGCTGGCAAAACCCTCTCCTTTCTTTCTTTTTTTTTTTTCCCTCTTTTCTCTTTTTCTCTCCTTTCACACACCGCTTAAGGACCAAGAGGGATGGGTGACCTTAAATGCTCTTGAAAATTTTCATTTTGCCCCTCTCTACTCTTAAGTCACGCTTTTCAAAGTCTACATGTCTCCCTTCTCCATCAATATTTTTGCCCCTTCAATTTTCTTTCCTACCTTGCCCTTGATCAAATCCTCAAATAACTTTTTATCAAATTCACTTTTACCCCTGGCCAAATTTTCATTAATGCCTCTGGCCAAATTTTCGTTATCAGATAAATAATAAGGGTTACCCACCTATTAGTCAGCATGAATGCTAGCTAATGAGAGTGAAATCATCCTCAAACCACTTCCACAGAAGATTTTTGTCGACATGAAACCTCAGTTAAGCATGCTTGGGTGAGAGCGATGGGTGACCCATTGGGAAGTCCTTAATTAAGGGTGAAATTGATCTCAAATCAACTCCACAAACAAAATTCCCACAGTAGCCGACTAATTAGTCGACTACTTTTACAGAGACATTTTACAAAGTAGTCGACTACTTTGGCCAAAAATCCTCCCAGGCAAGTTTTACAGAAAATTTTTCCACAGTAGTTGACTAAGTAGTCGACTACTGTGGTAACAAAAATTCTCCCAGCCTCCAAACAGTGAGCTTCAGGGAGTTAGTTGACTCTAGAGTAAGCTAACTCCCCCTGTTAGCTCACAGAAATCCATCAGTCCGCCAAAAACTCAGAGTTAGCTAACTCTAGAGTTAGCTGACTCTAGAGTCAGCTGACTCCCCCTGTTAGCTTACAGAAATCCACCAGTCAGCCAAAAACTCAGAGTTAGCTGACTCTAGAGTCAGCTAACTTCCAAATTTGACTGACTAACAACCCAAAAATTTCAGCCATCTTCTCAATTAGTTAATAAATGAGTCAATTAACATCCAAAAGCCATTCTAATGCATTCCAACTTCCAAAATCTTCATTCTAACTTCTCCCAAGGATCAAAAACAACCAGAAAACATTGAAATCATCACAAAAACTTTGATTAAAAGTCCAAATAAGTGACTTTATCAACATTTTGAAAGGATTATGAGAGAAAATTCAAAACAACCTCCAAAATTTCAGCCTTCACATTTTCTTAAGATTCCTACTCAATTATTTACACTAGAAGGCTAAACTAACAATAAAAACATGCTTAAAATGAAATTACAAGTCTTTCAAGTTCAAGATATTACATAGTATCCATCAACACTTATTAATTAATCACAATCATCCATTTAAAAGTCTCACAACTGTTCATTCTAATCCAGATCATGGTAGTCAATAAGCAAACTAGAGAGAGGAAAAAAAAAACTTATGGAAGGTGGGAGAGATGGTGGGTGGATATGCTCACAAAGCACAAGTTCTACTTTGTCTTAAATTTATGTCTGTTAAGTGTTGCCCAAATTATAATTCTCCTGTAACCATAAAATTTCCTAATGAGCGAGGAAGACAATTGACTGCTTTTAAGGTTGCCTGATGGTCTAACATGAGATGGCATAAGTTTAGAGAATGGAAAAAATCATATGATTCATCACTTCGTAATAATCTAATCAGGTATAATGCTCAACATGATCAACTATGCAACTAGATAGAGTTGCATTTATTAGATATATACAAGTAATCAGGTAAACTTGACAGAAATCTAATTAACATAGCAGAAGTTTGGCACACATTGCATCATTAATTGAATGTTCACCAACTAAAAGAAGTCATAAACTTCAAGCATGAAAAGATAGTAAATCAGTCAATTTCCAGTTTTGTAGTCACAATAAAATCACAACAAAGCACTTGTTCAATGCCAAAGCTTACCTTCCACATGGATGGCACTTGGGATCGAATGCTGGACCTTATCTTGCAGCTATTCACGATAGTGCCAGCTAATAAAAATGGGGGTTTGCCTTTCCATGGTATAGCCCTTAAATTTTCAAAAATATTAACTGAAAAGACAAAGGAGCTTACATCTTCCCCGTTCATATTATTTCAATTTGAATCCTGAAACATAGTAAACCATTTATGATAAGGAAAGAAAGAAATAGCTAAATCATGTGGAATATTAATTTCCACAGTGCTTCCATGCCAAGCACAAATGTAAGATGAAGATTAGAATTATAGTTAGAAAATAAAACTATATCATTATAATCTGATAAATAAGCTGTTTCCAAACTATTGATATAATTGAAAAACCCTTTTACCAGATTTCATTACAAAAGAGCAAGAACCAAGAATGCTAAATCATTTAACAGAAAAATAAAACAATAACATGAGATGTTCAGGTATGGTTGAAGACATCCATACTTTATTGCCTTCATCTGAGAGATTCCCAAAGTAGCATATCAGGGGGAATTTTTTTTTTATAAAAAAAACTAGAGTAGTTACACAATGAAGATTTGCATTGAAAAAAATAAAAAAATGAATTTTTATGGTGGAATAGAAGTAGGATAAAAATATAGATCAAAATATTAGTAAACCCTAATATGATGAACTGGAGAACCTCTGCAACCAGGAATTATCTGATCATCTGTAAAGTTGATGGAGAAGCAGATTTGCACCTCACCGAATGAAGAGTTAAGGTTCAATAAAATTACACCGATCAAAACAAAGAACAAAAGAGAGAATAGATGTTTTACCTATTGAAGAAACAAAACAAAATAAAATTCTTATAGAACCGCAGAAGGGTAATTAAGATCTAACAACATCTCAGACTTTTCTTCTCTTTTGTGAATCTCTTGACTTTCAAAATATAACAATAAATCATGGCACTTTGTGCTGATTCTTGGACATATATACTACAAAATCCAGACATTCAAACAACAAAATATTTTGGAATATTTTGTTTTCCAAAATCCGCATATAGGCTCATCAAATTTCAAAAAGTAGGGTACGAAATCAAAGAGAATCGAATAATAGCAATCAAACAAAAGTCTAATTCTTAATCAATAAACGGAGGCCACAAAGATTTTGAATCAGATGTTACATCAGAACTTAATTTATATATAAAATCAGAACAAGGGACAAAAGAACACCAAATGAATGAGATTTTTACCTTCTTCTTACTCATCTTCTCCAGCGGCGATTTGGAGTCTTGGAGACAACCTAACCCTCCTTCAACCTAGCCTTTGAAACTGGTCTGAGAATAAATTTATATTAGCATTCGGTGATATCTTGCTTCCATGTGGATGGTTGCGTCGGAGGCTCTGGTTTCCCATGGCCCTTAGGTTTTGTTGAAAAAATTATTTATTTATTTATTTTAGAGAAAATGGTTAGGTTCGTAGTATCAAAAAACTAGGGGTGAAAAGGATATTTTGCTGTAGAAAATTTTTTGCAATGTGCATTTCTGAGGATGGAGTAAGAATCTTTCTTAAAAAAAAAAAAATAAAGAGGATGAAGTATGAATCAACAGCCTAGTGATGTTATCTGATTTGCATGTGAAAAAAAAAAAAAAAATTGTTTGGAGCCACGAAAGTCGAAGGATAAAGACTATATTACGATGCCCTTTTATGTTTTTTTTTTTAAAATATGATCAAATCATAAATACTACATGATTATAATATACATTTTATTACATTGCCCTTTTATATATCTTTTTTAAAAAAATATGATGAAATCAAAACCATTAATTTAGTAAAAGATGTTTTGATTATTGAACTCATGTGACCAATTCAACTAGACACCAAGAGATTAATGTCATCTTCAATTTTAAGTTTGTTCTCTTTTCCTCCCATCTTCCCTCTCCATCTTGTTCCATTCCCTAGGGACTCATCTCAACATATCCATAGATGATGAAATTATAAATTAAAATTTTCTTTAAATCCTAAAATAGATAGTGCAAAGAAAATGTAGAGTCGTGTTCCTCTTCTTTAGACAAATTTTATTTTTTTGATGTAGACCTCCATGAGTGCCTGGCCCTCATCTTTTCGCAAGTAGTGCTTCCTTAGTTGTCATCAGCAGGCACATTTTCTTAAAATAGATTTTTTAAAACTAAATAATTAATATCTCTCAAGTGAAAGAATATAAAATTTTAAACTTATTATTGGCTATCATTGATTGCATACTTTTATATTTTGCAAAAATAGGTTGAATATAATTCAAATTAAATGACCGATATAAATTCAAATAAAGTGTGTTTTGTATAAAACAAAGATAGCATAAACAAAGTATAAATTCAAAATGTTTTTTTTCTTTTTTTAATATTTCAAATAGACCAAGACCAATTATAGTGGCCTAACTCTATATTAGGCCGGGCCTCATGGACTAGGTCTCATAGTTTCAAACCAATGGATGATATATTCTCCAAAAAAAAATATTGAGTATGTAGTGCAACAATATATTCTAGCAACCTATAGATATTCAATTTATTTATTAAGAAAAAATCAATATAAAATTCTGACACTAGTAGATATCCATGTAAAATTTGAAAACAAAACAAGACCAAAAGCAATAGGATGTCGGGGGGGGGGAGGGGGGGATAATTATATCAGAAGTACATAAACTTATTTTGGGATTTCAATTAAGTTCTTATAATTTCTTTTTCTTAATTGAGTATGCTAACTCATAAAATTTATTCAATCAAGTATAATTTTTATGGCTATCAATGGTGACTTGATGGATTATCTTAACACTGAAATGATGCTTATATAGTGCTAATATTAGCGAAGGATGAAAAAATTGAACGAAAAAACTTTCACCATTTTCCAACTCCTATCCTTTGAGGCCATTTAGTTAATCACTATGATGATTTTTCTTGATCATAAGATCACTAATGATAGGATCACTAGTGATAGGACCACTGATGATCCAACATCATTCCATTTGATACGAGATATTTCAATAATCAAATATTACTAGTGATCACGGATCCTTATGTTTGGTATACCATAGAAATAAAAGATCACAATGAATGCAATACCAATAATACCCTTAAAAACTTATTTGTATAATATTATATATATTATATATAATACTATTATTATACTTTATAATATATTATGTATAAATTATATATTATAATATAAGATTAATAAGATTAATAGTAATACTATAAATACATACTATATATTTTTACATATAATAAATATAAATAATGATATAAAAATAATTACTATATTATAATAATATTAATTATTATATATTGTATTAATTACAAAAATTATAATATAGGGGAAGAGATTGACAAATATAGGGATAAAATTGTTCAAATATTTTGGTGCAAAATTCCATCACCATGGTGATCTAACATTTTTGATCTCTTGAATGGGACTAAGATTATCTCCTTCGATAGTGATCTTAATCCTAAAATGATCACAGATCATTACCAGAATATGGATGCCAATAGAGTAATCTTATCATCAGTGATCTTTCAAAGATCACTCCATACTAAACACTACCTCAATGTCTCCATGAATCCTCCCCTAATTGTCATTTTTCATCTCTCATTGCTATTATATTAGCACCACATGGTGTCATGTTGGCATCTTTTTCTATCCACCATGCCAAGTAGGACAATCTATTAAGTCATGATTGGCAACCATTAAAAATATATTTGATTGAATAAATTTTATGAGTTGATATACTCAATTGACAAAAAAAATACAATGACTCAATTAAAAATCCAAAATAAATTCATGTACTCCTAGAGTGATTATCGCTAAAAAAAACTTAACCTCCCCTTTTGGCTCTTTTCTCATCTCCTTCATTTCTTTTTACAGAGATCAGGAATCTTAGAAGTTTAATTTTAATTTGAAGCCAAGTTTGAGACATTGTTGATTTTTAATTAAAGCTGCAAATGGGTTGGGTCAACTCGTGACCAGACTCAATCTTAACCCAATCCATGGACTTGTAGGTTGGTTAAGTTTGAAAATTAGACTTGATCTAAATTTTAGATCAAATTTAAGTCTTATATTTTTCAACTCGATCCATGACCCAACTCGACTTATATCTCATTCGGGTTTAATTTGAGCAATAAAAAAAAGATCCAACCCTATCCGAACCCAATCTAGCCTGACCCATAAATCTTAATATATAAATCTTATTTTCTTCAATTATCTTTACTATTTCACTGATTGAACTCTCATTTATGCTAATTCTTATTTTTATCTTAAGAATTAGATTTCCTCTCATCTTTTTCACTTAACTATATCTAAATATTCATATTTCATTATCTATTTTGGTAGATTCTTATTTATAATACCTTCAAGCATATCAATATATATTTTAAAGATAATGATTGATCAATTACTTAAATAGAATTAAATTTTTTAAATAAAAATTAAAGTTTAAGTTCTCATTTTAATCTTATTTCAAATTTTTAGTGGCTCCATATTTAACTATCGATTACTAGATTTTAGCTATAAAATAATAGCTAAAAGCTTGTCTCAAATGCAAACGTGACCTAACTCGATCTTGATTTGAACCTAAACATTTTGGATTAGATATGGGTCATACTTGGTCTAAAATTGATCCAAATAATTTGTTAGCCCTAAAATTTTTTTCATGGACTCGACTCGACCCAATTCAATCACCCAATTGATTGAGTTCGAATCCAAAATCATGATTGAAATGTGAAATTGGATCAAACCTGGGACTAGCACAACCCAATCAAACCTACTTGCCTGCAACCCTATTTCCAATATTAATGCTACTTGGAAGGAATGGTTTTGGATAGTGGATGATGATCTCAATGAAGTTCATAGGTAGAAAATTTTAGTTTTCCATACTTTATTCTATTACTACTTCATTTTTATTTAATTTCTATTTTCTTTCTAAACTTTGAATTTTACGAGCTGAATTTTCAATGAGGCTAGTTATCCTCATCTTCTTCCCAAAAAAAAGGTAACAAAAAGGTTTAAAAGATAACACCAATGAGCTTTGTAATCAATAATGCACCTAGTACTTGATGATTTGGTTTTGTTTCTTGATTTTTCCTTCTTTCCCTTTTTTTTCTCTATTGTGGTATAGCTTTCCTTTGTTTTAGCCAATAACCATCATATAAATTTTAAAAATGGATTTTTTCCAAAAATACAACATGTTCTATATTTTCTTGGAAGGGCTTCCTTGTTAGTTTTGAACATTTTGATATTGATGACAAAAATGCACTAAATAATGTCTCTTTACTATTATTTTATTATAAATGGATAAAACTTTGGTAGATGGTTTGTTCTCTAGAATTGTTTAATATTCAAGAACTAAATTTCATTAGACACTGATTTACATTTTTCAAAAAAATATGATGTGGGTGAATCTAAGAAATTGTCTTCTTAAACATACTTATCAGATTTAGATCGGGCATCAACCTAGTTGACGAACTGGGCCAATGGTTTAATAGACTAACTTTGAGATCAATAGTTGAAATATATGAATAATTAAAATGATATTAATTGATACTCATAAATGAAGATAACTTTATATAAAATTCAATTAATTCGGCAGCTTTAAAATGTAGATCCTTAAAATTGAGTAATTTAATATCATATCTACATTAATACCTAAACTTAATCTTAAATTTCTAAAAAATTAATTCTTGAAATTCTCTATATTGGCTAGAGAAAGGGAGAGATGAGATAGAGAGATAGTTAGTATAAAAAGAGAAAGAGAGATTTAGGCCTAAAAGATGAAAAAAACCCTAAAAAGTAACACTGATATTTAAATTATGTTGGCTAAGAAATAATTTTAAAGGGCATAAAAAATCGATCTGATTTTATTGGTTTACACTAGATCATCAAATTAATAAAAAATTAGATTAGTTCATCCAATTTTGATTAAGTTAAAAGGGGAAGCACATACATGCTACCTAAGGAGAACTTTTCAGTTAAGAAATTTACAAGTGCCGGTCCATTTATTTATTTAATAGTACAAGTACCCTAGGATGTGCATATGCACCTTTAGAAAAGAAATTGAGATTTATGTTATTAACAAATCAAATGGATTCGGAGAGAGATAATTTAGGAAGAGATATCTGTGGTTAGAGAAAGATTTGGAGAGATAGTTAAATTGCCAAGGTCATCTTTTCTTGCCAAAATTATCCATGCGCATTGCTTTTATATTGAAATGTTTTCTATGTCAACTAATTAATTTGTATTAATGTATACTAAATTGGGCACTAGTACCAGATTGGTTCGGTTTGGTTGGTGGTTCAAGTAGTATACCCTTTTTACCAATTTTTTTCATAGTTTCTTATTTTTTTCTTTTTTTTTTATGTGATTTAGGTTGGTTTAGGATTGGGTAAGGCTTTTAGTCTCCTTCTCTCTCTCATTTACATTCAAAATTATTTAAATAAATATCATAAACCTTTCCTTTCTACTTACCTAAGATTTCGTATGTAAATAAGGGAAATACCTCCATTTGAATTCAATAAAAATATTTTATTCTTCAACAATAAAAGTCAACTCTCCCCTCAAGAATAATTTCGAAGAATTTCAAAAAATCCTGATTTATCAAATATCATGATGGGTACTTCTTCAAAAAATTAATTTAACTTTAAAATGATGAGAAAACAAAATATCAAAAAAAAAATCTTAAAGTAGAATGTGCAAGGCTTTGGTCAAACTTGGTCAAATTATCTTTAAATTATTTTTGTTGAATTCAAATGTGAGATATTTTCCTTATGTGCATAAGAAATAAGGATGGTGTTTACTTAAAATATTTTTAAATGCAAATAAGAAAGAAAAAAGGAACAGAGCTCACCGATGGCTTTTAATCTCTCTCCCTTCATATTGAAGTGAGCTTACAAGAACCTATATCCTACTTGGCCCACCCTCAAACCATCCCACACCCAAACTAGGCAGTTTGGACCAGTTCATACCCATAACCGAACTACAAGTTGATTTCGATCCGAACTGCGGCCAACTCAGTTCAGTTTTGTATACCTTGTCTTAAAGCAATCTTGCCTTACAGATTTTTTAATTTGTGTTCAAGTTTGTTGATTTTTTTTTTCTAACCACTAAAGTTTGTGTCCTATACCAATGGAAGAACGTACCATCTTTGGCATATTGATTTACATGCTGGAATTATGGTTGTTTATGCAGCTATTTCAGGACTGCAGATCAGATGTGCCACTAGCAATCTCAGGTTTGTTTGACTACCAAACCAGAAGCTGCAGCTGAAGAAAGTCTTTCAGCGTAGTGCAAATCAGTTGAATTCTACAATGTTTTCCAATACAGAGCCCTTAAAAAGTTAAGTTCCTTGAGCACAGCACTTTGGCATTGGTGCCTTCTCTTATTTAAGAGAAATACTGTACCTTTTCTCTCTTGTCATGCCTATGTGCAGGCTTTCTAATGTTCCATTCTGAACAAAGAGTTAGTTTTAAAACATTTAACATGTTGTCCATTACGTTGCAGCCATTATTTCTTCAAAGATGCTTTCAATACAGGATAAAGGCGAAGCATTGACAGAGGTTTTAATTTGTTATAAATAGCTTTTGTTTTGATTCGAGATTATGAGTTTTGGATATTCTGAAGGTGGTATGGCATGGCTTGGTTAAGCGATATGTCATAGAGTTATAATGGATATGTTATGGTGTGGCATGGTTGAGAGATATGATGTGCATGAAGGGTATTGTTGGTACGTGGTACAAGTTCTGGAGATGAGGAATTGAGCCTTTACTTGCCTAAACTGGTGGGTGGTCCAATTAACTCCATTAGCAAGCCAAAACTATGCCCAAAAACTTGAGTGGAAGTTATTGGCTGGCGGATGGTCCAATTAACTCCATTAGCAAGCTAAAACCATGCCCAAAAACTGAAGTGGAAGTTATTAGGTAGTAAATGGACTTAAGTTATAAGCATATAATGTTTTCTTTTTCATCCAATATGTGATTATTTTTGGAATGTTATAATCTTCCCTCCTTATGATGTCACGTTCTCGTCGCACACCATAAGCTAACCAGAATCTACCCTGAGTCTGGTCATTGGTGTTGCAAGGGTGGCTCCACGCCATGGTAGGACTCTACCACCATCCTATGGGTAGCCCTTTCCTCATGCCCACCAACTTTCTCAAACTGCTCTGATAGCATTTGTAATGCCCCAAGCCCACCTACTGATCCAATTAACTCCGTTAGTGGACCGAAACCATGTAGCCCAAAAATTCAAGTGAAAGTTAATGAGTAGCAAGTGGACTTGAGTTATAAGCATATAATACTTTTTTTCCCATCCAATAAGGGACTATTTTTCATGTATTACACCGGTGTAGAACAAAGTCATAATATGTGACATGATTGAGTTTATTACATAGGGTACTAGTATATAAATCAACTTGGGCAAGAGAAATATCACTAAGTTAGATTGTTGATATAAAATACTAGCACTAGAAGTGACAATATGTACCAGCAGTACTATCTTGTGATGCTTTCGTGCTGAGAATAAGCTAGTTGATCAATTGATATTATAGATTCAATAGATCCTTTCATAAGTTTTTCGCCAGTAATATCATTAGATATCTCAGTGATAGACTCTTTTACATTGCAGTAGCTTGAACTTGATTTTTTTTTACTTCTTTAACCATGATACTCTTCTTGTCTTTCTTCGCTTGATTTTTTTTTTTTTTTTTTGCTAATTGGATTGTAGAATCATCATTGTTTTATCTTTTATTCCTTCTTTAACAATTGCTGGAACCTTCTATTCTTCAATTTTAATATAAAAGATCTTTGACTATATAGGATCATGGACCATGGCTTCAGTATAAGTAAGATAAGAGACTTGAGTATAGTATCTTATTGCTTGAAAAGTTGGCTTATTGGTAGAACTCTTAAGGTATTTGCGACAATCAAAAAATAGATACTTTTTTTTCAATTTTATTTGCATGGCATCTAAGTATTAATAGGTTTATCATGATTATGAGTAGCATCTTCAACTCTCTTCTAGCAAATTCAGCCTTCTCCTTGACTAGATAGTTTGTAATAGTTGAGATATGCTTCAAATATATGTAAGCTAGTTTATGAAAGCGTCAAACTCCAACTTACCTTGTAAATAAAAAACTTTAAGCTAAACTTTTCTTCATGTGTTATGAGTTCTTGGCCAAGGGTTAAGGAATTCGAATTCTTACAATTTTGTCGCATCATTATCACAAAATAGAAGTGACATGCTGACTGGCACTATCTTCAGTTGTACAACTATGGAAGCTGGCCAGTATCTCATCCATCCTTTATTTTAATTAACTTGATGATCAAACTGTTGTTTGAATTGAGTGACACAATCATCAACCTGCTTCTCTAATTGAGCAATATGGTCTTCCATGGTGAAGGAGCTAATAGTGCTACTGCATGCATATACCATGAGTAATAGAATATGTCCACTGTGTAGTTGCATATAAAGTACCAGGTACAAGGATGCTCACTGAGTCCAGATGTATCAATACCCTATATTAATAGAGATTGCAATCAATCAGAGAGAAATCCTTTCGAATCTAAGAGGAATCAGGATAAGTTGGAAGCATAGGACTACTAAGAAAAGTAGGGGATGTCACGATTAAAGGATGGTGATGTCGCGATTAAAAGATGGTATTGATGGCAGAAATGTCTCATTGCTTACTAGTCATTCAATTGATGATAACCATGAGAGAAGATGTGAAGATCCGAGGCCATAGAGGAAGAACTCTTTTTACTAAAGGACCTTTACGATAGTATTCTTTGCCAGCAAAATAGGAATGAAAAGGGGGACCAGATGGTGGTTGTGGCGGTCGCAGTAGTGGGATGGATCCAGCACTAGAAGCTTGAGTCATGCTATTCTCATGGCCTATTATAAAAAGAGTGGTGGTTGTGGCGGTAGCAGTAGTGGGATGGATCCAGCACTAGAAGCTTGAGTCATGCTATTCTCATGGCCTATTATAAAAAGAGTGGACTGGCGATGGTCATGGCTAGTGCAATGATGAGTTTGGTCGTTAATGGTCATTAAGTGATTGTCGACACTCAGTGATGAGTGATGAGGGTGGTGGCCAACTATGGCGACATAAATCAATAAAATCTCCTTCAACAACAACCTTCTCTTTGAGTGCTATGACAAAGATTCTAATGGCCAATATGACGAAGGGAAGGTGGTCGACTGGAGGTGATGGCCGACCCCAAATGGTGGTCTTGAGGCTCAGTTACTAGGTTGGGAGGAGAACCTTCTTTTTTCTCCATCCTTTTTTTATTTTTTTCTCTCTTTGTTTTCTTTTCTTTTTTTCTTCTTTTTTTATAATTTATTTTTTATTTCCTTTTCCTTTTCTTCATTCTCTCTTTTTTTGTAAATTAGGATTTTAAAGATAAAAAATAAGAAAATATTAGGCAAAATAGGTAGAGAGATGGTTACCAAGCTTGGCCCTGACTTTTTTTTTAAAAAAATAACTAGAGTTTTACAGCAGCAAAATCAAGAAAAAAGAGGGTAATAGAGGAGGAATAATTATTATGTTTGACTTTGATATCAAATTTAATGTAGGCAAGCTATAAGAAAATAATTATTGGTCTCGCATCAACTTTTTGAGGGTCTTCGATTCAGTACCATTAACCACTCTACAAAATTTATAACCTAGCACCACTCAGAAAGAATCACTCCAAACAAGTTAAAGAAAATTTTAAAATTTTATTACTTAATTCATTGATTCAATAAAGCACACTAGGATTCTATTTAAGGAGCACTACTAGCCCAAAAGAAATTAAGCTACAATCAGAACATTTTTAAAATCATATATTTATTTGATGTTAACAAAAATAAGAATGTTATTAATAAAAATAAGACTCCTAAAGAAACAATTTCTTATTCTGATCAAAATTTGTCTTACACTTTCTTTGCTGAACTTTTGTGGGCTTATTTGTGTTGCATCAACTCACCCCAGCTTGAAGAATTCAGCTCTTAATGAATTTAAGCTTAGACTAAGTGACATTTTCTTCTTCTATGAATGAGTGAATCTGATGGTCTTCAAGTGCATGTTTCAGCTCACTATTGTAATTTAACATGAATCTCATCAATCTTCTTTCAAGTTTATTTTGATATAGCTTGCGATGCAACCATCTTTCTTTACATGCTTCAGTGGTTCTCTATCACATGAGTTTCTTCCTGGATGAGCCTTCTATTGGAAGACATAATGATCTTGGGCCTCATCAATACTTCTAGTAATAGGCCAGAAATCATGTCAGAAATATATCAAACTACTAGAATAGCAAATGCAAATAGATAAATTTTAAGGCACATATGTGCAATTAGTGTGTCGTATCGTTATTATCTGAAAAATCTATGCATGAAAGTAAGATCAAAATTACCTATATTGCTAATAGTTAAAAGAAGTAGCTTGCACATGCTTTGCATAATAAACACAATAAGTCACACATCCAGCATGGTTACTTGCTCAATCAACATTCAAGTTGTAGTTTAAGGTAATGAAAGAGAGGTTGCAACAAATATGAAGCTAATAAAGGTCTCATGCAAAATTTCAATTTTACAAGTATGATGTGATTGCATACTACCAAATAAATAAATACTAAGCGATCATTTGGTTCATGATAATCTATCTTGGTAATCCTTGATTACCATGCAGATTATCATGTTTGACAATTAGATATGGTGATCTAAGTAGTAATATTTAATTCTCAAAAATCTAACATTACTACAAAATCTTGGCAATCCAATTTTCATTTCAAAGGTGAGTACCCAAGATTACCAAAGTTTAGCAATCTTAAATTATACTTAACTTTCATATAAATATTTAATAATACTTAATCTAATTATATATTTAATTTACACTAAATAATATTTAAATATTTAATATTATATTTATATTTAATATTAAATTTAATATTAAATTTAATATTAAATATAATATTTAATATTTTAAAATATATTTATATTATAATATGTAGATATTAAATTTTAAATTATTAATATTTATGACCTTGCATTTATCAACACATTTCTAAATATTTATACATTATATATTAATAGATATTATATAATAAGATATTTAATAATATTATTATATATATTATTATATATAATATTTTAAAAATTAGGTTGCAAAGAATTTTGATTTTTATCAGAACATTTTATATTCTAACAAAAAGAAGAAAGGACTACTTAAAATATTTATAATAAAATTCAAAAATATAAAGAACTAATTATCGTACTTTGTTATTACGAACCAAACACAGTAATCTTCATTTCTAAAGATCTGATTACTAAGTGTAAGATTACTAGGAATATAAGATTTCTAATAATATTATATTACCATGTACCAAATATCACCTAATAGGCAAAAAGAATAAATAATAGCAAAAGAGTACAAGTAATATCATACAAGTAGTTGCCTTTTACAAAAGTGCATGCTCAAGAGGTTTAATAGCCATGAGATCCATCTAGCCACCTAGCTGACCAATCATATGTAGATATATCGATTTAACTTACACTAAATAAATAAGAAGGTTTCTAGTGCTGAAATTATATAAAAATTTTACAGAAAAACATGTGAACCGAAATGATTTATGCCTGGAAAAAAATGTAGTGTTCTGAATTTGTCATATTTATATAGAAAATTAAGAAAGAAAAAAGTAAAGTAAAGGTGAACCTGGGTATTTTGGTCACATCCATCTGTGATAGAAATGGCTGTGAAATTTGTTGAGATTCAGATAGCTCTAGCAAAATGTGGGACAAAGAAAACTCTGAAATGTCAATAACAAAAATCTTCATGATATGAAGACTTATTCAAGACCAAATGTCAGTGATCAAGTGTGTCCTCAAGAAGTTGAGGATGACAATGATGATGACATTTTTCATGAGAATCCTGAAAAAATAAAAAGAAAAAATTACAGTACCATCTACTGTCAACTATTTTCAATGGTGATGCCTTTTTCCAACCTGATAGCCAGTTAACCATTAACTGCTTATGACTAAATGGGATTCTAATATCATCACTTACACATTGTTCCTCATGCAAATCAATTTTATTAATTGCTTGAACAAAGTTAATGGGGACAGAAATGACTGTTTGTATACATGGTGGATGGAATGTTTCTTCTATGTAGGTTTGGGAAGCAGAGTTAGTGGATCAATTATGCTGGAAATTATATTTTGGCTTTCTGACTGAAGCAACACTTTTTTTTTTTTGATGAGTGTAACATTTTTAACTCTTGTAACTCTGGTAACTGTTCAAATATGACGCAAGTATTTGGCTTTACCATTCAACTTAAATTTTATCATACACACAATGTCGGTCCAGGTACCCCAAAGTCATAGTGGTTGATTATTTATTATCATGTCCCCTAACAATATTCTCAAATATTCTATTCTTATGAAGTTATGATTTACCTTACGCTGTTTCAAAGCGTAGATATAGTCTAAATATTGAAATAATTTTGATGGAACTGATCTAGGAAATTTGTGTTAGAGTTTATAACCAGTTTCTTTCCTACAGCTGGGCATTAGATCGTTCTTTTTGTAATCTTTTTTCTTTACATGTCAGAGAGTGAATGATAGATTATATTGCAAAAACTCAGAATTTTCTATTTGTTCTCTTTTGCAGGCACATTGAGTATTTTTATGATAACGCAATCATAGTTTTGCTCCATTAACAATGAAAAAAAAGGTTTCTGCTGGTGATGAACACAAATTCATTCAGCATTGAGATGGATGATGGTTTCTCTGAACATCCATGTCCCATGAATAGATCCACTGGGATGATTGAAAAGAGTGAGTCGCAGATCTGTTCAAATATTTAAAATGTTGGGACCTGCCACAAAAGCAGTGTGGTTAAACAGTGCCACAGCATCCCTACACAATCGAGTAATGAGATATCTTTTACCATTTACAGTATTCAATGGAAGAATAAGCTTCCTTTATGGCTTTACATTCAGTCTGCCCAAGAATGTATCATTCTTTATCTGAGATCATTAGAGTAAATGAAGAATAATTATATTTATAATGTATTAGAACAAGAGTTCTGAGACATTCCAAATTTTAGTACTTTTGGCATGCTGGACACTCAACACACTTCATGACACTCCTTGACATTTCTAACTATTAAATTATAATGCTATCACTAGTACATGTCTACTTTTGGCAATTCTGCATGGAAGATATTTAGCGTAACATATCAATTAGCGAACCTTTTAGCCATTTGTGAGCTAAAAGAGCAATAGATCCAACTTATTAACTATTGTAGACCTATATTAATACATATTTATGCAAATATATAAAAGAAACAGACATAACCTTGCATCTAATTTGTGTGAGATATTTCTGGACACTCACAGATGAAACCAAATCACATGTCTGACAAATTAAGAAAAATTTCTATAAAAATTTTCTAAGCCTGATGGTGGATAATTGCTTTCATGGGGGCTCTTATGAAAAAGATGTCTTTAATATTACCGCAGAGGCTCAAATCCACCATTTAGCTGTTTAGCATCTATACCCATAATTCCCCATTTAGTGGGGGCAGCAACAATTTGAATACCAAAGTTCCTCGGCCTAAGAAAATTTCCTTCGAGTTACAACTAACTATTCATGCTGGCTGTATTACTTCCTTGCCATAGCATCCATCATGGCTTCCGTTTCCTTTTTGTTTTTCCCTTTTTTTTAATGGAAAAGAAGATCAGCAACATCTATCAATAATTCATTAAAAGCATGAATTGGGGTAAAGGAAGGACCTGAACACTGATATCTTGCATCAACACCAAGAGGCATTACCAGCCTCAGCATCCATCACTACCTATTAACTAATCGCAACCATCCATTTATCAGTCTCGCAACTCTACATTCTAATCCAGATCATCACAATCAGCAAGCAAACTAGAGAGAAAAAGGAAACTTAAATTCAAGCATCAAATTAACAGAACAGAAGTAGGGCGCACATTGCATCAAATTCAACTTAATTGAATGCTTACCAACTAAAAGAAGTCATAAAAAATTTCCTGCTTTATAGGTATGCTAAAACCACATCAAAGCAGTTGTTGGATACCGGAACTAACTTACCTATCCAGATGGATGCCATTTGGGATCGAACTCTGAGCCTTATCTTGCAGCTATTCACGACGGTGCCAGCAAGTAAATATGAGGGTTTGCCTTTCCATGGGATGACCCTTAAATTTCCAAAGTTTGACTGCGAAAAAAGGAGCTTGCATATTTACTCTCGTACTTCTATCGCAAGCACTAATATGAGATGAAGATTAGAATCATAGTTACAAAATAAAACTATATCATTATAATCTGATCAATAAGCTACCTGAAAACTATTGATATAATTGAAGAACTTTTTTATCAGATTTCATTATAAAAGATCAAGAAGAAAGAATGCTACATCACTAAATAGAAAAATGAAACAATAACATGAGATTTTCAGGCATGGTTGAAGACATTCATCCTTTACTGTCTCCATCTAAGAGATTCCCAAAGTAGCAGATTTTTTTTTTTTTTTTTTTGAAAAAAAAACCTTAGAATAGTTACGCATTGAAAAAATAAAATAAAATTTTTATGGTGGAACAGAAGTAGGACAACAAGTATAGATCAAAATATTAGTAAACCCTAATATGTTATACTAGAGAATCTCTGCAACCAGGAATTATCTGATCAACTGTAAAGTTGATCGAGAGGCCGATCTGCACCTAGCTGAACGAAGAGTTAGATGTTCAATGAAACCACACCGATCAAAAGAAAGAACAAGAAAAAAGAATAGATGTTTTACTTGATGATAAATGTGAGAAAAAACACAAAATTTTTATAGCGCTGCAAAAGGATAATTGAGATCTAGAAACGTCTTGAATTTTCTTCTCCTTTTCCCACTGATTCTTGCCCGTATAAATCACAAAATCCAGACATACCAGCTCTCCCCGGACTGAAAGATATTCAAACAACAAAAAATTCTGGAATATTTTTCTACCCAATATCCGAAAATAAGCTATAGGTACAAAATCGATAAGAAAATTCAACCATGCAATGCCAACGATCAACCGGTCCAAAATCTAATTTTTAATCAAGTAAACCACGTCCACAAAGATTTCCAATTAGATATTACATTAAAGCTTTAATCTATGTATATAAAATCAGAACAAGGTGAGAAGAGTACCAAATGAAAGATTTTTACCTCCTCCTCCTCATCCTCATCCAGTGGTAATTTGAAGCTTTAGGGTTTCCTGTCTAAGTGCAAATTTATATTGACATTCGGTGATATCTTTGCCACATGAATGTATGCAGCGGATTCTCCTAAATGTTTCTAGTAGTCTCCGTTTGTATGCCGCTAGTTTTGTTTTGCCTCTGGTTTTAGAAACTAGGGTTTTGTTTTGCCTCTGGTTTTAGAAACTAGGGGTTTGAAGGATGTTTTGCCGCACAAAATTTTCTAAGCCTACATTCGTATAATTAATTCATGCGGACCATCGTTATTTGTTTGCTGTGTAAGTATATAATAGTCCGAATTCAAATTTTTTTAAATAATTTTTTAAAAAATATGAATTTGAAATTATTTATCCAAGCAATGCATTTTTAAAATCTAACAACAATTAAAATCATACTACAACACGTCCAAAATTAGTGCGGCCATAAAGATTTCAAATTAGATGTTACATCATAACTTTATCTATCGATACAATCAGAGACAAAAGAACACCAAATGAAAGATATTTTTATCACTCTCTTGTTCTTCTCCAGCTGCGATTTGAAGCCTTTGAGAAAACCAAGCATTTGAACCTTGTCAAAAGCATTGGGTGATATCCTACTACTGAATCCCGCCGTGGGTTTTTGAAAGGGAGGGCATGCACCGCTTAGACGCCCCTGGTTTTGATTTGTTTAAAGATTTTTTCCCCTTCCATGCATTCAACCGATGGTGTTTGGTAAGTTCTTTTTTGATCATATATTTATTTAAATATATTATGGCATAAAAAAATTTTAATTAAATATCATTCAATTTAAATAATATTAAATTTAAATTTAGAAAGATATGAGATCATCATCATAAAAATAAAAATAAGATAAATGGAATGGATAAAAAGTATTTTTTTTATTTTTTTAAAAAAAATAATTGGTTTAGAACTTTTGATTAAAAAATTTTAAAAGAAGTGAAATTCTATTTAAAAAGGTATAATATAGATGAAATAGAACGTTAACTATCATATCTACTAAGGAGATGAAGATAAAATTTTAATTTTTCTTGAAGAATATAGGACTGAGTTTTATTTCATTTACGTAACATTTTTTTAGAAAAAATTATTTCTTTAAAATTATATTTTTTAAAAAATATTTTTTATTTTAAATTCTATTTTTAATATAAATTTTTAACTTTTTTTTAAAAAAAATTTGTTTATTTAATACATACATTGTATTTATGTTATTCTTATTTTTATGATCATGGAAATTTAATATTTTTAAAAATTCAAAATAAAAAATAATAATTTTAAAATTTAAATTAAATAATAATTCATGAGCTATCTCAACTTGATAAATATAGGTAGTCGCTTAATAAATAGAAGTAGATAATTATAATTCTAATCTTTGAATTTTTATCATATTGGAATGGGAAGAGATATCGAACACCTTCAGTTGTATATTTTTGATTAATTCAATAAGTATATCATAATAAAAGAGAAAAAGTTCAATGCACTCTTGTAGCATGCATATAAAATGGACTCTTGTAGCATGCATATAAAACCTGTCATCTAACAATCAAAATAAGTGATTTTTAAACATTTTGGTTTCTAACATGCCTGGCCTTTGTTAATCATCATACAATAGGCCTATATCAATCCATATAAAATCAAATACCTGAATCTCAATCAAGAGGTGCTCCATTATTAGAAACACGTGTCACCAAATGATGTCATCTATTTTATGAAACGATAGGCTCAACCAATATCTTCAAAAAAAAAAAATCTTTAAACAAAACAAAACTAAAGGCATTCAAACAGGGCGATCAGAAACAACTTAGAAAACACACCACACACATAGCATCCGAATATTGCGGAATATGCCTATGATATCTATCTAGGCTCAACCAATATCTTAAAAAAAAAAATCTTTGAAAAAACAAAACTAGAGGCGTCCAAACGAGGCGTCCAAATGGGGCTGCCTAAAACAACTTCAAAAATCCACCGCACACATCGCGTGATAGCTGGATATCGCCAAATATGCCCATGATGTCTATCCATTTTTTGAAACGATAGGCTCAACCAATATCTTAAAAAAAATCTTTAAAAAGATAAAACTAGAGGCGTTTGAAACGATAGGCTCAACCAATATCTTAAAAAAAATCTTTAAAAAGATAAAACTAGAGGCGTTCTACCAGAAACAACTTTGAAAACCCACTGCATAACACTCGGATATCGCCACCAATATCTTAAAAAAAATCTTTAAAAAGATAAAACTAGAGGCGTTCTACCAGAAACAACTTTGAAAACCCACTGCATAACACTCGGATATCGCCGAATATGCCCATATAAATTTGCTCTCAGACCATGTTCAAATGCAAGGTTTTTCTCAAAGAGTCAAAATCACCGCTGGAGAAGAAAGGCAAGAGGAAGGTAAAAATCTCATTTATTTGGTGTTCTTTTGTCCCTTGTTCTGATTTTATATATATATATATATAGTTTTAATGTGAAATCTAATTCGAAATCTTCGTGGCCTCCATTTATTGATTAAACATTAGATTCTGGATGGGTTGTGGTGTGATTGGTTGCATTGCATGGTCCGACCTTTTTTTTTTTTTTGATTTTGTATCTAGCTTTTTGAAATTTGAGGAGCCTATATGTAGATTTTGGAAAACTATATGGAGATTTTGAAATTTGAGTAGCCTATATTCCAGAATATTTAGTTGTTTGAAAGTTGAGGGATTTGGAAAAGAGAAGAAAAGTCTGAGATGCGCTATAGGATTTTTTTTTTCCCTGCCCTTGCAATCAAGTAAAACACCTATTCTCTCTTTTTGTTCTTTGTTTTGATCAGTGTAATTTTATTGAACTTTAAATCTTCATTCCCTACCCTTGCAATCAAGTAAAACACCTATTCTCTTTTTTTGTTCTTTGTTTTGATCAGTGTAATTTTATTGAACTTTAAATCTTCATTCGGCGAGGTGCAGATCTATGCTTCTCCATCAATTTTGTAGATGATGAGATAATTTTGGTTGTAGAGATTTTCAAATATTTCATATTAGGGTTTACTAATATATTGATCTATATTTATTTATTGTCCTAATTCTATTCCACCATAAAAATTTTGTTCCTTTTCCTTTTCAATGCGAGCCTTCGTTGTGTAACTATTTTAAGGGTTTCTTTTATGTTTTATTTTTTCCCCATCATGTGCTACTTTGGGAATCTCTTAGATGAAGGCAATGAAGGATGGATGCCTTCAACCACACCTGAAAATCTCATGTTATTCTTTCATTTTTCTATCATCTGATGTAGCTTCTTGCTTTTTTTTGTAATGAAATCTAATAAAAAGTTTTTTCAGTTATGACAATCGTTTGGAAGTAGCTTATTTATTGGATTATAATGACATAGTTTTAGTTTCTAACTCTAATTCCAACCTTCATCTCATATCTTTCAGGTTAATATTTTTGGAAATTTTGGGCCTATCCTATGGAAAGGCAAGCCACCATTTTTATGTTCTAGCACTGTCATGAATAGCTACAAGATGAGGCTCAGAGTTCGATCCCAAATGGAATCCATTTGGATGGGTAAGTTTTGGTATCCAACAAGTGCTTTATTGTGGTTTTATTGTGCCGGTAAAGCTGGTAATTGACTCGTTTACCATCTTTTCATGCTTGAAGTTTATGACTTCTTTTAGTTGATAAGCATTCAATTGAGTTGAATTTGATGCAGTATGTGCCCTCCTTCTGTTATGTTAATTTGATGCTTGAGTTTCTTTTTGCTCTCTAGTTTGTTTGTTGACTGCCATGATCTGAATTAGAATATCAATAAATGGTAGTAATGGATGTTGAGGCTGCCAGCTGGTTTGAGTTGCTAATGCCTTTTGGTGTTCATACAAGATATCTGAGTTCAAATCCTTCTTTTACCCCAATTCATGCTTTTAATGAATTATTGGTAGATGTTGCTGAACTTCCTTTCCCAAAGAAAAGAAAAGGGAAAAACGAAAAGGAAACAGAAGTCATAATGAATGCTATGGCAAAAAAGAAATAGAGCGAGCATGGATATTTAGTTGTAACTTGAAATTTTCTCTTAGGCCAAGGAACTTTGGGACTAAATTTTTGCTGCCCCCACTGCATGTGATATAATGGGTAGATATACTGAACAAGTAAATTCTAGATTTGGGCTAGATTTGGGCCTCTGCTGTAATATTTCAGAGACATTTTTTTCATAAGAACCCCCATGAAAGCAATTGTCCACAACCAGGCTTAGAATAATACTACAGAAACAATTTAACTTAATCTAGACAACTTTACTGAGACGTGTGATATCTTTTCATCTGTTTGAGTGTCCACAAATATTTCACACAAATTAGTTGCTAGCATATGTCCATTTCTTGTATATGTTTGTGTAAATATCTATTGATTTATGTCTATAGTAGTTGATAAATTGCTTTTAATGATCCACAGATATTGCCACCTCCGATATCACCTCTTCCACCTTTGGTTGCTGGTGTTGAAGGTCAGCTCAACGCCAGGTGCCATTTTCTTCGGCCCTCGCAGATCTGCTCCGAATCTCCGAACCACTTGTTTCATTAAGTCAGGTGGTAGGTTGCGGAGATGGATTCCAAGATGGTTGTCCTCGTGGAGGGACGGTGATTGCACCAAATTGTCCTCAGTTGCAGCAACCTCCTTCGGGGTCCAAACACTTTAACATTCGCTCTTTTAGTTCAAAAAAAAAAGACAAATGTTTGCTAATTGATTTGCTATTATGCAGACTTGCCAAAATTTGAAATGTATGAAGTGTTGAGGAGTGTTATGAAGTGTGTCAAATGTCCAACTTGTCAAAAAAACAAAAATTTGTAATGTTTGGGCAACTCTTGTTTTAATGCATTATGAATATAGTTATTCATATAATTATTCTTTATATACTCTAATGATCCTAGATAAAGGCAATTATGTTCTTTTTACCAGACAGAATATAAAGCGATAAAAGAAATTTTTTCTTCTATTTGGTCCTATAAATGGTAATAGATAGCTCTTTAGTCAATTGTGTTAGGAATTATGGCAGGTCCCAACATTTCACATATTTGAATGGACTTCGTGATGTGCTCCTTTCAATTATCCCAGTGGAACCATTTGTGTGACATGGATTTGTGTTAGCAGAAACCTTATGCTTTCATCGACAGCGAAACAAACTTGTGTTGGATGGTATTTGCGCTTGCAACCTTTATGTAATAGAACAAGAAGAAAATGGTTTTAATGTAAATTTCCTTGACATGTGGAGAAAAAAGATAAAACAAAGAGAAACAATCTAAATCAGCTGGACTGGAGAGAAGAAATTGGTTATAAACTCTGTAAATTTTTTGAATCAATTCCATAGAAATTAATTTAATATTCAGACTATATCTATTCTGTGAAATAGCATTAGGTAAAATCATTTCTTGGAGAGGATTTCAATGTGGATGCTTGATGCAGGCACCAGATTGAGACAGACAGAGGTTTCAGGGTTCCTTATGGATCTCTGATTTATGAGTCCTTTCAGGGTTCCTTATGGATCTCTGATTTATGAGTCCTTTCAGGGTTCCTTATGGATCTCTGATTTATGAGTCCTTTTTTCTTGTTGAGTCCTGTTGGGCACCAGATTGAGACAGAGGTTTCAGGGTTCCTTATGGATCTCTGATTTATGTTCCTTATGGATCTCTGATTTATGAGTCCTTTTTTCTTTATTCTTAGAGTCCTTGTCAAGTCCAGTTGTGTCATTATTGGAATCCAGGAGTTAATCAAGTGTCAAGTGTTATTTTCTTTCATTGAGTCCTGTAATAAATAAGTCATGTAATAAAATTGAGTCCTGTAATAAATAAGTCATGTAATAAATCAAGAGAAGGTTCACCTTGACTGTAATAAATGAATCCTGTAATAAATCAAAAGAAGGTTAGCCTGTTCATTGTTGGAATCCAGGAGTTGGTCAAGTGTCAAGTGTTATTTTCTTTCATTGAGTCCTGTAATAAATGAGTCCTGTAATAAATCAAGAGAAGGTTCACTTTGACTGTAATAAATGAGTCCTGTAATAAATCAAGAGAAGGTTCACTTTGACTGTAATAAATGAGTCCTGTAATAAATCAAGAGAAGGTTCACCTTGAAGACCCAAGAGAAGACCCATCAACCATTCAATGACCCATGTCTTGGACCACTCCAGGACACATGGCATCACCAGAGCAAAGCAAGGAGCCAGCCCACATCAATTTAGGAAGGAATCTAGGCACCAACACCCTCCTTCCTCTTTTCTTCATGCCGCCCACCCTTATATGGAAGCTTTTGGGCGTCCATTGACTTTCACATTTATCATGCGGTCCCCTGGCAAGCATCTATGGAAGAAATTGGCTGCCCCTCTCTAATTGAAAGATCTTCATGCACCCCAGATGGAAGTAATTGGAAGATCTTTATGCACCCCAGATGGAAGAAGGTTGCCGCCTAATCAAAGATGGCAGGAGGAATCAAGGGGCGCCCACTCTTTCCCTTTCTCAAGTGGTCCCCCTCCTCTACAAGCTTGGAAATTGTAGCCACTCTCTCTTTTTGGCCGTCCCAGATAAAGCATGCAGAGATCCCTACCTCCTCAAGGAGAATCACATGCCATACATTACAATCCATGTCAATTATGTACTTAAAATGAATGATTTAACTTGTATTGACATGAAAGGGTTATAAAAAGACCTTTCTCTTGTAAATGAAAAAATAATTAATGAGAAAATTCTAAAGTTTTTTTTTTTTTTCATTGCTGTGAAGGCTCTGGTACTCCAAGAAGGAGTGGGTGTAAAGCCCTTATTGTTTCCTTTCATCTTCTCTAACCTCCCTCAAACCCAAACCCTAGTCGTCCCCCCTCCAGAAACCCTAAAACAACTTTGCCGCCAACCACAGGCCTCCATCTCCTCTTGCTATTTTCTCAGGGATTCACGAGCCGAAGAGGAAGTCGTCTTTGCCCCGAACCATATTTCGAAGATCCTTTCTGGTAGACAGCTTCTTCATCTAGGACTTTCAACCTGTCAGAGCGATCTTCCTGTTTCAATCTTCGAGTGACCACTGTTGGTATATGAAATCCTTTCTCTTATTCTCTTTCTCTGATTTAGTGAATGTTGAGAGCATGTCCTAACCGAGGGTTTCCTAACCTTCACTTTCCTGGCTTCATTAATATTCTAACAATTCTAGTTCCAGTGTATGCTTTCGCCTATCTTGCATAGTATAGCTTAACTAGTTTTTGATCTTTCTGGTAATTAGCCATCTCATAAAAAATATATATATAAAAAAAATATTATTTCATTGCATTCGTGTCTCATCCACGTCCTACATCAGTTTTGGTATCAGAGCAGGTTGTTAGGACTTGTTCTTGCATCATATTAGGAAAGTAGCTTTGCATGGGTGCTAAAAATTTCAGCTTGCTAAAATTTCTGCACACTTCCCATATTTGCTTATTTTCCTTGCATATAAAAAAATTCCAAAAAAAGAAAGAGAGCATATCTTGGTCTCTACTGTGCTCATTTAGGGATAGTCCAAAGAGAGAGGCTAGAGGTAGTACCCTGGGCTATTTGACCAAACGGGCGTTTGGTAGGGATATCAGGGACATACCAATAAGGGAGGCTACCGGTAGTACCTTGGTACGTTTGACCCAACTACCTACGTTTCGGGAGTGTCATAAGCTACCAAGAGGGCTATGCATAGCCGTCGCAAGAAAGGCTGACTTGAGGCAAGGCCTTAAGTGACACACATAGGCAAAAAAATAAAAAAATAATTAAAATATTTTAATTACTGCTATTAATTAGTTTTATAACTAAAAATTAAAAAAAAAATAAAAATTCTGTATTGCTGCATCCTTTTGGTTAGAGACTCGACTTGTTAACTTAAGTCTTTAGTGTTCCATCATCTCTGCATTAAATTGACTTAAGAGCACCGCTATCTCAATCAGGTGGGGATTTCATCACCCTTCCTAGGCCCAGAAAACCATCAACCTGCATACGAGCCCAAACCTCCCAATTTTAAAATCTAGTAGACATAATTGAACATTAGGGACACCCACGGTTGGATTCACATATTTTGTTGAAACTGGTGTGTCTTTCTCCATTTATGACTAGAACCTGGTATCTAAGGCTGGAGGTCAAATGTCAAACGACTTAAGCGGAGTGACGGGGTTACTCTAATTAGGCCCCTGCGTTAAGCAGGAAGAGCCTCCCCCCCTCCCACCTGCTACCTGGCTAGCTACAGGGTATTTGGTGATTGACTAGCATTTAGTTGACACACTTTATTTGAGCTCTAGGTCTAGGAGACACTAGTACGGATCCTTTGTGTGCTTGTTTGCATGTCTACTAGGTCAGGAGTTTAATATCAACCGAGTCAGTCCCAACCTGAGTTAACCATGGACAATGACATTGGAGCTATGCTTAGGACCATTACTAAACGATTGGCCCAATTGAATGATCAAGTGAGCTCCCTAGAAGAAAGGCGTAAGACTAGGACTGAGCCTAAGTTAGACCCTCGTCTACCTACCCCACATCCTGACCCTAGGAGAGCCTATCACTATGATTTTACCCCTGAGTATCACCCTAGAAGCTCATACCCATATTTAGTGAACTCAGAGGAAAGATCCATTAGGAGCACTCGGCCCTATGCACCCACTTTTGGTGGTGATCTAGAGCTAGAGGATTACATTGATTGGGAAAGGAGGATGGATGAGTATTTCGATCGGGAAGAAATGTCAGAAGAAGGGAAGGTAAAATTTGCTAGGCTTAAACTAACCCGATATGCTAGGATATATTAGGAAAAGGTTGAGCACGCAAGTCATCAAATGAGGGAGATGCCTATTAGAACATGGAGAGCCATGAAGATTAGACTTAGGGAGAAATATCTACCCATATCCTATAGACATAAAGAGCCCATCACCCATTAGGCCACACTTAATAGGACTAATATCCCTGAAAATAAGTCAAGTCCTAATATAGGCTCATTTAGCCAGTCCATCCCTATTGCCCTATGTATTCACCAGAGTCCACCCTTCCCTACCACCCCGTTTATTCCCATGAGTCGACCCACTCCTATTCCCCCACTTGCCCCACCCACTCCTACTATCCGGCCCATTCCTATATATTAGTTTGCCCAACCCATTCCTACCACCATAGTTGAACACAGGGAGGAAAAGCTAGATATGGCCAGCCTAGGTATGTTGTTCAGGATCTTACTCAAATTGACAATCTAGAAAACCCTGAACCTATTGACTATGATGAGGAGAGAGATCAAGAACCCCTTATAGGTTGTATCGAGAAGGTATATGAGGCTGACGCAAGTTTAGTTGATGAATACGAAGAGGATAAGGAAGAATCCATTAAAGGCTTTAAGGACGAAGAGGTTGAGCCCAATAATCATTTAGAGGTTGATAGTCTTGAGTCCCTTAGTCATGTAGAGATAGACATTTGTGAGTCCATTAGTCCATTAGGAGAAGAAGCCACTAAGCCTATTGATGAATCTAAGGGAAAGGAGATTGAGCTTGAGCCCGTGACACATTAGAGGAAGAAGAAACTACACCTATTGGAGAGATAGAAAGAGAAGTCTATAGAACTGAGTCTGATCTAAAGGTTGAGTCTAAAGAAATTGATGTCATCCTAGTTGAACATGAACCATTGCTTGTAGCTAAAGAGATTATGGAGGAGCAAAATGGTCAACTTGAGGAAGCTGAAGTCCAAGAGTTAAGCCCTATAGAGCAACCCCTAGAAATAGTGAAATTCATGAAGGATTTAGAGCAAGAGATTTATGTAATTTTTGCTGAGGGTTTAGAATAAGACATCAGTAAGGGGTCATCAATTTGGACTAGAAAAATTCACGATCACATCCAAGAGGTAGTAGTGGAGATTTTAGGAGAATTTCATAAGGTGTTTCCAAAAAAAATATCTAGTCACCTTCCACTACTTAGAGATATCCTACACCTCTTAGATCTAGTCTCAGTTCGGTTTGCCACATACTTTCAGAAGACCCTATAGAACCTCTTAAGAATCCATGCCATCTACCAACCCAGGGTCAAATCTAGAGAGTCTGTAGTCTGTAGTCTGTAGTCTGTAGTCTGTTACTAAACAAACCTAGTTTGTTTAGTCTGTAGTCTGTAGTCTGTAGTCTGTAGTCTGTAGTCTGTAGCCTGTTCATGTTTTAAATGTATTATCGACAGTTGTTACTTAACTTTCTTCCTCCCAACAACACCCTCACCCCCCCTCCCCCCCCCCCTCCCCCCCCCCCACCAATAATAATAATAATAATAATAATAAAGGAAAAAGAAAAAGGAAACAGAAGTCATGATGCATGCTATGGTAAAGAAAGTAATACAGTATAGCTAGCCTGGAGGCATGGTTCACCGTCTTGATATCAAGGAATGTACTGGTAAAATTTTAATTCAGTACTAAACAAATAAATGGTAGATTTGGGCCTTTGTAGTAATATTTCAGAGTTATTTTATGTGAAATAATCAATGTTAACTTTTGGTTGATGGACCACTTTTGCTTCTTTCAAAAACTTCAGGTGAAGAAAGAAAATCACATGAGCCTACTAGGAAAAGACATTTTCTCATGTGAGCCCCCATGAAAGTAAATGTCTGCCATTTTTTTTTTTAATATGAGCTCTTGTGAAAGTAAATGGCTTAGGATGATATTATAGAGATAATTTAACTTAATTTAGTGAACGATGCTCAGACATGTGACATGGTTTCATGTGTCTGATGTCCAGAAATATCTCACACAAATTAGATTGGAGGGCATGTCGATGTCTTGCATTTGTTTGTGTAAATATGTATTGATTTATGTCTACAATAGTTAATAAGTGTTATATATTTCTCTTTTAGTTCACAAAATGGCTAGAATGTTTGATAATTGATATCTTAGACTCAATGACTTTCATGCAGAATTGCCAAAAGTAGACATGTAAAGGTGAAGGCATTATAATTTAATACTATGAAGTGTTGAGGAATGTCATGAAGTGTCTCTAAGTTTCCAACATGTCAAAAAAACCTAAAATTTGGAATGTTTGGGTAACTCTTGTTTTAATTAATTATTATAAATATAATTATTCTTTGTTTACTCTCATGATCTCAGGTCAGAGACGTGACCTAGATTTTCTTAAATGGGATGAAGATCTTATGCCCCCAGGCAAGAGGTGGATCCCAATGGACTTCACCCCTCCTACGGCCAAACTTCAGCCATGCCCTGTTACATCTCAAGTAAGCAACTTGTGCTAAATGAACATTTTCTACTTATCTCCTTTCCAGATTAGTTTTCAGCGCATGGTCCAGAATCTAAGTTACAGCTCATCTTAATGTTACGATATTTTTAAACTGATAAGCAAAATGCAGGCATTTGATTTGTCTTTACCTTTTAGATGGTAGTGCCTGTTAGCCATTGTTTGCTTGTCAACTGGAGGTTAAATTCTGTTATTTTTAGCTTCTAAACAAACACCTAGAGTCATTATAATTAGAAGCATTAGTCACATCATAACCATGACCTCTTACTTTTTCTTGGTTGAACAGGAGGCTTGAGGATTTTTCTAATCCAAGTTTCGTGAAATCAAATTGGCCAAATTCACAAATAATGTTGTTGGACCCATGACTACCTGTTTTGTTGATTCCAAGTTTCATCATATTTGATATCAACCACTCATCATATGGTTGTATTTAGATCAATTCAATTAGTCTGTCAAACCAAGTCAGCTCTTTAATTGTGTTACAATTTTAGTTAAGGTCATTCACTGATTCATTGAGATCTTACACATTCAGGTATTATATGCGGAGGATATGCACTTTGTCCTGTAAGATCATAACAGATGCATCTAGTAATTGTTGTCTCTTTCTAGTGTCCTTTTACGATGTGAAAAATCTACATGCTTTAGTCCTCCCTCTTCTTGAATTTTAACATCTAAATCTGTGTTCCTCAGTGTGAAATGGCCTACGCGAGAATCTGCTTCAGAAGCATGCACAGAAAATGAAGTATGTAAAAAGAGGCAGAGAATGAGTAGCATGAACGGCTGTTCCAGCGTTCCAGAGTAGGCTACTCGCTATCTTTATTTGCTTGAATATAGAAGGCTGCATCCGGATTTTCACGCTTAATATTCTCTGGTCTTTTCCTTTGCAGGTCAATCCAAAGCTGGCACAAATGATGCCTCAAAATTACAGCTCTTTCTAGCAAGAAGGGGGAAGTGCAAGAAACGAAGACTGAAGATGCGAGACAACTTAAACAAACCAGGAAGACCAATTTAAGATGAAGGACCCAAAAGGAGATCTTCTCAATTAAGATGAGAAGATGGTGCAATCAAAAAATGAAGAACTTGGAAATGTTGAGGTAAACGATGCTTTAAGAGATGTCTGAGGCGAGCAAGGATTCTCAAGGACAGCTTGTGGGATCAGTCTTATTTCTTAAAGGTCTGAGAACATGCCATCATTGAGACCAACAGAGACATCAACTGGACACGGAAGAGGGACTGGAATTTCATCAAAATGGGCAAGGTACCTCCAATATGGATATTTGATAAAGTGATTGGTGAATATCCAACACTTGTTAATTTTGCCAGAATGAGTCAGAAGGCTGTGAATAGGAGGCAATCTTTATATATATATATTTATTTATATATATATTTATTTATTTTACTTTTAGGAACCCATTTCTAGGCCACGATGTCTTCTGTGGATATGCTCTTGACCTGTTTTCCACTTTGTATTAACTTGTTTTTCTGTGTATCATATGTTTAAGAGAGGACAACTTCTTGTGGCAGTTGTATTTGTGAAGCGTGTTTGTTCATTGCTAACATTAGCTGTGGCTTCCCCCCAACCTTTCCAAAGAGAAAAAAAAAAAAAAAAGAAAGAAAGAAAGAGCACCAATCTTGTGCCATATTTATTTAGACCTTTTAAAAGCATCCTGCTAGCAACCTGGGGCACTAAAGTTAATATTTGGATTTCTCATTCTGGCATAACCATCTAAATATATGCAGTAAGCATGAGCTCTAACATTGTTCTATTGCTATGAATTGGTACGTAACGTGGTCAAATTCGAGGATTAGTTCATTAATATATGTGGAGCTTTTAAAAATTTTTGTAGTCAATTCATATAAATATATTTTGAAGAATTGTAAGTTATAAATTTTACAAGCGCAACTATTAACTTTGTCTTTAATATTTAATTAGAAGTTGAAATTTTAATTTTTTTATTATGTAAAGTTGGCATTTATAAGAATAAAGAAGGTTTTTAAAACTGCTTTAATTCTTACGGTGTCAGATTTATAAGTCAAAAATATTGAAGAGAGTAATTAAACATAAGTTGAGATGTACTATAAAAATATTAAAAAATCAATTTGATTTTATATCAGAAAGCTTGATCATAAAAGCTATTTTTCTCCTTATAAGGTTAATAAAAATATATATAGCAAAAAAATAAGAATTTCATATGGTTTTATTAATTTAGAGAAAGCATATGATAGGATCTTTATAAAAATCTTATGGTGCGTTATAAAAATCTTATAGTGGGTGCTAAAAAAGAAGTACTTATTAGATATATTAACATAATAAAAAATATATATAATAAGATAATTACTAGTAGAAGAACTTTCGGTGGTAATACTAGTGAATTTTCTATTATAATAGGCTTATATCAGAGATCTGATTTTAATCCTTATCTTTTTACTTTAGTTATAAATGAATTTACTAGACATATTCAGGATAATATTTTATGATGCATATTATTTGCAGATGATATAATATTAATATAGAAATTAAGTCTAGAGTTAATTGTAAGTTAGAACTATGGCAAAATGTATTAAAATCTAAAGGTTTTAGGTTAAGTAGGATAAAGACAGAACATATGGAATGCAATTTTAGTATAATTAGAAATGAAAATGAATGTAGAGTATAAATTGGGGACCATGAAATTACTAAAAATGATCATTTTTGGTATTTAAGATCGATTATTCATAAGAAAGGGGAGATTAAGGATGATATTGTTCAAATGATTAAAGTAGGTTGGATAAAATAGAGAAGTGCAATTGGAATATTATATAATCGTAGAGTACCTGCCAAGTTGAGGAAAAGTTTTATAAGATAACCATTAGACCATCTATAGTTTATGGTATAAAATGTTGGGTAGTTAGAAAAATATATGAATGCGGTGAAAATGAGAATGTTAAAATGAATGTGTGGTAATACAAGAAAATATAGAATAAGAAATAAAATCATTCCTATATCATAATTTTTATGATATAAGACCTCACTCAAAATAACTAGCCAAAAGTTATTATTTGAGGTTCTTAGCCCTGCTTATCTCCTTAGCACATGTTTGCATAAGTTCCTATATGCTTTTCCATTGAGTCATAGCATCTATGCTAAGGGAAGAGTCAATCACGAATTGAATAATAAGCACCATGACTTACTCATTAGGACTGATCCTAGCATCTATGCTCTTCCTTTTAGGCTTTTTTTTTTTTTTCTGAAATAAGACTGATTCTAAAGACCATTTTGCCAAAAATTCAGCCCCTCTTCTGTGTCCTGTTGATGTCTGTTGGTCTCCATTGATGGCATGTTCAGAATTTCTTATTATCAAATAAAACAACTCCCTCAAGTTGTTCTTAAGAATCCTTGTGAGCCACAGATATTTCAGTATCATTGCCAGAAACCCTTAAAGCATCATTTATCATAACAAATCCAAGCTTATTATTCTTGGGTCGCTCCATCTGCTCATCTTTATTTTGAAGAAATCTCCTTTTGAACCATTTCTTGTAAAATTGGTCTTACTGGGATAAATTTTTTCACAACTTTGCATTTGTTTCTTGCACCTTCCCCTTCTTGCCAGAAAGAGTTGCAATTATGAGGCACCATTGGTGCCTGCCTTGGATTGACCTGCAAAGGAAAAGACCAGAGCATATTAAATGTGATTGACTAATAGCATTGCTCACAAACTTGACTCAAGTGGTGGTGATTGATTAATAGCATTGCTCTGCATTCTTTGGTCACATAACCACCTTACCCAAGCCCTTTTCTTGATTCGGCAGTAGAAGCACCCTACAAAACTTAGACCATACAAGACAGACGAAAAGATATTACTCCAAAAGGGATAATATAGGATTTGTGGTACCACCTTTGATGTACTTCCAAATCCTGGGTAGAAAGGGTGATGGACTAGAACATTATGAGAACAATTGGGTGGCATCAAAATTTATAAATCATGGCATTCTTCATTTGAATCTTAAAGGGGGGGAAAATATGAATTATTTGTCCAATCTAATACATTATCAAGAACCAATCCAGTTCTTGTTGTAGCATACTTCTTTTCATGTAGGGAAATGTTGAACTTGGACGTACATTTTTGCTTAGGCAGCTGGCATGGTCTTGCCATCTTAGAAGCCCCCAAATGGAGATGCACTCTTGGTAATATACATACAGGAATTGCTGCACATATTTTCTTCTGATATATTGATAAAGACAATACTAACATGCTCATGTTCTGTTTCATGATTCAGATTGAACTTTTCTTCAAGGGATTCAGTGCTAGCAACCTTTCTAGCTTGTACAAATCTTTTCAACCTAATTGGTTGAGTAACTTCAGTTTTTTTTTTTTTTTTTTAGGGGTAAGAAAATTCATTTCATCATAGATATATCATTATATGGATTCGGAAGGCTCTTATCTTTTTTTCTGCCTTATGCTGGAATAAATTTGATAAGGGGCACCTATTATGGAATAAATTATGTTGGACTAGATTATGGAGAGGAGAGTGGCAATGAGAATGCTAGAGATTGCACAATCCACGTTTATTAGAAGTAATAGGGCTCTTTACAAGTCGTATAACTTCAAGACATGACACAAATGCTTTCCATTTTCAAGTTATGTGATGGAAAAAGAGAGGCAAGGTTTCAAATACTAATACCACACCTCATACCAGTTTCCTATTGGAATTATATGGTATTGGATACTGACTGACCATTTATATTGGAACCTACTTCGCTGGTTCGACTAGGGAACAAAATTAACTGAACAAACCGTACCAAATTATATTTAATTTGACTCGGTTTTGGGTTGAACCGACCGGTTTGGTATAGTTTGGTTTGCCTTGATTAAAGCATTAGTGATGATCAACATCACTTCTAATGTTCAATATATATTTATAAGAATTCAAGCAAAATCCTAGTGTAAACCAAAAATTAATCCACTTCAATATTTAGAAAGAAATACAAAATTTTAGTTCTTACCTAGATCTAGTTCCAAAGCTCTAGAAGACGATTGTGGTACATAAAAAGTGAAAAAATGGGGGCACAAGACTAAACTCTATTTAGATTTAAATATTATATTAATCGCATAACTGCAAGTTATCGTACTTTCAAGAAAATCTTAAAGGATGAGGCTATCTTTGACAACCCCCTCCTCAAAAAAAAAAAAAAAAAAAAGGATTGGGTTATTTGAGCCACTTGGAGCCCTGATATTCATCAAGAAAATAATCAAAACCCATTATACTAAGACCCATTATTTAGATTTTAAAAAATTTTCAACATTTCATGGAGGCCATGTTTGGTTCCTTGATGATTTTAACTAGAATATTTGAATCACTTTATCCAAAAGGGCTATTAACCAAGCAAACTATTTGACCTAAGATTCACTGTGTCCAAGCATACTATCCCATGTCGAGCGAAGAGACACTATATTAACATGGTACTACTATTGGTCCGATATTAAGATTGCAAACCTTAATTTTATCCTCTCCTTAAACCCTCCCCAAAAAAGTGATGATGATGACAATGATAATGATTTTAAAATCTTTAAAATCTAAGCATAAGAAAGATAGTTTTTATTTTTTTCTAGAACCCAAAAAGTACCTTTCAACATTAGGGCTATTCAATTGTCAAAAAGTTGTTTCACAAAATCAATCTGAATAAGACAGAAATAATAAACTTTTTTAGATTTATTTAGTTCGATTAGAAAACCAGCAGAGCCTTATTGGTAGTGATTCAATTCTTGTGGGATAGCAGCTAAGACGGTTGATCTTGACAGCTCCATTCTATCCTATCTCAATCATAATACATTACAGTATCATTTTTAAATAGTATATTTTATCATAAAGATATAATTTTTAAAATTTAGATATATCTAAAAATTGAGTAAAATATTAAAGATTTATAAATATTTTTTTAAGAAAAAAGTATCACAAATAAGTATTAAAATGCCTGACCGAATCAAGGATCAAGATGAGATAGAATGTAAAGTGTCTTATTTTATAGTAAAATTTAAATATGTTTCTATCTTATGACATTTAAAATCTTTATACTGATAGTGTAAACCATGTACTTAGGTTTCCGAACTTTGGACGCCAATAGACCGGTACCAATAAGAGTCCATAGCACATCAGCAGGCATTGAAGGGAATACCTGATTAATCCAATGTTAGTTTTTGTTGATCCATATTCTTCTAGAAAATATTTTTTTGTCCTATTAGTGCTCTTTCGCTAGTGCTAATAAACAGTTCTTTAAATCTTATAACAAGTGCATTGGTCAATATTTTATTTAAACACACATGAACATGTGTCATATATTTCCATTGCAAGGTATTTAGGTTTATGCAAGTCAAGCCTAGTGCAACTCAAATATTTGCCTCCTCTTTAGAGAAGCCCTTAATAAAAATGGTTGAAAGTCACCTCTTATAACTTGTAAAGTTGAAAGCAACAACAATATTTAGACCCTTTATGGTGGTTAGACACCTAACCCATTTAACCATTTAATAAAGAGAACATCAGCCTTCTTTCTTCCTAGCTTCTGCTGCCCAAACTTTCAAACAACCTTAGAGTAGAGAGAGTTGAATTAAGGCCAAGAGTCACGAAGAAACTAGGGAGAAGTAGAATGAGGACTTGAGAATTCATGCTAGCAAGTGTTTAGTTTTACATTGATTATGCACTAATTAATCTTAAATATTCAAATAGAAAGAGCTCAAATAATCTTTGGTGAGACTTTGGATTGTTACAAATAGTGTTAGAATCGACCTAGCTAGCCCATGTAGACTAGATTGATTGTGGTGTTTATAATTGTGATTAGATTGATTGGAAGCGGTAACAACATCAAGACTTAAACAAGAGCTCGTGTTGGCAAGTGTTTAATTCCATATAAATAGTTCTTAAGCACCTATACATGATAAGGAGCTGAAGTAACATCTTCTTGACTAATGTTTTTAAGTGAAATCCTGTGTTATTATAGAAAAGGATTGTGGTTTAGCTTTTAAATTTGAAAAGCTATTAAAATAGTAACTATTCTTATATAGTTAATGTTTTAATTATCTACTAATTTCTGAAATAATTTCTTGACTACTAATTTCTGAAATAAGTTCTTGAGTTCCTTGCCTATGACATTTCAAAAGTGATTTCATCATAAAGTAACTCCAATAATTATTTCTTTGCATGAAAGTAAAACACTGTCCATGATCATGTCAAAAATGGCTGAAAAAACAAAGGTATGAGTAGTATTGTAGTATTTTATCGCATTGAGTGTCGATACAGCTATACCAATACCATACTGTCCATATCAAAATGTACCAATCTGCACCAAGTCATATCAATGAGTACCAGCCATACTAGTTGATACCAATAGTTTTTCCTTTTGAAATATGTTAGATTTGGTTCATATAACCCATATTTGTATCATTCTGTTATCGTACCATTTCTATGAAAAAATGAAATGAGGTTTAGTACCAACATTTAAAATCATGACATCCATCTTAGTCGAAAGCAAATTGATAATAGTATCATGATGTTGCTAACTTCTTCAAATTAATTGACAGATATTGACATAATACAAAAGAGAATCTAATTGCTGGAGTCCAAATCAACGTTTGTAAGATCAGTACTAAGACCCATATGATATAATACAGTACACAATCCATACTGAAATAGAACTTAAATATATTTTCTTACTCCCAACAATAATACTGCAAAAAGCTTGACAATATGAACCTATAAGTTCAGCAGTTTAGTTCATATAGAATCAAACCTCCATACTATACTGATATGGTTCAGGCCGGTACAATTTGGTGCAATAAACATTGGTACAGACTCCAAATAGTAATCCAGAATATCTAAAGGACTAGAACCGAATCATTCAACTCATAACAAGTCAAATATAATTTAGACAAAAAACCTTAACCTTCATTACATTCATTGCCCAGGACAGAGTATCATCCCATCATACCATCAGTATAACAAAGCTTTCATCAGATTGCTTCTTGGTTTGATCCACAAGATATACCATTTGAAGCCCAAATAAATTTTTGTTGCAATGGAAAATTTTATAGAGTACAATGCTGAGTAAATTTTGACCTAACAACATTTTCAGTCACTCGAAAAGGAAGCAAGATTTCAAGAAGTCTGAACTTCTGAAGGAAACAAATGGAAGACTCAGCAGTTCCATATGCCAACATAAAATTTGATTCCATCAGCAGTCTTGTCTAAAGAAAAAAAAGATGACATGTGTTAAAAAAACAATGTAAACATGACAAATAAGAGGAATAGCCTTTGGCCAATCACTAATCCTTTTGCCAGTACCTTATCAAGCGTTATTATGGAGGAAGAATAATGTTGTATAGCATCTGCTGTCTCCTTAGAAAATCGCAACCCAAAATAAGTAGCAATTCATAAGCCACGCAAATTCTTGCTGCCATTGATAGATATCATTAGCTTTTCTAACTAAAATAAATTTAGTCAAGAAGAAAGAAAAATTTGCAATTACACAAAACAAACATACCGCAGTCCTCTTCAAATGATAAACGAGCAGGAATTACAGTGCGAACCTGATCATTCAAGGATACAAACAGAATAAGAGACCAATCTTATTTCAAACAAATAAATTTGAAAACCTAAAAATAGCCATTGCATATCTACTAAGAATATAATAAGTCATGAAGAATCACCTTAGATATCCTCAAATCCCTTATTCCACCAACATAATCATGGATGATATGGTCCAAGGAGTCAAATAGTAACCTGTTTTAAGAAATATATCGACATCATAACAAATCAGTTTTGCTGTCAACAGGCTTAAATTAGTACATAAAATAGATTTGGAAGGCAAACTTATTCCACGTAAACTAATAGCACATCACATGAATTACCCATTAATGGTGAAATCTCTTTCCATGCAAATTTTTCAATGAACCAAGTCTTTCCCCACACAATTGGTAGACACTTGTCTTTCTTTGACATTTTTGTGTCTGATTTCAAAGATAAGAAAATGGCAACTAAATTAGTTTCTAAAACACAAAAATAAGAAAGTTTTGCAATGTCAGAAGGTACACAAACCTCGATAATGGAGCTTTTCTAATGAACAAGGCAGATTGGGAAATTGCACCATTTAATTTGAGTTCTATTAAATAGCCCTCTAATGGTTTATTGCTTATTGGTTTGAACTTTGAATATAAACAATGCATATATGTACTCAATATATTAATGATGAATGAAGAAAGAATATTAATTTCAGTCCCAAATCATTTTCATTTCAATTTGTAGCAGGTTGACCCATTCATGACACCCTCCAAGTCATACATTATGGCAAAAAGATGGCAACAACAATGAATCAAGAACACATTTGAAATTCTCAGATATTTTAACAAGTTGTAGATAACTTAGTTTTTTGTAATGTTTGTAAGAATGATTTGGCCACATACTGAATATCTGATATGTTTAAAACTACTACATACTGTTAGTATAAACCTATCATACCACATTTTCTGCATGTGGGGAGAGGAGTATAAGTAGCAAGTGATCAAGATAATAAAAAAAATAAATGGTTGAAAGGAAAGAAGCTTTCCAACTTCTTGTTTATTATGTAAAAGAAGACTATATATGCTAGCAGCCTTGTAGGTTTCATAGATCAAGTTTTTCTCCACTTAGCTTTTGTGATCAAGGATGGAGCAGACCATCCAACACAAGTCTGTTTCACTGCATTGCCAATGAAAATATAAGGCTTCTGCTGGTGATCAACACAAATTCGTTGAGCACTGAGATGGATGATAGCCTCTCTTAGCATCCATGTTATACAAATAGTTCCACCGGGATAATTGAAAGGAGCACATTACAGGTGTGCTCAGATATGGGAAATGTTGGGACCTGTCACAAACGTAGTGTGGCTAACTAGTGTCCTAGCATTCAAAACACAGTTGAGCAATAAGCTATCAGTTACAATTTACAGGACTGAATGGAAGAATAAATTTCCTTTATGGCATTATTATATTCAGTCTGCTAAAGAATATATTTGCTTTTATCTGAGATCATTAGAGTAAATGAAGAATAATTATATTTATAATGCATTAAAACAAGAGTTACCCTTACATTTGAATTTTAGGCTTTTTGACATGTTGGAGCCTCGACAACTTCATGACACTCCTCAATACTTCACACTATTAAATTATGTCATCATTACATGTCAACTTTTGGCAATTCTTATGCAAGTTATTTAGAGTAACTTATCAATTAGCTAACCTTTCTTCCATTTTGTGAACTAAAAGAGCAAAAGATCCAACTTATTAATTACTGTAGATAAATCAATACATATTTACACAAACATATACAACAAATAGATGTGCCCTCCTGTCTATTTTGTGTTAGATATTTCTGGACGCTCGGACAATTGAGACCATGTCACATGTCTGAGTATCATTGACTTCAATTATTTCTATAATATCATTCTACACTGGATGATAGGCATTTTCTTTTCTGGGGCCTCAGATGAAAAAAATGCCTCTTCCTAATAGGCTCGCATGATATTCTATCTTCACCTAAGGTTCTTGAAAGAAGCAAAAGTGGCCCATCAACCAAAAGATAAATGGATCATTCCACATAAAATATCTTTGAAATATTACTGCAGAAGCCCAAATCTACCATTTATTTGTTTAGTACTTATACCCATTATATCCCATGCAATGGAGGCAACAATGATTCGAGTCCCAAAGATCCTTGGCCTAAAAGAATATTTCATTCAAGTTACAACAAAATAATTCCATGCCAGCTGTATTACTTTCTTTGCCATAGCATCCATCATGACTTCTGTTTCCATCTTCTTCTTCTACCATTTTTTTTTTTTTTTTTGGTGGGGGAAGGGGGGAGGGGGAAGTGGGGAACGAGGGGAGGTGTTGGTTGTTAAGCAACATCTAAGGGAGGGACTACAACTCAGGTCTCTTGTATCAACACCAAGAAACATCACCAACTCAAAGCAGCTAGCAAACTCAGCATCCATCACTACCTATTAACTAATCACAACCATCCATTTATAAGTCCCACAACTATTCATTCTAATCCAGATGATGGCAGTCGATAAACAAACCAGAGAGCAATAAAAAAAAAAACAAAAAACAAAAAACAAAAGAAAAAAAGAAACTTAAACTTTTTTGGCTTTTAAGTTTTGCACAAGTTCTACTCATTTATAAGTCTCACAACTGTTAGGTTTTACCAACAGTCCATTTATAAGTTTTGCCAACTTAAACAAACTTCCAATTTATAAGTCTCCCAACTGCTAAATTTTGCCAACTAATGGCTATGCTAACAAAGCTCAAGTTCTACTCCATCTTAATTCTAAGTCTGTTAAGTGTTACACAAATTATAAATCTCCTGTAACTATAAAATTCCCTACTAAGCGAGGAAGCCAATTGGCTGCCTTTAAGGCTGTCAGATGGTCTCTCATGAGGAGATGTTATTTTAGAAAATAGGGGGGAAAAAAAAATCATATGATTCATCACTTCTTGATGATCCAACCAGATCTAATGCTCAACATGACCAAATATGCAACTAGATGGAGTTGCATTCATCATATATTAATTTAGAATCAAATTGCTTGGAATCGTATAGCTAATCATGTAAACTTTGACAGAAATCTAATTAATGTAACAGAAGTTGAGCACCTGTTGCATCAAAATCAACTTAATTGAATGTTTACCAACCAAAAGAAGCTACAAATTTTGAGCATGAAAAGAAAGTAGATGAGTCAATTTCCAGCTTTACAGGCACACTAAAACCACAGCAAAGAACTTGTTGAATACCAGAACTTACCTATCCTGATGGATTCCATTTGGGATTGAACTCTGGACCTCAACTTGTAGCTATTGACGATAGTGCCATCAAATAAAAATGGGGGTTTGCTTTTCCATGGGATAGCCCTTAAATTTTCAACCATAATATTATATCAATTTGAATCCTGAAACACAGGAAACTTTTTAATCAGAAAGGAAAAAAGAGAATAAACTGGAGAATCTCTGCAACTAGGAACTATCTGATCAAAGTTGATCGAGAGGCCAATTTGCATCTGGCCGAATGAAGAGTTGAAGTACAAAAAAACTACACCGATCAAAAGAAACAACAAAAAAAAATAGATATTTTACTTGATGATGCTAAGTGCTATATATATATATATCTTATGGCGATGCATCATATCAACTTTTTTTTTCCTTTTCGAATCTCTCGGCTTCCAAAACACAAGAACAAAAAAGACATAACAAACAACAAAATGTCCTGGAATATTTTATTCCTAAAAAATCTGCATGTAGGCTACTCAAATTAAAAAAAGCAAGGTAAAAAAATCAAAGAAAATCGAACTCTCTAATGCAATCGATTATAGTCTGAAACTTAATTTCTAATCAACAAACCAAACCGGCCACAAAGATTTCAAAGTAGACGGTACATCATAACTCCAAAGAGCGCTAAATGAAAGAGCTTTTACGTTCTTTCTCTTGCTCTTCTTCTCCTTCTTCTCCATGGTGATTTGGAGCTTTCAAGAAAATCTAGCGATTGAACCTGGTCTCAGGTTCAGGGCATATTTATATTAACCTTTGGTTATATCATGCTGCCACGTGGAGACATCGAGAGAGGTTTTTGGTAGCCTCCGTTTTGACGCCCCCGGTTTTGATTTGTTTAAAGATTTTTTTTGATATCAAAGATTTTTTTTCTCCTGATATCGGTTAAGTTTGTCATACTAGAAAGGGAAGAATTTTTTAAATATATTTAAAAAAAACAAGCGGAATTTGAAAAAAAAAGTCCATCTTTCACTTCATAAATTAAATGCTTAAAAATTTAGAAAAAATTGCATGACTCCTGGTTTAAAGAAGAACTCAATCAAAAAAAGCGAAAAGAGTATAAAATTCTTTCATTAGGTAGCTTAAAAAAAATAAAAATTAATTCACAGATAAATAGGAAGAAATAATTTTAAGTATACTATTTTAAAATTTATTTTACCATGATATAGATTGAACTCGTCAGAAAAAACAGTCTTTTATGACTCTTTCTTCCATAATCAAGTACAAAAATAATATTTTTTACAAAGTTATTGATTGGTTATGCTCGAACTTGAAAATTTTTAAGAAGCCAAAGATTTTTCACTTCGTTCCGAGTCAATACTATAATAAAATTTAATTAAATTTAATTAAACTTTATTAAAATAAATTTGAATGAAAAGAATTTATTATAGTAATCCAATGGAGTCATCAAGATAGGGTTTTGGTAGCCTCCGTTTTGATGCCCCCGGTTTTGATTTGTTTAAAAATTCTTTTTTGATATCAAAGATTCCTTTCTTTTAGATATTGGTTAAGTTTGTCGTTTTAGAAAGGAAAAAAAGTTTTTAAGTACATTTAAAAAAAAATAAGCTGGATTTGAAAAAAAAAAAAAAAAAAGCCCATCTTTCACTTCATAAATTGAACGCTTGAAAATTTAGAGGAAATTGCATGACGCCTGCTTTAAAGAAGAACTCAACAAAAGAAAGCAAAAAGAGCATAAAATTCTTTCATTAGGTAGCTTGAAAGAAATAAAAATTAATTCACAGATAGATAGGAAGAGATAATTTCAAATATACTATTTTAAAATTTATTTTATCATGATATAGATTCATTTTATCATGATATAGATGTGGACTTGTTAATTCTAGAAGAACAGTCTCATATGATTTTTTTCTTTCATAATCAAGTACAAAAATAATTTTTTTTTCATATTAAAGAAAGTTATTGATTCGTTACGCTCAAACTTGAAATTTTTTTAAAAAACCAAAGATTTTTCGCTTCATTCCAAGTCAATACTATAATAAAATTTAATTAAATTTTATTAAAATAAATTTGAATTGAAAAAATTTATTATAGTAATCTAATGAAGTCACCGAGATAGGTTTTTGGTAGCCTCTCTTTTGACGCCTTCGATTTTAATTTGTTTAAAAATTTTTTTCCTTCCAATATCGGTTGAGTTTGTTGTTTTAGAAAGAAAAGGATTTTTATGTACATTTAAAAAAAAAAGCTGAACTTTTTTTTTAACAGAAATCTCATCTTTCGCTTCATCAATTGAACGCTTGAAAATTTTAGGAGAAGCTGCATGGCGTCTACTTTACAGAACTTAGAGAAAAGAAAGCGGAAAGAGCGCAAAATTTTTTTCGATTAAGTAGCCTCGAATAAAATGAAAACTAATTCACAGGAAGAGATAATTTCAAATGTACTATTTTGAAATTTATTTTATCATAATGTGGGCTCGTCAATTCTAAAAGCACAACCTCATATGAGTCTTTCTTTCATAATCAAGTATAAAAACAATTTTTAAACAAATTAAAATGGGGGCATTAAAATGGAGGTTACCAAAAATCTATCTCGATGACTCCATTAGATTACTTTAATAAATTTTTTAATTTAAATTTATTTTAATAAAATTTAATTAAATTTTATTATAGTATTAATTCAACATGAAGTGAAATATCTTGGCTTCTTAAAAAAAATTTGAATAAGTTTGAGTGTAACCAATCAATAACTTTCTTTAATGTGTAAAAAAAATTATTTTTATGCTTGATTAGGAAAGAAAGTCATATGAAACTATTCTTCTAGAATTAACGAGACCACATCTATATCATGATAAAATAAATTTTAAAATAATATATTTGAATTATCTCTTTCTATTCATTTATAAATTAATTTTTATTTCTTTTAAGCTACCTAATGAAAGAATTTTATGCTCTTTTTGTTTTCTTTTTTTTGAGTTCTTTTTTAAAGCAAACATCATGCAATTTCTTCTAAATTTTCAAGCGTTGAATTTATGAAGTGAAAGATGAGCTTTTTTTTTTTTCTTTTTTTTAATCTAACTTATTTATTTTAAATATACTAAAAAAATCCTTCGCTTTCTAAAATGACAAACTTAATTGATATCTGAAAGAAAAAAATCTTAGATATCAAAAAAATCTTTTAACAAATCAAAACTAAGGGCGTCAAAACAGAGGCTACCAAAAATCTATCTCGATGGCTCCATTAAATTATTATAATAATTTTTTTAAATGTAAATTTATTTAAATTTAACTTATTTTTTTAAATATACTTAAAAAATCCCTTCTTTTCTAAAACGACAAACTTAACCAATATCAGGAGAAAAAAAATCTTTGATATTCAAAAAAATTCTTTAAACAAATCAAAACCGGAGGCGTTAAACCGAAGGCTACCAAAAACCTCTCTCGGTGACTCCGTTCGATTTATCCACGTGGCAGCATGATATGACCAAAGGTTAATATAAACATGCCCTGAACCTGATACCAAGTTGAATCGCTTGGTTTTCTTGAAACCTCCAAATCACCGCCGGAGAAGAAGAGCAAGAGGAAGGAGAAGAAGAGCAAGAGAAAGAAGGTAAAAATCTCTTTCATTTAGTGCTCTTTGGAGTTGTGATGTGCCGTCTACTTTGAAATCTTTGTGGCCACGGTTTGGTTTGTTGATTAGAAATTAGGTTTCAGACTATTATCGATTGCGTTAGAGAGTTCAATTTTCTTTGATTTTTTTACCTTGCTTTTTTTAATTTGAGTAGCCTACATGCAGATTTTTTAGGAACAAAATATTCCAGGACATTTTGTTGTTTGTTATGTCTTTTTTGTTCTTGTGTTTTGGAAGCCGAGAGATTCGAAAAGAGAAGAAAAGTTGATATGATGCATCGCCGTAAGATTTATATATATATATATATATATATATATATATATATATATATTTCTTGCACTTAGCATCATCAAGTAAAATATCTGTTCTTTTTTTGTTCTTTCTTTTGATAGGTACAAATTGACCTCTGGATATATCTCCTAGTTGCAGAGATTCTCCAGTTTATTCTCTTTTTTCCTTTCTAATTAAAAAGTTTTTTTCCTTTCTGATTAAAAAGTTTCCTGTGTTTTAGGATTCAAATTGATATAATATGAATGGGGAAGATGTATGCTCCTTTGTCTTTATGGTTGAAAATTTAAGGGCTATCCCATGGAAAGGCAAACCCCCATTTTTATTTGATGGCACTGTCTTCGATAGCTACAAGTTGAGGTCCAGAGTTCGATCCCAAATGGAATCCATCAGGATAGGTAAGTTCTGGTATTCAACAAGTTCTTTGCTATGGTTTTAGTGTGCTTGTAAAGCTGGAAATTGACTCATCTACTTTCTTTTCATGCTCAAAATTTGTAGCTTCTTTTGATTGGTAAACATTCAATTAAGTTGATTTTGATGCAATAGGTTCTCAACTTTTGCTACATTAATTATATTTCTGTCAAAAGTTTGCATGATTAGCTGTACGATTCCAAGCAATTTGATTCTAAATTAATATCTGATGAATGCAACTCAATCTAGTTGCATATTTGGTCATGTTGAGCATTAGATCTGGTTGGATCATCAAGAAGTGATGAATCATATGATTCCCCCCCCACTATTTTCTAAAATAACATCTCCTCACAAAAGACCATCTGACCACCTTAAAGGCAGCCAATTGGCTTCCTCGCTTAGTAGGGAATTATATAGTTACAGGAGATTTATAATCTGTGTAACACTTAACAGACATGGAATTAAGATGAAGTAGAACTTGAGCTTTGTTAGCATAGCCATTAGTTGGCAAAATTTAGCAGTTGGGGGACTTATAAATTGGAAGTTTGTTTAAGTTGGCAAAACTTATAAATGGACTGTTGGTAAAACCTAACAGTTGTGAGACTTATAAATGAGTAGAACTTGTGCAAAACTTAAAAGACCAAAAAGTTTTAAGTTTCTTTCTTTTTTTTTTTATTTTTTGGCTCTCTCGTTTGTTTATCGTCTGCCATCATCTGGATTAGAATGAATAGTTGTGGCACTTAAAAATAGATGGTTGTGATTAGTTAATAGGTAGTGATGGATGCTGAGTTTGCCAGCTGCTTTGAGTTGGTGTTGTTTCTTGGGGTTGATACAACCCTCCCTTGGATGTTGCTTAACAACCCCCCTCCTCCCCCCCCCCCAACCCCAACCCCTCACCCGGAAAAAAAAAAAGAAAGAAAGAAAGAAAGAAAAAGTAGTAGAAGAAGAAGATGGAAACAGAAGTCATGATGGATGCTATGGCAAAGAAAGTAATACAGCTGGCATGGAAATATTTTGTTGTAACTTGAATGAAATTTTCTTTTAGGCCAGGGATCTTTGGGACTCAAGTCATTGTTGCCTCCATTGCATGGGATATAATGGGTATAAGTACTAAACAAATAAATGGTAGATTTGGGCTTCCGCAGTAATATTTCATAGATATTTTATGTGGAATGATCCATTTATCATTTGGTTGATGGGCCACTTTTGCTTCTTTCAAAAACCTTAGGTGAAGATAGAATATCATGCGAGCATATTAGGAAGAGGCATTTTTTTCATATGAGCCCCCAGAACAGCAATTGCCCACCATCCAGTGTAGAATGATATTACAGAAATAATTTAAGTCAATATACTCGGACATGTGACATGGTTTCAATTGTCTGAGCGTTCACAAATATCTCACACAAATTAGATGGGAGGGCATGCCTATTTCTTGTATATATTTTTGTAAATATGCATTGATTTGTCTGTAGTAGTTAATAAGTTGAATTTATTGCTCTTCGAGTTTACAAAATGGAAAAAAAAGTTTGCTAATTGATAAGTTACTCTAAATAACTTGCATAAGAATTGCCAAAAGTCGACATGTAATGATGACATTATAATTAAATAGTGTGAAGTGTTGAGGAGTGTCATGAAGTTGTCAAGACTCCAACATGTCAAAAAGCCTAAAATTCAAAATGTCGGGATAACTTTTGTTTTAATGCATTATAAATATAATTTTTAGCAGACTGAATATAATAAAGCCATAAAGGAAATTTATTCTTCCATTCAGTCCTATAAATTGTAATGGATAGTTCATTGCTCAATTGTGTTTGGAATGCTAGAGCATTGCCTAGCCACACTGCCTTTGTGGCAGGTCACAACATTTCCAATATTTGAGCATACCTGTAATGTGCTCCTTTCAATTATCCCAATGGAAGCATTTGTATGACATGGATGTCAAGAGAAGCAATCATCCAACTTAGTGCTCAACGAATTTGTGTTGATCACCAGCAGAAGCCTTATTTCATTGGCAATGGAGTGAAACAAACTTGTTTTGGATGGTCTGCTCCATCCTTGACCACAAAAGCTAAGTGGAGAAAAACTTGATCCATGAAACCTAGAAGGCTCCTAGTATAGTCTTCTTTTACATAATAAACAAGAAGTTGGAAAGCCTCTTTCCTTTTGACCATTTATTTTTTTTAGTAACTTGATCACTTGCTACTTATACCCCTCTATCCACATGCGGAAATGTGCTATGATAGGTTTATACTAACAGTATGCAATAATTTTAAACATATCAGGATATTCAATGAAGTATTGTAAGTCGTGTAATTTCCACTAAGTGTATCATTGGTCAAATCATTCTTACTAACATTACAAAAAAATAAGTTGTCTACAACTTGTTAAAACATCTGTGAATTTCAAATGTGTTCATGATTCATTGTTGTTGCCATCCTTTTTCCATAATGTATGACCTTAATGGTGTCATGATTGGGTCAACCTGCTACACAAAGTGAGACAAATGAACAATGATTTGGGACTGAAATTAATATTCTTTCTTCATTCATCAATTAATATATTGAGTACATGTATGCATTGTTTATAGTCAAAGTTCAAACCAATAAGCAATAAACTATCGGAGGTATGTTGCATGCAGGAGTTGAATCACATATTATTGGCGGGTGTGTGAGGGACCTGCTCACAAAGAGAACTCCAAAAGACTTTGATGTGATTCCTGCTGCTAGCCTTGCCTTGAACAGGTTTCCAAGCCTTTGGTTTATTTAGTGATATTGCTGATGTAATATGCTATTTGATTTTTTAAGAAAAAAGAATTGGACCATTACCTTTTCTTGTGCAGATTAGAGGGCTATTTAATAGAACTCAAATTATATGGTGCAATTTCCTGAATTGCCTTGTTCATTAGAAAAGCTCCATTATCAAGGTTTGTGCATCTTCTGACACTGCAAAACTTTGTTATTTTTGTATTTTAGAACCTAATTTAGTTGCCATTTGGATTCTTGATGTGCTAGGTTTGCAGCTTTGAAACCAGACACACAAATGTCAAAGAAAGACAAGTGTCTACCAATTATGTTGGGAAAGACTTGATTTGCTGGAAAAATTGCATGGAAAGAGATTTCGCTATTAGTAGGTAATTCATGTGATGTGCTATTAGTTTAAGCGGAATAAGTTTGCCTTCCAAATCTGTTTTACATACTAATTTAAGTCTCATAGATTGTTATCTGATAACCATAGTTAATTTAGGGTTTGCTGTTGACAACAAAACTGATTTGTTATGATGGTGATATATTTTTTTAAACAGGTTACTATTTGATCCCTTGGAGCATATCATCTATGATTATGTTGGTAGAATAAGGGATTTGAGGATATCTAAGGTGATTCTTCGTGACGTATTATATTCTTAGTAGATATGCAATGGTTATGTTTAGGTTTTCAAATTTATTTGTTTGGAATAAGATTGGTCTCTTTTCTGCTTGTATACTTGAATGATCAGGTTCGCACTGTAATTCCTGCTCATTTATCATTTGAAGAGGACTGTGGTATGTTTGTTTTCAGTCATTGCAAAATTATTTTTCTTCTTGACTAAATTTATTTTAATTAGAAAAGCTAATGATATCTATCAATGACAGCAAGAATTTTGCACGGCCTAGGAATTGCTGCTTGTCTTGGTTTGCGACTTTCTAAGGAGACAGCAGATGTTATACAACATATTCTTCCTCCATAATAATGCTTGATAAGGTACTTGCAAAAGGATTAGCGATTGGCCAAAGGCTATTCCTCTTATTTGTCATGTTTATATTGTTTCTTTAACACGTCATCTTTTTTTTTTTTCTTTAGACAAGACTGCTGATGGAATCAAATTTTATGCTGGCATATGGGGCTGCTGAGTCTTCCATTTGTTTCCTTCAGAAGTTCAGGCTTCTTGAAATCTTGCTTGCTTTTCAAGTGACTGAAAATGCAGTTAGGTCAAAATTTATGTTGTAATCTATCTGTAAAATTTTCAGTTATAATACAAATTTATTTGGGCTTCAAACAGCATATCTTGTGGATTTAACTAAGAAGCTATCTAATGAAAGCTCTGTTATGCTGATGGTAAGATGCTTTTTCGGGCAATATAACCAAAGTGAAGGTTTCTTGTTTGAATTATATTTGTTTTGTCACGAGTTTCAATGGTTCAGTTCTAGTACTTTTGATATTCTGGATTACCATTTGGAGTTTGAACCTGGCATGGAGAGGTACATGTTGATCATTCCTTTGTTTTTAAGTCATTTTTGACACCATGGTGGACAGAGTTTTAGTTTCATGAATGAAATATTTATTGGAGTTGTCTTATAATGAAATCCTTATTTCAATGAGAAATGTCATTGGTAAGGAACTTAAGAAATTATTTCAGAAATTAGTAGTTAATTAAAAATATTTGGTCACAAGAGAAAATGTTAATTATAGAAGAACGGTTACTATTTTAATAACTTTTTATCTTGTATAAGTATCAAAAATCTATCTATATGGGATTAAACACTAGTCATTACGGGCTTTTGTTTAAGTCTTGATATTTTTATTGGTTTCAAATTCAAATTTAACCAATTTAATCATAATTATAAATACCATGATCGGCTTATGGTCAATACTAAAAGAGTTCGTTTGCAGTGTTATCTAGTCAACATGGGCTATGAACTGGGTTCATTCTGACACTCCAAAAAAGCTAGCAAATAAGGTATTATTTTAGCTTTTTAATCCTATATAAGTAGCCAAAGGTTGGTTAATTTAGTGCATAGTCAACGTAGAATTAAATACTTGCTAATCTGAGCTGCTAATCTGAGCTTTCGAGTTATCCTTATCCTACTTCTCACTAGTTTCTTCTTAATTCTTAGCCTTAATGTAACTTTCTTTACCCTATGGTTGTTGGAAAGTTAGGGCAACTAAAGGATAGAAAGAAGGCTTGATGTCTTCCTCTTTATTAAATAGTTAAATGGGCTAGGTGTCTAGCCACCATATCAAACAACCGGTTGTCTGCTATTGCTTACCATGAAAGTATGTGGTGGCAGATGATGAGAAGCATGAGATGATTGCAAAGCATGATCTGGGTTCAAGTAAGAGATTGTATTTAAGCAGGATGTGGCAAATGCTTACATGAAGCATGAGTTTATCGTTTGCTTTTGAATATTTGCAGCCTTAGCATAAGGGCTCATTAGCAATTTTTTTTAATTACTTGATGTCTATTAAGTATTTCCAAGCATATCCAACCTAAAAATCTTGATTTCTAAATGAATCACATTCACACACATTGCTAAATTTTACACACATTGCATCAAATGAGTGACATGAGCAAGGCTGAGGTCTATAAATTGTTCGCTCATATCAGAAACTCCACCTCGGCAAGCACTGAAGAGCGATCATTTGAAAAAAATGACGTTTTGCTAGGAGTGTGAAGATCATCCTTGGTAATTAGCATGCCACACAGAAAAAGATAACTACTTGGTATTGTTGGCTAGGGGAATAACAATCCAACTCATGATAAAAGAGCAATGATAGCCTACCCTAGGGAAAGGAATCTCGACTTGAGATGTGGTACATTATAACCAATGGCTTATCTTCAACTAAAATGACATGCAATTTCAGTTGGTGTAGAGTGAAATAAATGGTCAGGTGCTAGTTCACCATATACTATACTCTATTTTAAGTATATATATATATATATATATATATATTTCTAGAATAAGACATCAGTGACTACTAAAATTACTGACATACCAAGCAGAGTTAAATTCACTATGAATTAAGCTACTCAGTATGCTCTTTGTAGGTGCAATGTTATTCGCATCGATTCGTTAACACACCCACCTATTCATTTAATTAAGGTTTTAAATACCAGTGAAATAGCACACTTTTCTACTATTCCAAATGTCGAGATATGGCATGGCCTTTAGTGCTGGAGAGAGTGTTAAGTACCCATGACATCCCGTTCCATGGGAAAACAGGAGAGACCCTGTCACATGACATTTATTTACAGAATGTAATATAGAAAAGATCTCTACTATTCTATTGAGCATTCAAAAGGACTGTCAACCTTAAACATACCATCAATTCCCATTGAATTAGAAACAGGAAAGTGCAGCCTGTCAAAGTTAATTCATATTGTACAGTCATTTTGGTACTACAAGCCTATATAGTTATGTGCTCTACTTATTTGTAGAGTCATGATTTAATAATGCATAACACTTGCTTGACTTAATTATAGAAAAACCAAGAGAAGAGAGCAAGGTCCCAACAAGCTCATACCCTTAAGATAAATTTTTATGAATTTATTTTTTATATATGATTTCATTAAAACTTTGGCATTTATTTATTTCGTATTATTATTTATTATTTGATTGAATACTCTATTTATAGGAAGGAAATGAAGACATTTTGAAGAGTTCTAAATGGCCACACAACTAAGGCGGCACGTGGAATTCTTGTTAGTAAAAATCCATCTAAGACGGCAGGGGCTATTGTTCTTGGGACTGAATTTTGGGAGGTTTCAATTAATGTTGTAACAATACAAAAGGAGCCTTTGATAAGGACACATGGATCTCAAAGGATAATAGGTGATGCATTGAATCTAACAGTTGCATGGCTCTCAACTTTTTATAAGAAAAATATTTTTTATTTTTTATTTTTACTAATTTATCTTACTTCTATATATTGATTACTATTTTTTAAGTTAATTATATACTGTGCTTCTATTTTGCAGATTGAACTTGTTGATAAGTGAATCATGACACTTGTCACCATGGGACGCATGATACTTTTATTGGAATTGCAATAAAGATTTTTAGTATCTTGTTTATAATTGAATGTTATATTCTATATACATGGATCAAGTATTATAAATTTTTTGTGACATTTTTGGGTTTATAAAGGATTCAATGTACATGTATTTGGATTTGTGGATGTTGATTTGATGATCTTCTTACATTTGGCTTAATCATGAGCTATTAATTGGTGTTTCTTATGAAGGATCTAGATGTGCATGTATTTGTGATGTTGATTTGATGATCTTTTTGCATTTGTTTAATAATGAGTTATTAATTGGTGCAATATAATTTGAATATATTTGATGAATATTGATATATCAGGTGATCTCAAAATAAAAATAAAAAATAGATTTTTAGTATGCTCACACCAAAATTACTAGGTAATCCAATTATTAAAAAAAAAGGTATTACCAGTGGTTAAACCTGCTGGTAAAGGGTATAGTTTCACCAACAGTTAACTAGTGTAGCTAAAAACATCTTTAATTTAAATATATATGATCATTAAAAATTTTTATCAGCATTTTGTAACTGTTGGAAAAAGTTTCTATAGTGAAAGTAAAGTGCTGCTAAATTCTTATAAAAAATCGTTGCTGAAATTGTAACTTTCCAAGCGGTTAGAAAATGTATTGTTGTATAATTAGCGATGAGACTTTCGGCGACACCTCAGCCAACCATTGCTAGAAAAAGTATCCTTAATAGTTTTTCATACTTTTAGTAGCAGTTTTGACCGCTGCCAAAAAAGCTTTTTCTTCTAGTGACCATAATACCTACAAAGCGACTGGCAAAATTTAACAAAAAAGATGCATCTATGTGAAGGGAGAGCTCAAAAAAGAAGATGGAAAGAACACAAAATTCTTCCAATTTGTGGCCTTAGATCCTAAGAATGAAGCGAAGATCAATTCACTGTCGAATATGAAGAAATTATTTCAAGTGTGTAACTATGGAATTCATTTAATTATGATACAGATGGGAACTTGTCAATTTTGATGAACCCTCTTACGTGTAACTTTTTTGAGCCAATCTATGATACTTTTTTATTCATTCGTATTCTTTCAGATCAGGTTAGGACCCATCAGAGCCCTTCTTTCAACCGAGCCCAACACTAAATATCTTTTTATTAAAAAAGCATGTGAAATAGCTAATAGAATAAATGAGCAAAGAAATCTTATATTTTTCTTCATTTTTAAAGTACAAGGGTTATAAGTATTTATACTTATTTTGTATGTATACATTAGAAAATTAAAAAAAAATCACAATCCCTTGATTTCCACCAATCACTCAATAATTTATCCAATCAGCTTTTGATTACAATCTTTATAATTTGCTTAATCAGCATGTGATTACAATATCTCATGATTCACTAAGTCAGAATTCAAAATCCTTAAATTACTACTTACTATATTTAAGGAAAATATAGCAAATCAGAATCCCTTAATTATCATTAATCAATCCATGATTTACTGAATCAAACTTTGATTGCATTGTCACATGATTCACTTAACTAGAATTTCTTGATTATCACCTACGCCCCCCCCTCTCCCTCCCTCTTCAAAAATTGATACTAGGTGGAGGAAAGCATCAATTTGGAAAGAAGGTAATGATGAGAAGTGTGAGACATAGCTTTGGTGAAGAGATCGACTAGCTTTAGTGGGGGAAATCATATGAGTCTAAACTAAATCTCAAATGTAATGATAATCCACCTCAATACCTCAATATGCTTAGTGCATTTATGAAAAACTAGTTTTGTAACAATTTGAATAACAATAGAATTATCAACATAAAAAGGACAAGAAGTAGTAATTTGTATGCCAAATTTGGTGAGGAGATGATGAAGCCAGACAATTTCTAAACATGCAGCTGACATGGATCTATATTCAGCCTCTATGAAAGATTTGGAGATACAATCTTGCTTCTTACATTTCCATGAAACTAATGATGCATCTAAGAACATGCACCATCTAGTAATGGACTGCCAAGAGTTAGGGCAACCCACCGAATCAGCATCAACAAAACTTGATAAAGAAAGAGATGAGTTTGAGGGAAAGAACAAACCACGATCAATAGAACTATATAAATACTAGATAACCTAAAGCAATGCACTATAGTGAATCTAGCTAGGATCACATACAAACTAGCTAAGGACTCGGATAACATAGGAGATGTCTGGTGGTGTCATAGTCAAATAGATGAGACTCCAAACTATTCTTCGATAGAGAGTAGGTTCTGAGAGAGGTTCACCCTCTTTTTTTTTATATTTTGTATTGATCTTCATGCGTGTATAAGCAACTTTATCATCAAAGAGATGAGCAAGTTGAATTAGATCCTAAGTGTTTTTTCATTGACAGAGATGGATGCCAGCATTGGAGACTGATCTTTAACCCCAGAAAATATGTCAAGGCACCAAGATCCTTTATGTGAAAAGAAGACTGAAGGAAAAGTTTGAGTTAATGAATGCTTCTAATATCATCTCCACTAATGATTATGTCATCAACAAAAACTAAAGGAAAAGTTTGAGTTATTGGCTACTTGGTGAGGAGCCAAATTAGTTATTGAGTATTACCTAAATTACATTTGCATTTTAGAGGAAGATTCATCAATTGTGATTGCTTGGCTGGAGAAACCAATAGTGCCACCCAACACTTCGTCAATTGAAGTATCTTTTATCTTCAATAAGGAAATTCTATTATGGTCATGTCTTATGGGAGGATAACCAAGTAGCCAACTTGATTTTTGGATTCACTCTAAATTTGGAGATAGTTCACCTTCTATGAAATCATCAATCCAAGTGATGACATGTCCTTTTTTTTCATAAAAAAAGAAATCATGTCTACAAGAAAAAAAAAAAAAAAAGGAGACCAAGAAATCATCACATCTCCCCTTACATAAGTGATGATTTTCAATCGCATCTCCCCTTACATAAAAACCCATCCTTTCTCTCGTGAATGAACTTAACTATTCTCATAAAGTTTTGTAGGTGTAGGTCCCCATGCTTCTAAGCCTGAGCTTTGGCCTCATTTTTCATGTCTGCTTGTATGGAATTTGTTTACAGGACAAGAGTGTAAATTGCTGATGACAAACTACAATACATGCTTCCCCCTCTTTGTAGGTAGAGACTTACACTCATTTCTAGCTGAGTCAGAGATTTTGTAGTTTAGTCATTTCTTTTAGGTGCATTGGGATGCTTGCCTTTTCTGTTAAAGAGTGGTAGACCACCTATTGATAACATTACGCTTTGCAATGCATTGTTCATCATTTTGCGTTATCATTTTAGTTTTGGTTAACTAAGGTGTCATCCATCTTAAAATTCACTTCTATCTTTTCTTTATTTGCAAATGTGTTCCATGAGGCATTCGATTTGATATCTAGTTTTATCTGCATGCCACCCACATGGCTTGAAAATAGTTAACATTGGTTTTTCTTTATCTACTCTAAGAGATGGATTTTTATTTAAGGGGCGATGTGACTAAAAATCGTCACTTAAAGTGAATAAAGACCCATCTCTTAAGTGACGATTAAAAAAACCCATCTCTTAAACACATCTCTTATTAAAAATATATTATTAAAAAGAAAAATCCTCACATTGCTCCACCTAAAAAAGAAAATATCATTTTTGACTTTTAGTGGTGCTGCAGACTAATCCTTATCTATTAGCAGGGCTAAACCATGCATCTTACTTGCCACTCTAACATATCGAACATTCATGATCCATGCAATAGGATATTAAAAGGGCACAATTCTTAAAACATTAGTCAATTAAAGGTGTAAAAACCAAACAAATTTTAAGCAAAAGTTTGAGGACCAAAAATATGTTTTTGATTTTTTTTTTTTTCTCTCCTAAAAGCAGCACCAAGTTTTTGCAAATTTCTAGTTAAAAACTCTTTTTATTTATCTATTTATTTATTTTTTATCAGCCTCTCAGAAACTATAGGGATTTCTGCATCTTTATCTCAAAGCCACAGCGCAACTATAACTCACAAAAGAAAACATTTCAAATTAACCTCTACCTGGCAGATATGCTTACAGCCACAATTATTTTGTTGGTAAATTAGTAATTGATTTCAACAAGAAATTACTGTGATTTCTCCAACATATAACATCACATAATTCATTAGGGAAATGACATGCTTTTAAAAAAAATCTAATATGGAAATCAGGATAGCATAGCTCAAAGAACGACTGTCATAAATTTCTTTTTCTGCACAACCATTGTGACAGATATACCAGAATGATTAACAAGTATAACCGCAAAAAATAAACTTTTTTTCTCATACATACGAGACATAATACATGTTATCTGAATATAGAAAACAAGGCCAACGAGTGGCTATTCATTGCTTCCTATTCAGAGTTTTCCTGGATCGTTCTTGTAAAATCAAGAGGAGTCAGATAGAAGTTAAACATAATTCTAGCAACATAGGATTGCATATGAAAGCTTCGCCTCATTTTTCCTGATAATCCAAAAATGAATAAGCTTAATCCATGAGTTCATGGAAACAATAATTTCCAGATCTGAGCTGCAATGAGTTTTGAACTGTTTGTAGCCCCCATGTTCTGATAAATAGCTGTCACAAGAAGGTTTTAATAAAAAACGTTAAGCCCGGTACCTATAAAGTGATAGCAAGCTCTGAACCAAACAATGAATACAAAGCAACAGCATGAAATATAAACAAGTTTCCTAAAACAAAACAAAGAATCACATGAGCCCGCAGCATCATGAACATAAGCATATATAAAGCTACTTGGAGGGGAAAAAAATTACAGAGATACAAAAGTTGTTTAAACCATTCAACACATTAACAGTAGATAAGACAACATGATTTGAAGGCAATGCAACCATTACAAGGAAGAGCTCCAGTTTGAAAATATACTTATTGATGAGTTTTCTCAACTCCTATGAACTTTCCTAAAGACTTCAGATATCGTATAGGAGATGTAAGATTTCAGAACCTAGGCCAGGTTGGTTCTTCAACCTCTCAAAAAAGCTTGAAAAGCCAACCATCTGGAATTATTTGACAACCTTCTAGCTCTAAGTATGATCTCATTGAATCTTTACAGCTCCAAGTAATTTGGAATATCTTCTCATCCGCCTCAATGGAGTATGCTAAAGAAAACCAAGTGGAACAAACTAAAATCCAATACCAAACTGGAGCTATATCACTAACAAAATAAGCAAGTGAACAAGAAATAAAGGAAGAGATAGAGGGTGAAATAAAGTCAAGTGTGAGGGGATATCAGACATCAACAAAGACAGCAAAATGTTGTACCAAGAAGCAAAAACGACTGGATCTAGAAAATAAAGGAGAGGTATGTTTCAAACTTTTTATTTCATTCTTTTTCTTGGTTCATGGTTTCAAAAGTTGCCTAGTTTCCATCTTTGACAACCATGACTTGTCACATTGCCCTTCATGTGGTATGCCCACATGAAGAGGGACATAGTAGGATTTAAAGTACAGACATCATAATTTTGATGACATAGGACCTCACTCAAAAAGATCAGCCAAAAGTTATTACTTGAGGTCCTTAGCCCTACTTATCTCCTTAGCACATAGCCAATATGAGATTAAGTACAAGCTTGCATAGGTTCTTATATGCTCTCCCATTGAGTCCTAGCATCTATGCTGAGGGAAGAGTCAATCATGAATCGAATAACAAGCACCATGACTCACTCATTAGGACATGTATAATTAAATAGTAATTGAGTTTATTTTAGCACAATATGTTATGCATATAAAACCAAGGCACAATAGCTTCTTGCCAAGATGGAAGAAGAGTAGGTCTCACGAAGAAATGAACCTTCCAGCATGGTATCTATAATGTAATCAAAGTACAGTCAGTAAGAACCTCAAATGTTGGAACATATATTATTAACAAGAAACATGCAGCTTATTTTCCTTTCTAAGAGTAATATTATCTAGCACACATGCTCATTTACCACAGTTTTAGCATTGGAGTAGAGATGATATTGCCTTTTCTTTTCTTCTTGCATTCAAGGGCCTGAAATTTTTGTTTGCTCAAAGTAATACTACCATGTACCTTAACATGGAGCCTCTTAGGTTTTTAGATATGAGAAATTGACTTTATGTAAGCTATAAAAACACATGCATGATCATGTGCATGCCCATTATCTTTGCTTGACCAAATGAATGTGTCATCTTACTTCATTGTTGATAGTAAGGAAGGCAAGTGACCTTGAGTCTCCTTATTGGTATGATGAACAAGTCTCCTTACCATCTTGATTCGATTGCAATCCAGCCCAACATATCCTACAACGATGCTTTACTACTTCAGAGGACAAAACATTACAACTTGACCACCAACTTCAAATGATCATATCTTACATGGCATACCACCGGCATCTTCAATCCTACAACGATGCACATCAGAGGACAAAACAATACAACCCAGCCACCAACTTCAAATGATCATATTACATGACATGCCACCAGCATCTTCAATCCTACAACGATGCTTTACCACTTCAGAGGACAAAACAGTACAACCAGCCACCAACTTCAGATGATCATATTTTATAATATAATAGCAATGAAGATGTAGAGCAAACGATTGAGCAAGTGATAGATTGAAGAGTTCTTGACAAGTTTGTTGCTTCTCGGTATCAAAAAGGACATGAATATCCGGATACGGTGATAATCTTCAAGTTTTCAAGTTTCTAATAAACAAGAAGTTGCAGAATCTTTAAGTTTCCAATAAACAAGAAGTTGCAGTGGAGTATGCTTCAACATCCACCTCAAGCTGCCAAATTGGTCTCTGAAAATGAAACAATATATTGAAAGAATTATTAGAAGTATATATCATTAGTGATCTTAGGTAATATGACAACAATCAGATGAAGAAGGCGTGCTCATGGTTTTTTCTTTTGTTTTTTTTTTTGGTACATAAGTGACTGAAAATTGTAGTGTCATTTGTAATAGTAGCTGATATTATATAAATAATATAAATAAGATCATGGGTAATGGAGTTGAGGGTTTTCTTGACCAAATCAGATTGTGTTGTTGAATGCATGTCGAGGGAGGAATTTAAAAAAAATTCATAGATATTGATAAAATTTAAGAAAAAATTAATTGTTTCAAAACAATGACCAAAATTAATAAAGGAATGCTATATTCCAGCATATGGCAAGTGTTAATTTGCCCACTTAAGATTCTCTTGCGTTGAACAATGAAGAAGCTAACAGCAAAACCTTCAACACTTATCCCTCAGGCCAGGACCAATTATATTGATGCACAATAGTATGGATTTTTAATTTTAATATTTTTTTTTAATACCTAATACTTCTCAGCAAGTAAGTTTCGATTGGAAATTATCAAAGGAATCGCCAGTCTTTAAAATGAATTTTTTGAAAGAGTTAGGTTTAAATAGTTTTGAACAATTAACTGAAATCGTCAGTTAATTTATGATTTTATTTAAATGATTTTTTTGGCTGGGTTTTAATATTGATTTTTTTTAATTAGCTGAAATTGTCAATCTAAATGATGATTTCCCGCTTTTTTTCAATTTTTTTCATTTTGAATTTGATTAATTTTTTTTATTTTGGGAAAATGAAATCGTCAGTTATTATTATTTTTTCTTAAAAAAATACTACTAACAAATTCATTATTTTTTCTTAAAAAAATTAAAATCATAAGTTAGATTGACGATTTCTCTTCCATTTTAAGAATTAGGTACTAAAAAAAATTACTAAAGAGCATGTTTCACAGGCATCCTTTCAACAGCACATTGAAATCCTCTCCAAGAAATGATTTTACCTAATGCTATTTCACAGAATAGATATAGTCTGAATATTGAATTGATTTCTATGGAATTGATTCAAAAAATTTGCATTAGAGTTTATAACCAATTTCTCTCTCCAAATTTGAGTTTTAGATCGTTCCTCTTTGTTTTATCTTTTTTCTCCACATGTAAAGGTGCAAATACCATCCAACACAAGTTTGTTTTGCTGAATTGTCGATGAAAGCATAAGGTTTCTGCTAACACAAATCCATGTCACACAAATAGTTCCACTAGGATAATTGAAAGGAGCACATCACAAAGTCTATTCAAATATGTGAAATGTTGGAACCTGCCACAATTCCTAACACAATTGACTAAAGAGCTATCTATTACCATTTATAGGACCAAATAGAAGAAAAAATTTCTTTTATCACTTTATATTTAGTCTGGTAACAAGAACATAATTGCCTTTTATCTAGGATCATTAGAGTATATAAAGAATAATTATATGAATAACTATATTCATAATGTGTTAAAACAAGAGTTGCCTAAACATTACAAATTTTTGTTTTTTTGACAAGTTGGACACTTAGACACACTTCATAACACTCCTGAGCACCTCATACATTTCAAATTTTGGCAAGTCTGCATGATAGCAAATCAATTAGCAAACCTTTTAGTCTTTTTTTTTTTGAATTAAAAGAGCAAATATCAAAGTGTTTGGACCCCGAAGGAGGTTGCTGTAGCTGAGGACAATTTGGTGGTCCAATCAACATCCCTCCACGAGGACAAGCATCTCGGAATCCATCTCCGCAACCTACCACCTGACTTAATGAAACAAGTGGTTCGGAGATTCGGAACATATCTGCAGGGGCTGAAGAAAATGACACACAGCGTTGGTGACCCTTAACACCAGAAACCAAAGGTGGAAGAGGTGATATCGGAGGTGGCAATATCTGTCGATCATTAAAACCAATTTATCAACTACTATAGACATAAATCAATACATATTTACACAAACATATACAAAAAATGGACATATGCTAGCAACTAATTTGTGTGAAATATTTGTGGACACTCAAACAGATGAAAAGATATCACACGTCTGAGTAAAGTTGTCTAGATTAAGTTAAATTGTTTCTGTAGTATTATTCTAAGTATGGTTGTGGACAACTGCTTTCATGGGGGTTCTTATGAAAAAAAAGTCTCTGAAATATTACATCAGAGGCCCAAATCTAGAATTTACTTGTTCAGTATATCTATCCATTATATCACATGCAATGGGGGCAGCAAAAATTTAGTCCCAAAGTTCCTTGGCCTAAGAGAAAATTTTAAGTTACAACTAAATATCCATGCTCGCTCTATTTCTTTTTTGCTATAGCATTCATTATGGCTCCTGCTTCCTTTTCCCTTTTCCCTTTTTTTTTCTTTGGGAAAGGAAGTTCAGCAACATCTACCAATAATTCATTAAAAGCATGAATTGGGGTAAAAGAAGGATTTGAACTCAGATATCTTGTATGAACACCAAAAGGCATTACCAACTCAAACCAGCTGGCAGCCTCAACATCCATTACTACGATTTATTGATATTCTAATTCAGATCATGGCAATCAACAAACAAACTAGAGAGCAAAAAGAAACTCAAGCATCAAATTAACATAACAGAAGGAGGGCACATACTGCATCAAATTCAACTCAATTGAATGCTTACCAACTAAAAGAAGTCATAAACTTCAAGCATGAAAAGATGGTAAACGAGTCAATTACCAGCTTTACAGGCACAATAAAACCACAATAAAGCACTTGTTGGATACCAAAACTTACTTATCCAGATGGATTCCATTTGGGATCGAACTCTGAGCCTCATCTTGTAGCTATTCATGACAGTGCCAGAACATAAAAATGGGGGTTTGCCTTTCCATAGGATAGGCCCAAAATTTCCAAAAATATTAACCTGAAAGATATGAGATGAAGGTTGGAATTAGAGTTAGAAAATAAAACTGTCATTATAATCCAATAAATAAGCTACTTCCAAACGATTGACATAACTGAAAAATCTTTTTATTAGATTTCATTATTAGAACAAAATTTTTATGGTGGAATAGAATTAGGATAATAAAAAAATATAGATCAATATATTAGTAAACCCTAATATGATATATTGGAGAATCTCTGCAACCAAAATTATCTTATCATCTGCAAAATTGATGGAGAAGCAGAGATCTGCACCTCGCCGAATGAAGATTTAAAGTTCAATAAAATTACACTGATCAAAACAAAGAACAAAAAGAGAGAATAGGTGTTTTACTTGATTGGAAGGGCAGGGGAAAAAAAATCCTATAACGCATCTCAGACTTTTCTTTTCTTTTCCAAATCCCTCAACTTTCAAACAACTAAATGTTTTGGAATACAGGCTACTCAAATTTCAAATTTCAAAATCTCCATATAGTTTTCCAAAATCTACATATAGCTCCTCAAATTTCAAAAAGCAAGATACAAAATCAAAAAAAAAAAAAGGTCGGACCATGCAATGCAACCAATCACACCACAACCCATCCAGAATCTAATGTTTAATCAATAAATGGAGGCCACAAAGATTTCGAATTAGATTTCACATTAGAACTCTATATATATATATATATATATGAAACAACACCAAATAAATGATATTTTTACCTTCTTCTTGCCCTTCTTCTCCAAAGGTGATTTTGACACTTTTAAGAAAAACCTCGCATTGGAACATGGTCTGAGAGCAAATTTATATGGGCATATTCGGCGATATCCGGCTGTCACGCAATGTATGCAGTGGGTTTTTAAAGTTGTTTACGGTAGCTTTGATTTGAACGCCTCTAGTTTTGTTTTCTCAAAGATTTTTTTTAAGATATTGGTTGACCCTATTGTTTCAAAAAAATTGGGTAGACATCATGGGCATATCTGCAATATCCGGCTATCACGTGATGTGTGCAGTGGATTTTCAAAGTTGTTTTAGGCAGCCCCATTTGGAGGCCTTTAGTTTTGTTTTTTTCAAAGATTTTTTTTTAAGATATTGGTTGATTTCAAAGATTTTTTTTTTAAGATATTGGTTGATTTCAAAGATTTTTTTTTAAGATATTGGTTGAGCCTATTATTTGTTTTTTTTCAAAGATTTTTTTTCAAAGATTTTTTTTTCAAAGAATTGAGCCTATTGTTTCAGAAAATGGATAGATATCATAGGCATATTCCGCGATATCCGGATGCCTCCGGATACCGCGTGTGTGTAGTGGGTTTTCTAAGTTGTTTCTGATCGCCCTGTTGAACGCCTTTAGTTTTGTTTTATTTGAAGATTTTTTTTGAAGATATTGGTTGAGCCTATCATTTCATAAAATAGATGACATCATTTGGTGACACGTGTTTCTAATAATGGAGCACCTCTTAATTGAGATTCAGGTATTTGATTTTATATGGATTGATATAGGCCTATTGTATGATGATTAACAAAGACCAGGCATGTTAGAAACCAAAATGTTTAAAATTCACTTAATTGAGATTCAGGTATTTGATTTTATATGGATTGATATAGGCCTATTGTATGATGATTAACAAAGGCCAGGCATGTTAGAAACCAAAATGTTTAAAAATCACTCATTTTGATTGTTAGATGACAGGTTTTATATGCATGCTACAAGAGCGCATTGGACTTTTTCTCTTTTATTATGATATACTTATTGGACTAATCAAAAATATACAACCGAAGGTGTTCAATATCTCTTCCCATTCCAACATGATAAAAATTCAAAGATTAGAATTATAATTATCTTTATGGCTTTATATTCAGTCTGGTGTGTAAAATCATTAGAGTAAATAAAGAATAATTATATTTATAGCGCACTAAAACAAGAGTTACCTAGATTTTTTTTTTTTTTTTAATTTTTTTGATATGTTGGACGCTTGACACACTTCATGATACTCCTTGACACTTCATGGTTTTTCCCCCCTCCGAGGGAATTGACGGTTCATGCTATTAAATTATAATGCCATCAGCATTACATGTCTACTTTTCAGAATTCTGCATGGAAGTTATTTACTTTAACAGATCAGTTAGCAAACCTTTTAGCCATTTTGTGAACTAAAAAACATATTTACATACATATACAAGAAATAGATATGCCCTTGCATCTAATTTGTGTGAGATATTTCTGTGTGAGATATTTCTGGACGCTCAAAAACAGGAAATCATATCACTTGTCCGAGTAAAGTTGTCTAAATTAAGTTAAATTATTTCGATAATATTATTCTAAGCCTGATGGTGGACAATTGTTTTCATAGGGGCTCTTATGAAAAATTGTCTCTGCAATACTGCTGCAGGCGCCCACATCTATAATTTATTTGTTCAGTATCTATACCCATTATATCCCATGTAGTAGGGGCAGCAACAATTTAATCCCAAAGTTCCCTGGCCTAAGAGAAAATTTCCTTCGAGTTACAACTAAACATCCATGCTAGGTGTATCACTTTCTTTGTCATAGCATCAATCTTTGTTCTTTTATCTTCTTTTTGGGAAAGGAAGTTAAGAAACATCAATCAATAACTCATTAAAAGCATGAATTGGAAAAGGACTCTAACTCAAGACTCCTGTATCAACACCAAGAGGCATTACCAACTCAAACTAGCTGGCAACCTCAGTATCCATCAACACTTATTAATTAATCACAATCATCCATTTAAAAGTCTCACAACTGTTCATTCTAATCCAGATCATGGCAGTCAATAAACAAACTAGAGAGAGGAAAAAAACTTATGGAAGTTGGGAGAGATGGTGGGTGGATATGCTCACAAAGCATAAGTTCTGCTTCATCTTAAATTTATGTACATTAAGTGTTGCACAAATTATAATTCTCCTGTAACCATAAAATTTCCTAGCGAGCGAGGAAGACAATTGACTGCTTTAAGGTTGCCGGATGGTCTAAAATGAGATGACATAAGTTTAGAGAATGGAAAAAATCATATGATTCATCACTTCGTAATAATCTAATCAGGTATAACGCTCAACATGATCAACTATGCAACTAGATAGAGTTGCATTTATCAGATATATACAAGTAATCAGGTAAACTTGACGAATTCTAATTAACATAGCAGAAGTTTGGCACACATTGCATCATTAATTGAATGTTCACCAACTAAAAGAAGTCATAAACTTCAAGCATGAAAAGATAGTAAATCAGTCAATTTCCAGTTTTGTAGTCACAATAAAATCACAACAAAGCACTTGTTCAATGCCAAAGCTTACCTTCCACATGGATGGCACTTGGGATCGAACGCTAGACCTTATCTTGCAGCTATTCACGATAGTGCCAGCTAATAAAAATGGGGGTTTGCCTTTCCATGGTATAGCCCTTAAATTTCCAAAAATATTGACTGCAAAGACAAAGGAGCTTACACCTTCCCCGTTCATATTATTTCAATTTGAATCCTGAAACATGGTAAACCATTTATCATAAGGAAAGAAAGAAATAGCTAAATCATGTGGAATATTAATATCCACAGTGCTTCCATGCCAAGCACAAATGTAAGATGAAGACTAGAATTATAGTTAGAAAATAAAACTATGTCATTATAATCTGATAAATAAGTTGTTTCCAAACTATTGATATAATTGAAAAAACTTTTTATCAGATTTCATTACAAAAGAGCAAGAACCAAGAATGCTTAATCATTTAACAGAAAAATAAAATAATAACATGAGATGTTCAGGTATGGTTGAAGACATCCATCCTTTGCTGCCTTCATCTAAGAGATTCTCAAACAAGCACATCAGGGGGATTTTTTTTTAAAAAAAAATAGAATAGTTACGCAATGAAGATTTGCATTGAAAAAAATAAAAAAGCAAAATTTTTATGGTGGAATAGAAGTAGGACAAATATATAGATCAAAATATTAGTAACCCCTAATATGATGAACCAGAGAATCTCTGCAACTAAGAATTATCTGATCATCGGTAAAGCTGACGAAGAAGCAGATTTGCACCTTGCCGAATGAAGAGTTAAGGTTCAATAAAATTACACCGATCAAAACAAAGAACAAAAAGAGAGAATAGATGTTTTACCTGTTGAAGAAACAAAACAAAATAACATTCTTATAAAACTGTAGAAGGGTAATTGAGATCTAACAACATCTCACGCTTTTCTTCTCTTTTGCGAATCTCTCGACTTTCAAAATACAACGATAAATCATAGCACTTCCTGCTGATTCTTGCATGTATAAACCACAAAATCCACATTGAAACAACAAAATGTTTCAGAATATTTTGTTTTCCAAAATCAGCATATAGGCTCATCAAATTTCAAAAAGTAGGGTACGAAATCAAAGAAAATCGAACAATACCAATCAAACCAAAGTCTAATTCTTAATCAATAAATGGAGGCCACAAAGATTTCGAATTAGATGTCACATCAAAACTTAATTTATATATAAAATCAGAACAAGGATAAAAGAACACCAAATGAATGAGATTTTTACCTTCCTCTTGCGATTTGGAGTCTTGGAGATAACCTAACCCTCCTTCAACCTAGCCTTTGAAACTGGTCTGAGAATAAATTTATATCGGCATTCGGTGATATCTTGCTTCCATGTGGATGGATGTGCCGAAGGCTCTGGTTTCCCATGGCCCTTAGGTTTTGTTGAAAAAATTATTTATTTATTTATTTTGGAGAAAATGGTTAGGTTCGTAGTACCAGAAAACTAGGGGTGAAAAGGATATTTTGCTGTAGAAAATTTTCCGCAATGTGTGTTTTTGAGGATGGAGCAAGAATCTTTCTTAAAACAAAAAAAATAAGGAGGATGAAGTATGAATCAACAGCCTAGTGATGTTATCTAATTTGCATGTAAAAAAAAAAAAAATGCTTGGAGCCACAAAAGTTGGAGGATAAAGACTATATTACGATGCCCGTTTATGTTTTTTTAAAAAAATATGATCAAATCATAAATACTATAAAACATGATTATAATATACATTTTATTACATTGCCCTTTTATATATTTTTTTAAAATAATATGATCAAATAACAATCATTAATTTAGTAAAGGATGTTTTGATTATTGAACTCATGTGACCGAACTAAACACAAAGAGATTAATGTCATCTTCAGTTTTAAGCTTGTTCTCTTTCCCTCCCCATCTGTTTCCGTTCCTTAAAGGACTCATCTCAACATATCTATAGATGATGAAATTATAAATTAAATTTTTTAAAATCCTAAAATAAACCGTGCAAAAGAAAATGTAGAGACGTGTTTCTTTTCTTTACATAAATTTTATTTTTCTGATTCAGACCTCCATGAGTTTCTAGCCCCCATCTTTTCATAGGTAGTACTTCCTTATTTGTCATCAACAGGTTCATTTTCTTAAAATAGATTTTTTAAAACCAAATAATTAATATTGCTCAAGTGAAAGAATATAAGATTTTAAACTTACTATTGGCTATCATTGATTGCATACTTTTATGTTATGCAAAAATGGGTTGAATATAATTCAAATTAAATGACTAGTGTAAATTCAAATAAAGTGTGTTTTGTATAAAACAAAGATGGCATAAAGAAAGTGTAAATTCAAAATCTTCTTTTTCTTTTTTTAATATTTCAAATAGACCAAGGCCAATTATAGTGGCCTACCTCTATATTAGGCTGGGCCTCATGGACTAAGCCTCATAGTATCAAACTAGTAGATGATATATTCTCAAAAAAATATTGAGTATGTAGTGCAACAATATATTCTAGCATCCTATAGAAATCCAATTTATTTATTAAGAAACATCAATATAAAATTCTGACACTAGTAGATATCCATTTAAAATTTGAAAACAAAACAAGACCAAAAGCAATAGGATTGTTGGGGGGGGGAGGGTAATTATACCAAAAGTACATGAACTTATTTTGGAATTTCAATTGAGTCCTTATAATTTTTTTCTTAATTGAGTATGCTAGCTCATAAAATTTATTTAATCAAGTATAATTTTTTTTGGTTGTCTTAACACTGAAATAATGCTTATATAGTGCTAATATTAGCAAAGGATGAAAAAAATGAAGGGAAAAACTTTCACCATTTTCCAACTCCTATCCTTTGAGGCCATTTGGTTAATCACCATGATGATTTCCTTGGTTATAAGATCACTAATGATAGGATCACAAGTGATAGGACCACTGATAGTCTGACATCATTCCATTTGATATGAGATATTTCAACAATCAAATATTACTAGTGATCACGAATCATTATGTTTGGTATACCATAGAAATAAAAGATCACAATGAATGTAATACCAATAATACCCTTAAAAACTTATTTGCATAACATTATATATATTATATATAATACTATTATTATACTTTATAATATATTATGTACAAATTATATATTATAATATAAGATAATAGGATTAATAATAATACTATAAATACATACCATATATTTTTTACATATAATAAATATAAATAATGATATAACATTAATTGCTATATTATAATAATATTAATTATTATATATTATACTATTATATAAATAATAATATTTATTAATAATAAATTATTATATAATATTTATATAATATTATAAAAATATTATATTACATTATATTATTATAATATAGGATGAGAGATTGACAAATATAGGGACAAAGTTGTTTAAATATTTTGGTGCAAAATTTCATCACCATGATGATCTAACATTATCGATCTCTTGGATGGGATTAAGCTTATCCTCTTAGATAGTGATCTTAATCCCAAAATGATCATAAATCATTACCAAAATATGGATGCCAAATAGAGTAATCTTATCATCAGTGATCTTTCAAAGATTGCCTCATACTAAATACTACCTCAATGTCTACATGAATCCTCCCCTAATTGTCATTTTTCACCTCTCATCGCTATTATATCAGCACCACATGGTGTCATGTTGGCATCTTTTTCTATCCACCATACCAAGTAGGACAATCTATCAAGTCATGATTGATAACCATTAAAAATATATTTGATTAAATAAATTTTATGAGTTGATATGCTCAATTGAAAAAAAAAATACAATGACTCAATTGAAAATCCGAAATAAATTCATGTATTCCTAGAGTGATTTTCCTTGAAAAAAAAACTTAACCTCCCCTTTTGACTCTTTTCTCATCTCTTTCATTTCTTTTTACAGAAATCAAGAATCTTGGAAGTCTAATTTTAGTTTGAAGCCAAGTATGAGACATTGTTGATTTTCAGTTAAAGCTGTAAATAGGTTGGGTCGACCTATGACCTGACTCAATTCTAACCTGATCCATGGATTTATGGGTTGGGTTAAGTTTGAAAATTAGACTTGATCTAAATTTTAGATCGAATCTAAGTCTCGTATTTTTCAACTCAATCCATGACCCAACTCGACTCATATCTTATCCGAATCTAATTTGAGTCAATAGAAAAAAGATTCAACCATATCTGAACCTAATCTAGCCTGACCCATAAATCTTATTTTTTCTTCAATTATCTTTACTATTTCATTGAATGAACTCTCATTTAAACTAATTCTTATTTTTATCTTAAGAATTAGATCTTCTCTCATCTTTTTTCACTTAACTATATCTGAATATTCATATTTTATTATCTATTGTGGCAAATTCTTATTTATCATACCTTCAAGCATATCAATATATATTTTAAAGATTGATCAATTACTTAAATAGAATTAAAAGTCTTTAAATAAAAATTAAAGTCTAAGTTCTTATTTTAATCTTATTTAAAATTTTTAATGGCTCCATATTTAATTATCGATTACTATATTTTAATTATAAAATAAAAGCTAGAAGCTTGACTCAAATTCAGGCATGACCTAACCCAATCTTGATTCAAACCAAAATATTTTGGATTAGATATGAGCCATACTTGATCTCAATTTGATCCGAACAACTTGTTAGGTCTAAAATTTTTTTCAAGGACTTGATTCAGCCCAATTCAATCACCTAATGGGTTGAGTTCGAATATAAAATCATAACTAAAATATTAAATTGGGTCAAACCAGGGACAAGCATGACCCAATCTAATCAACTCCTAATCTACTTAAAAATCCGGATTGAGTTGAGTTAGAAAATTTAGTTGGGACAAGCATAACGGATACTTCAATATGTATAGAAAAAAGGCCTTTTTAAGTATGGTTTGATCTGAATACACCCTTTCAACCTACTCGGTGGATCATTTTTAAGTATGGTCTATCCTTGGCAATGGATAATTATTTCTAATAGTCACCTTTTTGAGCTGTCTATAGTCTATGCATAACCTCAAGGTATCATCTTTCTTCTTTACAAACAACACAGGTGCACCCCAAGGTGAAACACTGGGTCTAATGAACCCTTTATCAAGCAACTCTTAAAGTTGGACTTTTAATTCTTTTAATTCTGCTGGAGCCATTCTATAGGGTGCCCTGGCTATAGGTCTAGTATCAGGGGTCAAGTCTATACTGAACTCTATCTCTCTATCTGGTGGCGATCCTGGCAACTCCTCAGGAAATACATCTGGAAATTCACATACCATCGGAATATCAGATAGCTCTGGACCATTATCCTCTAAATTCACTATACAAGCTAGATAGGCTTCATACCCCTTTCTTAGCATTCTACTAGCTATCAAGGCTGAAATCACACTTAAGGGCAACACTCTCCTTTCCCCTACAAAATAAATCTCTCTACCATCTAAGGTAGGAAATACTACTTCTTTCTTTGAACAGTCTACTTTGGCTCTATGCATTGATAACCAATCCATCCCTAATATAGCATCAAATTCTTTTAGATTTAATGGAATCAAATCTGCTAACAATTCTTGGCCCTCTACTAAAATGGCACAGTCTTTACACACCTGATCTGCAATGAAAGGTTTCCCTACTGGCACGGATACTACCAACTGACTACCCAATAAACTCACAGCTTTATTTAGATGCTTGATAAAATCTACTGCTATGAATGAGTGCGTTGATCTAGAATCAATTAAAACATAAGCATCAAAATTACAAATGGGTAATATACATGTCACCACATCTGGGTTGACTTGAGCCTCCTGCCTGATCATTGCAAAAACTCTAGCTTCAACCCTTGGAACACTAGGAATCATCCCTTGCTGATTAGCACTAGATCTCATCTAACTGGTTGAAGCTGAGATACTATTATCTCCCCTTCTAGCAGGCTGTCCTCTAGGTGCAGCTGATGCTTGAGGATGATTGCTGCTTTGCACTCTCTTGGGACAATCTCTCTTCAAGTGGTCTATCTGACCGCAAATATAACATCCTCTTTTACCCATCTTACATTCCCCAAGGTGCATCTTCCCACAAACATTGCATTGGGGTAGAGCTCTCCCACCACCCAAGGAGCGGCTCTGATCTCTTATCTCTCCTGCCACTCTACTACTAACAGCCTGAGACATCCCTCCATATACCATTTTTCTCTGGACAAGACTAGATACTGACAAAGATGCTGACCTTCTACCAACATCTGCAAGAGCTTTATGACTGGAACTAAACTGTCCCGCCCTCTGGGGCTTCTTGAACTGCTGAGTTCCTCCTGCACCTGAAGGGAAACTAGGTGCACCCTTTTTTGACCTCTCCTGCCTCCTACTAAGGAACTCCTTCTCTATCTCCTCGGCCCTGAGAGCCCCTTGCACTAGCTCAGAATAACTACTATAACACTGCATGCTGGTCTTAGCCTGGATTGGGAGATTTAAGCCATCCTAAAATAGCCTACATTTCTCCCTCTCATCCACTACTAGGGCTTCAGCAAATCGAGACAACTCAATAAAGGTAGCCTCATACTCAGCTACAGACATCTTTCCCTAGGTTAAATTAAGAAATTCACTCCTCTTCTGATCTCTATGCACCTCTGAATAATATTGCTGATAGAATTCCTTCTTAAAACTCTCCCAGGTCACCTCCACCCCTTGGGGCTGTCTACTACTAACAGACATCCACCAATTTTGTGCTCTACCTTCCAACAAGAAGGTTGCTATACTCAGTTTTGCTCCTTAGAGCACTTCATCACTTCAAAGACCCTTTTTATCCTTTGAAGCCAAACATCAGCCTAAATAGGGTCAGTGGTCCTCTGAAACTCTAGAGCTCCCAACTTTCTAGCTCTCTCTACATTCCTTTCTGCTTCAAGATTTCTAGACTGAAGGCTGGAACTAGAGGTTCTTCTTGCTACCCTTTGCTGAGTGATCATCCCCACCAAATGCGGTATACTCGGCCCACGAGCACTGTGCCGAGGTTGGGTCCACTAGCACCGGGGTAGCAAAATGGGCATGACAATCATGCATATGCTCTTGAGATACTTCCACCTCTGCACCATCAGATGGTGGATCACTAGAAATAGCTCTACTAGGTTGGCCTTCCTTATCAGACTTTCTGGGCCTACCCCTACCTCTGCCTCTCTTAGAGGACTGCTCTCCATCCATTTTTGTCCTGGTAGAAACTATCCTACAAGACACAATTCATTTGATCAGGTTCATCATTCAAAACTATACTCACTATACTAGACTTATGCTTATGCCCCTAGGATCTAATACCTAAGCTCTGATACCAAAACTTTGTCGGCCCCTTACACCGACAGCATGATTTCTTATGAAAATTGGGTAGAGATCTACTAGTCTTTATGCTAAGTACCATAAAGCCCAAGCGATCCCTATCCAATTGCCATAAGTTACATGCACAAAATGCTATATCTGCTAAAAACTTTGACCTGCTCAATTCATTCATACTATTCATAAGATTACATCACAATTTATTTCATCCTGCTCATATAACATAAGATTTTCTCATTTATTCATCAGATGATTCTAGGCAATATAACTTTCATCACTATGCTGTTATAAAGGCCATATACACAAATTCATTCTACAATCAAAAGTCATTTCTCATAACCACCCAAGTCCAAAATACATCATAGGGTTACAGTCATACATATCCATCCATATCCATTTTAAATACATATACAATCCAAGTAACATAAGTCCATATCATCAACCAATTTATATACATCTAGCAGCCCATATCAAAATCAGGCATCCAAGAGCCAACCTGCATTCTCTGATCTGTAATCCAAAAATTTCAACAATAGAGGGGTGAGACCTAAGTCCCGGTGACTGGATAGCCAACTAGCAATGGGGAAAGATTGAGAACCACATTTTAAAACCAATAAACATAATGATACAACATATCACAATAGATACTGAAATCTTTTCAATGAGATAAGAAAACTCATAAGTTAGCTTATGCTTCCAATAATGCAACTTAAATAAGAAATGCCACTTTTACAAAACTTCATGATGATGGGCTGGGTGTGCTACCACTAAGGTACATCCCTACAGTCGCCCTCCTATAGGTGTACTCTCAGTGAGTGAGTGTCTTGAGCACGCGAGGATCCCGCACCACATGGCACCCCTCACATGTGCGGTTCACCCCAGGTGTGAGCTTGCCCCTTTTCCCTGGGCCTCCTGCTTGCCCCCTCCATGGGCCTATATCTCTGTGCCCCCTCGGGCTATATAGTAACCTAGCTCTTAACCGAGCTGTGATTCTTGCCCCACTGGGCTGCTTGCAATCTGCCCCACTGGGCTGATCTAGCTTGTACTCCCCCTGGCCTCGGGATCATAGTACGATTGAGTCGCAAGGAGGTGCCGGCTATAATAGTGTGTGCAATGCTCATGCTAATAGTGTGTGCAATGCTCATGCTATGGCACAGTCTACAGGGTGATCAGCCCCATAGATGGCCTCATGCTCTTTATGCTTATCTTTTGTAAAAAAATACTTCAATATAAGTTTATAATCCAATATACAACCAGCTATACTTTCTTTGAAACATTGATATTCATGCATGTCCATGCATCTCTTTGAAACATAAATCTGAAAAGTAAATTCCATGCTTTACTGAAACATGTGTTTTTATCCAAACCATGCTTTTCATAAAACTCTATACTTTGCTTTGAAACATACTCTAACTCATGTTTCCTTTTCTTTTCTTAAATCATGCTTTGCTGAAACTCATGCTTTTTCTAAAACTTATGTTTGCTGAAACACACTTTGCTTTGAAACATGCTCTAGCCCATGTTTTCTTTTCTTTTCTTAAACTCATACTTTGTTGAAACTCTTGCTTTGCTTTAGAATATGCTTTAAACTCATGCTTTGCTTTTAAACTTATGCTTTGCTTTAAAATATGCTTTAAACCCATGCTTTGCTTTAGAACATGCTTTAAACCCATGCTTTACTTTAGAACATGCTTTAAACTCATATTTTGCTTTTGAACTCATGCTTTGCTTTAGAATATGCTTTAAGAATAAGATACATCATAACTATGTTCTCATTTCCCATATTTAACTACTTGAAATACTATATTTAGCATAACATACTCTGATTTATAGCAAAATACCACTATGCTATCATAAAACATTTCTCAAAGCTAGATGAGAACCCACTCACCTTAGGCCCCATTAGCGCCTTTAACTATAAGCACTATGCTATTTCCCTTGCTCTGGCTCTCTTGAACCAATCTCTTGGCCTAAGTCATCATACATGCATTATTAGGGTCACAAGCACCAAGGGTTTCATGAAACTATGCATACATGCTCTATGCCTTAGCATCTTAGCATAATACTTCTCAATCCCTAACATACTCAAAGATTTACAATATATTCATGCTATCACCTCATTTGCCTCTAAATCATAAGATTTAAACATCATTCTTTAGCTTAGGAAAGTTTAGACTTACCTTAGTAAAGATAGACTAAACCACCAAGCCTTTTTCCTTTTCTTCCCTTCCTCTTCTTCTCTTCTTCCTCTCTTCTTCTTCTTTTCTTTTTCTTCTTCTCCACGGCTGGCAAAACCCTCTCCTTTCTTTCTTTTTTTTTTTTCCCTCTTTTCTCTTTTTCTCTCCTTTCACACACTGCTTAAGGACCAAAAGGGATGGGTGACCTTAAATGCTCTTGAAAATTTTCATTTTGTCCCTCTCTACTCTTAAGTCACGCTTTTCAAAGTCTACATGTCTCCCTTCTCCATCAATATTTTTGCCCCTTTAATTTTCTTTCCTATCTTGCCCTTGATCAAATCCTCAAATAACTTTTTATCAAATTCACTTTTACCCCTGGCCAAATTTTCATTAATGCCTCTGGCCAAATTTTCGTTATCAGATAAATAATAAGGGTTACCCACCTATTAGTCAGCATGAATGCTAGCTAATGAGAGTGAAATCATCCTCAAACCACTTCCACAGAAGATTTTTGTCGACATGAAACCTCAGTTAAGCGTGCTTGGGTGAGAGCGATGGGTGACCCATTGGGAAGTCCTTAATTAAGGGTGAAATTGATCTCAAATCAACTCCGCAAACAAAATTCCCATAGTAGCCGACTAATTAGTCGACTACTTTTACAGAGACATTTTACAAAGTAGTCGACTACTTTGGCCAAAAATCCTCCCAGGAAAGTTTTACAGAAAATTTTTCCACAGTAGTTGACTAAGTAGTCGACTACTGTGGTAACAAAAATTCTCCCAGCCTCCAAACAGTGAGCTTCAGGGAGTTAGTTGACTCTAGAGTCAGCTAACTCCCCCTGTTAGCTCACAGAAATCCACCAGTCAGCCAAAAACTCAGAGTTAGCTGACTCTAGAGTCAGCTAACTTCTAAATTTGACTGACTAACAACCCAAAAATTTCAGCCATCTTCTCAATTAGTTAATAAATGAGTCAATTAACATCCAAAAGCCATTCTAATGCATTCCAACTTCCAAAATCTTCATTCTAACTTCTCCCAAGGATAAAAAACAACCAGAAAACATTGAAATCATCACAAAAACTTTGATTAAAAGTCCAAATAAGTGACTTTATCAACATTTTGAAAGGATTATGAGAGAAAATTCAAAACAACCTCCAAAATTTCAGCCTTTACATTTTCTTAAGATTCCTACTCAATTATTTACACTAAAAGGCTAAACTAACAATAAAAACATGCTTAAAATGAAATTACAAGTCTTTCAAGTTCAAGATATTACATAGTATCCATCAACACTTATTAATTAATCACAATCATCCATTTAAAAGTCTCACAACTGTTCATTCTAATCCAGATCATGGTAGTCAATAAGCAAACTAGAGAGAGGAAAAAAAAAACTTATGGAAGGTGGGAGAGATGGTGGGTGGATATGCTCACAAAGCACAAGTTCTACTTTGTCTTAAATTTATGTCTGTTAAGTGTTGCCCAAATTATAATTCTCCTGTAACCATAAAATTTCCTAATGAGCGAGGAAGACAATTGTTGCTTTTAAGGTTGCCTGATGGTCTAACATGAGATGGCATAAGTTTAGAAAATGGAAAAAATCATATGATTCATCACTTCGTAATAATCTAATCAGGTATAATGCTCAACATGATCAACTATGCAACTAGATAGAGTTGCATTTATTAGATATATACAAGTAATCAGGTAAACTTGACAGAAATCTAATTAACATAGCAGAAGTTTGGCACACATTGCATCATTAATTGAATGTTCACCAACTAAAAGAAGTCATAAACTTCAAGCATGAAAAGATAGTAAATCAGTCAATTTCCAGTTTTGTAGTCACAATAAAATCACAACAAAGCACTTGTTCAATGCCAAAGCTTACCTTCCACATGGATGGCACTTGGGATCGAATGCTAGACCTTATCTTGCAGCTATTCATGATAGTGCCAGCTAATAAAAATGGGGGTTTGCCTTTCCATGGTATAGCCCTTAAATTTTCAAAAATATTAACTGAAAAGACAAAGGAGCTTACATCTTCCCCGTTCATATTATTTCAATTTGAATCCTGAAACATAGTAAACCATTTATGATAAGGAAAGAAAGAAATAGCTAAATCATGTGGAATATTAATTTCCACAGTGCTTCCATGCCAAGCACAAATGTAAGATGAAGATTAGAATTATAGTTAGAAAATAAAACTATATCATTATAAACTGATAAATAAGCTATTTCCAAACTATTGATATAATTGAAAAACCCTTTTACTAGATTTCATTACAAAAGAGCAAGAACCAAGAATGCTAAATCATTTAACAGAAAAATAAAACAATAACATGAGATGTTCAGGTATGGTTGAAGACATCCATACTTTATTGCCTTCATCTGAGAGATTCCCAAAGTAGCATATCAGGGGGAATTTTTTTTTTATAAAAAAAACTAGAGTAGTTACACAATGAAGATTTGCATTGAAAAAAATAAAAAAATGAATTTTTATGGTGGAATAGAAGTAGGATAAAAATATAGATCAAAATATTAGTAAACCCTAATATGATGAACTGGAGAACCTCTGCAACCAGGAATTATCTGATCATCTGTAAAGTTGATGGAGAAGCAGATTTGCACCTCACCGAATGAAGAGTTAAGGTTCAATAAAATTACACCGATCAAAACAAAGAACAAAAGAGAGAATAGATGTTTTACCTATTGAAGAAACAAAACAAAATAAAATTCTTATAGAACGCGAAGGGTAATTAAGATCTAACAACATCTCGGACTTTTCTTCTCTTTTTGTGAATCTCTTGACTTTCAAAATATAACAATAAATCATGGCACTTTGTGCTGATTCTTGGACATATATACTACAAAATCCAGACATTCAAACAACAAAATATTTTGGAATATTTTGTTTTCCAAAATCCGCATATAGGCTCATCAAATTTCAAAAAGTAGGGTACGAAATCAAAGAGAATCGAATAATAGCAATCAAACAAAAGTCTAATTCTTAATCAATAAACGGAGGCCACAAAGATTTTGAATCAGATGTTACATCAGAACTTAATTTATATATAAAATTAGAACAAGGGACAAAAGAACACCAAATGAATGAGATTTTTACCTTCTTCTTACTCATCTTCTCCAGCGGCGATTTGGAGTCTTGGAGACAACCTAACCCTCCTTCAACCTAGCCTTTGAAACTGGTCTGAGAATAAATTTATATTAGCATTCGGTGATATCTTGCTTCCATGTGGATGGTTGCGTCGGAGGCTCTGGTTTCCCATGGCCCTTAGGTTTTGTTGAAAAAATTATTTATTTATTTATTTTAGAGAAAATGGTTAGGTTCGTAGTATCAAAAAACTAGGGGTGAAAAGGATATTTTGCTGTAGAAAATTTTTCGCAATGTGCGTTTCTAAGGATGGAGTAAGAATCTTTCTTAAAAAAAAAAAAATAAAGAGGATGAAGTATGAATCAACAGCCTAGTGATGTTATCTGATTTGCATGTGAAAAAAAAAAAAAAAATTGTTTGGAGCCACGAAAGTCGAAGGATAAAGACTATATTACGATGCCCTTTTATGTTTTTTTTTTAAAATATGATCAAATCATAAATACTACATGATTATAATATACATTTTATTACATTGCCCTTTTATATATCTTTTTTAAAAAAATATGATGAAATCAAAACCATTAATTTAGTAAAAGATGTTTTGATTATTGAACTCATGTGACCAATTCAACTAGACACCAAGAGATTAATGTCATCTTCAATTTTAAGTTTGTTCTCTTTTCCTCCCATCTTCCCTCTCCATCTTGTTCCATTCCCTAGGGACTCATCTCAACATATCCATAGATGATGAAATTATAAATTAAAATTTTCTTTAAATCCTAAAATAGATAGTGCAAAGAAAATGTAGAGTCGTGTTCCTCTTCTTTACACAAATTTTATTTTTTTGATGTAGACCTCCATGAGTGCCTGGCCCTCATCTTTTCGCAAGTAGTGCTTCCTTAGTTGTCATCAGCAGGCTTCTCATGGGGGGGTCTACATCAATAAAATTTGTCTAAAGAAGACACGACTCTACATTTTTCTTTGCACTATCTATTTTAGGGCCCAAAGAAAATTTTAATTTATAATTTCATCATCTATGAATATGTTGAGATGAATACCTAGAAATGGAATGGAGAGGAAAGATAGGAGGAAAAGAGAACAAGTGAGCATTAATGCTTGGTGTCTAGTGCATGAGTTCAATAATCAAAACATCTTTTACTAAATTGTGGTTTTGATTTCATCATATTTTTTTAAAAAAGATATATAAAACAGTAAAATAAAATAGCCTAATCATGTAGTATTGCTGATTTGATCCTATTTTAAAAAAAAACATAAAAGTAAATAATATAGTCTTTATCCTTAAACTTTCGTGGCTCTAGTAATTTTTTTCACATGCAAAATCAGATAACATCACTAGAAAGCTATTGATTCATACTTCATCCTCTTTATTTTTTTTTTTAAAGAAAGATTCTTACTCCATCACCGAGCGCACGTTGCATATGCAACAAAATATCCTTTTCACCTGAAATTTTTGATACTACAGGCCTAGCTCATTTTCTCCAAAACAAATAAATAAATAATTTTTTCAACAAGGGCCATGAAAACTGAGCCTCACGGCGCAACCATCCACATGGAAACAAGATATCACTTCGTATGCAAATTTATTCTCGGACAGTTTGAATTTCAAGGAGGCTTAGGTGGAAAATCGCTCTGGAGAACTCAAACAGAAGAAGAATTAAAAATCACAGTGTTCTTTTGTCCCTTATTACAATTTTATATACAAGTTGCAGTGTAACATGCGATTCCATTTTATTTATTTCATTTATTGATTAAGAATTAAACCTTGTTTTGATTGCTTGTATTCGATTATCACTGAATTTGTTGCCTACAGGGGCAGTGAATATTATGCAGATTTTGGAAAACAAAATATTCCAAAATATTTTGTTGTTTTTTTAGTAACAAGTTTTGTAGTACTATATGTCCAAGAATCGGCACAAGTGTGCACATGATTTATTGTTATATTTTTGAAGTCAAGAGATTCACAAAAGAGAAGAAAAGTACGAGATGTTGTTAGATTCTTAATTACACCACCTGCGGTTCTATAAGAATTTTATTTTGTTTTGTTTCTTCAATAGGTAAAACATCTATTCTACTCTTTTTATTCTTTGTTTTGATTCGGTGTAATTTTTATTGAACTTCTTATACTTCTTCATTCGGTGAGGTACAAATACTGCCTTCTCCGTCAACTATACAGATGATCAGATAATTCTTGGTTGCAGAGAGGTTCTCCGAGTTCATCATATTAGGGTTTACTTGCATATTTTGATCTATATTTTTATCCTACTTCTATTCTACCATAAAAATTCATTTTTTTATTTTTTTCAATGCAAATCTTCATTGTGTAACTACTCTAGTTTTTTAAACAAAAAAAAAAAAAAATTCTCCCTGATATGCTACTTTGGGAATCTCTCAGATGAAGGCAATAAAGTATGGATGTCTTCAACCATACCTGGGCAACATACTCATGTTATTGTTTTTATTTTCCTGTTAAATGATTTAGCATTCTTGAATCTTGCTCTTTTGTAATGAAATCTAGTAAAGGGTTTTTCAATTATATCAATGGTTTGGAAATAGCTTATTTGCTCAGATTATAATGATATGAGATTTTATTTTCTAACTATAATTCTAATCTTCATCTTACATTGTGTGCTTGGCATGGAAGCACTTGTGGAAATTAATATTCCACATGATTTAGCTATTTTCTTTCTTTCCTTATCATAAATGGTTTACTATGTTTCAGGATTCAAATTGAAATAATATGAACAGGGGAAGAATGTAAGCTCCTTTGTCTTTTAAATTAATATTTTTGAAAATTTAAGGGCTTATACCATGGAAAGGCAAGCCCCCATTTTTATTAGCCGTGGCACTATCGTGAATGGCTGCAAGATAAGGAATCTAGCGATTTGATCCCAAAAATTGCCATCCATGTGGAAACTAAACTTTTGCAGCATTGGTAACAAGTGCTTTGTTGTGATTTTTATTATGACTACAAAACTGGAAATTGACTTTGATTTACTATCTTTTCATGTACTTGAAGTTTATGACTTCTTTTAGTTGGTGAACATTCAATTAATGATGCACATGTGTGCCAAAACTTCTGCTATGTTAATTAGATTTCTGTCAGAAGTTTACCTGATTACTTTGTATATATCTAATAAATGCAACTCTATCTAGTTGCATAGTTGATCATGTTGAGCATTATGCACCTGATTAGATTGTGCGAAGTGATGAATCATATGATTTTTTCCATTCTCTAAACTTATGCCATCTCATGTTAGACCATCGAGGCAACCTTAAAAGCAGTCAAATTGTCTTCCCTCGCTCATTTAGGAAATTTTATGGTTACAGGAGAATTATAATTTGGGCAACACTTAACAGACATAAATTTAAGACAAAGTAGAACTTGTGCTTTGTGAGCATATCCACACACCATCTCTCCCACCTTCCCATAAGTTTTTTTTTCACTCTCTCTAGTTTTGCTTATTGACTACCATGATCTGGATTAGAATGAATAGTTGTGGAGACTTTTAAATGGATGATTGTGATTAATTAATAAGTGTTGATGGATGCACACATATGTAATATCTTGAACTTGAAAGACTTGTAATTTCATTTTAAGCATGTTTTTATTGTTAGTTTAGCCTTCTAGTGTAAATAATTGAGTGGGAATCTTAAGAAAATGTGAAGGCTGAAATTTTGGAGGTTGTTTTGAATTTTCTCTCATAATCCTTTCAAAATGTTGATAAAGTCACTTATTTGGGCTTTTAATCGAAGTTTTTTTGATGATTTCAATGTTTTCTGGTTGTTTTTGATCCTTGGGAGAAGTTAGAATGAAGATTTTGGAAGTTGGAATGCATTAGAACGGCTTTTGGATGTTAATTGACTCATTTATTAACTAATTGAGAAGATGGCTGAAATTTTTGGGTTGTTAGTCAGTCAAATTTGGAAGTTAGCTGACTCTAGAGTTAGCTAACTCTGAGTTTTTGGCTGACTGGTGGATTTCTGTGAGCTAACAGGGGGAGTTAGCTGACTCTAGAGTCAGCTAACTCTAGAGTCAGCTAACTCTGAGTTTTTGGCTGACTGGTCGATTTCTGTGAGCTAACAGGGGGAGTTAGCTTACTCTAGAGTCAGCTAACTCCCTGAAGCTCACTGTTTGGAGGCTGGGAGAATTTCTGTTACCACAATAGTCGACTACTTAGTCAACTACTGTGGAAAAATTTTCTGCTAAAAAAACTTGCCTGGGGAGGATTTTTGGCCAGAAATGATCGACTAGTTGATCAAACTACTTTGTAAAAATAATCTCTGTAAAAGTAGTCGACTAATTAGTCGGCTACTTTGCTATGGGAATTTTGTCTGTGGAGTTGATTTGAGATCAATTTCATCCTATAATTAGACAGGACTTCATTATGGGTCACCCATCGCTCTCACCCTAAGCACGCTTAAGCGAGGGTTTCATGTCGATAAAAATCTTACTGTGGAAGTGGTTTGAGGATGATTTCACTCTCATTAGCTAGCATTCATGCTGACTAATAGGTGGGTAAGTGTCCTTATTATTTATCGGATAACGAAAATTTAGCCAGAGGCATTAATGAAAATTTGGCCAAGGGTAAAAAGTATGAATTTGATAAAAGGGTATTTGAGGATTTGATTAAAGGGCAAGATAGGAAAGAAAATTGAAGGACAAAAATACTGATGGAGAAGGGAGACATGTAGACTTTGAAAAGCATGACTTAAGAGTAGAGAGGGGCAAAATGGCTTCAAGCGAGCATTTTAAGGTCACCCATCCCTCTTGGTCCTTAAGCGGTGTGTGAAAAGGAGAGAAAAAGAGAAAAAGAGGGAAAAAAAAAGAAAGAAAGAAAAGGAAGAGGATTTTGCCTGTGTGGAGAAGAAGAAAAGAAGAAGAAGAAGAGAGGAAGAAGAAGAGAAAGAGAGAGAGAAAGAGGAAGGGAAGAAAAGGAAAAAGGCTTGGTGGTTTAGCCTATCTTTGCTAAGGTAGATCCAAGCTTTCCTAAGCTAAAGAATGATGTTTAAATCTTATGATTTAGAGGCAAATGAGGTGATAGTATGAATATATTGTAAATCTTTGAGTATGTTAGGGATTGAGAAGTATTATGCTAAGATGCTAAGGCATAGAGCATGTATGCATAGTTTCATGAAACCCTTGGTTCTTGTGACCCTAATAATGCATGTATGATGACTTAGGCCAAGAGATTGGTTCAAGGGAGCCAGAGCAAGGGAAATAGCAGTTATAGCAGTGCGCTAACAGCTAAGGTGAGTGGGTTCTCATCTAGCTTTGAGAAATGTTTTATGATAGCATAGTGGTATTTTGCTATAAATCAGAGTATGTTATGCTAAGTATAGTATTTCAAGTAGTTAAATATGAGAAATGAGAACATAGTTATGATGTATCTTGATATTAGCAAAGCATATTCTAAAGCAAAGCATGAGTTCAAAAGCAAAACATGAGTTTAAAGCATGATGCTAAAGTAAAGCATGGGTTTAAAGCATGTTCTAAAGCAAAGCATGGGTTTTAAAGCATATTTTTAAAGCAAAGCATAAGTTTAAAAGCAAAAGCATGAGTTTAAAGCATGTTCTAAAGCAACCAAGAGTTTCAGCAAAGTATGAGTTTAAGAAAAGAAAAAGGGAAACATGGGCTAGAGCATGTTTCAAAGCAAAGTGTGTTTCAGCAAAGCTTGTATAAGTTTTATAGAAAGCATGAGTTTTAAGCAAAGCATGAATTTAAGAAAAGAAAAGGAGAATATGAGTTAGAGTATGTTTTCAAAGCAAAGTATAGAGTTTTATGAAAACCATGGTTTGGATAAAAACACATCTTTCAGTAAAGAATGGAATTTACTTTTCAGATTAATGTTTCAAAGACATGCATGGACATACATGAATATCAATGTTTCAAAGAAAGTATAGGCTAAGGTTGTATATTGGATTATAAACTTATATTGAAGTATTTTTTACAGCATAAGCATAAAGAGCATGGGGCCATCTATGGGGCTGATCACCCTGTAGACTGTGCCATAGCATGTGCATTGCACACACTATTAGCATGAGCATTGCACACACTATTATAGCCGGCACCCCTTGCGACTCAATCGTACTATGATCTGAGGAGTCAGGGGGAGTACAAGCCTAAATCGACCCCGATGGGGCGAGATTACGAGGCAGCCCAATGGGGCAAGAATCACAGCTCGGTTAAGAGCTAGGTTACTATATAGCCCGAAGGGGCACAGAGATATAGGCCCATGGAGGGGGCAAGCAGGAGGCCTAGGGAAAAGGGGCAAGCTTACACCTTGGGTGAACCGCACATGTGAGGGGTGCCATGTGGTGTGGGGATCTTCGGTGCTCAGTACACTCACCCACTGAGAGTACATCTGCAGAAGGGCGACTGTAGGGATGTACCTTAGTGGTAGCACACCCAGTCCATCATCATGAAGTTTTGTAAAAGTGGCATTTCTTATTTAAGTTGCATTATTGGAAGCATAAGCTAACTTATGAGTTTTCTTATCTCATTGAAAAGATTTCAGTATCTATTGTGATATGTTGTATCAGTATGTTTATTGGTTTTAAAATGTGGTTCTCAATTTTTCCCCATTGTTAGATAGCTATCCAGTCACTGGGACTTAGGTCTCACCCCTCTATTGTTGAAATTTTTGGATTACAGATCAGAGAATGTAGGTTGGCTCTTGGATGCCTGATTTTGATATGGGCTGCTAGATGTATATAAATTGGTTGATGATATGGACTTATGTTACTTGGATTGTATATGTATTTAAAATGGATATGGATGGATATGTATGACTGTAACCCTATGATGTATTTTGGACTTGGGTGGTTATGAGAAATGACTTTTGGTTGTAGAATGAATTTGTGTATATGGCCTTTATAACAGCATAGTGATGAAAGTTATATTGCCTAGAATCATCTGATGAATAAATGAGAAAATCTTATATTATATGAGCAGGATGAAATAAATTATGATGTAAT